>CM054112.1:271912624-272292557 GCA_028673005.1 Tanypteryx hageni
TTGCCAAAAATGGTGGTGTGATAATTTTTATAAGAAACGATTTAAAGACATGTGATTTAAAAATTCCCGAAAATCTATGCTCTGAAATTGACTTTGAATGTTGTGGAACTGTACTAACCCTGAATAAAGTTTGTGTACCTATTTTTTGTGTATATAGGTCCCCCAATGGCGATTTCTCTACCTTCACTGATAAGCTGATAAGTGCCTTGGACATATCTGGTAAAGTCACAAATACTATGATAGTATGTGGGGACTTTAATGTGGATATCAGCACCAACAATAATATGAAATTACATCTTCTTGATATTTTCCTAAGGTATAATATGTCTCATTCTAAACATCAGCATACTAGAATTACTAACAATTCTGCCACAACCATCGACAACATATTCTCCAGTGTAAAAGCAAACAAAAGCTACGTACTCAACACTTGTCTCTGATCATACAGCCCAAATCTCTGAATTCACTCTTACCATCACACCTAAAATCCAACATAATAATTACTGTTTGAAACGGTGTTTTCCTTATACTGCTCAGGTTAATTTTATTTCCCTCCTCTAGTGTGAAAGCTGGGACAAAGTTTTCAACTCTATCTCTTTCGATGATAAATTTAATAACTTCCTTCAAATATTTTTATATCACTTCAACCATTGTTTTCCTTTAAAAAGATATGTTGATAGGAGAAACAACATGACCAATCAGTGGATAACTCCCGAAATCATCTCCCTCTCTGATCAGTTAAGACAACTTTACAATCAAACACAAGCATCAAAATCAGACATTGATAAAAGCCACTATCTAAAATGCAAGAAACACTACTCTAAACTCACCACAGAGACCAAAAGGGGACATAATATCAATGTAATCAACAGATCCAGTGATAAAAGCAAAGCTGTCTGGAAAATTATCAACAACTCCATTCCTTCAGAAGACACTACCATAGATGCTATATCCAATGAAAATACTAATAACAGACCCAACACTAATTGCTAACTGCTTCAACAAATATTTCCTCAATTCGGTCAGTCTCTCATCTAAAAATCTGCCTACTGCAAAATCATGTCCTCTTCCCTGTTCATACAGAAACTCTTCCTACATCCTACAGATGAGAAAGAGATAAACTCAATTCTAGACAAAATAAGTAGAAAAAACTCGGCTGGATATGACGACATTCCCTGTTCCCTTTTCAAAGTTGATATAAAGCTCTATCTCCTTTCCCCTCTCTCTCATTTAATCAATGAATCCTTTGAAAGTGGAACTTTTCCTCACTAATTAAAAATTGCAAAAGTTGTCCCAATACATAAAAGTGGTGACATTCACGACATGGGCCAATTTCAGTGCTGTCTTTTCCAAAATACTTGAGTGTGCAATGTATAGTAGAATTCTTTCTTATGTTCATATGTTCAAAATATTTTCTGAATGCCAATTTGGTTTCCTTAAGGGCAAATAAACTGAAAATGCCATTTATAAATTTATTAATTCAGTTCTTAATGGCCTAGATAGCCATGAAAACATAGTTGGTCTATTTTATGATCTCTCCAAGGCCTTTGACTCCAATGACCATGATATTCTTCTAAGCAAACTGGATGCTTACGCTATCTCAGGAATAGGCAATGATTGGCTTAGATCCTTTTTAGCTAACAGAAAACAAACTGTCTTCATTAATTCTACAACCCATCAGAAAAAATGTGTCCGACTTCCTAACCTTTTCCCAAAGTGTGGTGCAAGGGTCAGTTTTGGGACCTTTACTGTTTCTTTTTTACATCAATGATCTCCCATCTTATATCAATTTTGGGGACATCTTTATTTATGCAGATAATACTAATGAACTGGTTAAATTACCACAGAACTCAAACCATATTATTCAGCAAGAAATTGGTAAAATGGTGAACTGGAGTAATATCAACAATGTTTTCATGAATAAAAACAAATCAGCTGTTATGCAATTTCATCAACCTCAAAAAAGATTACATCAACACCCTTGTTAAAAATTGCTGACTCAACGCTTGTTGCAACATCTGTCACCAAATTCCTTGGAATCCATGTAGATGAATGCCTCACTTGGGAAATCCACATTGACTATGTCTGTGCAAAAGTAGCTACAGGGTGCTATATCCTGAGAAGGGCAATTCCCATAACCAATATAAATACCACCCTGACAATATAATATGCATTTATATACAGCAGATTAAGATATGGAATTGTGTCCTGGGGTCACTCCCAACATGCTGTGCGGCTTTTCAAGCTGCAAAAATGGGCAATAAGAACCATAGCCAACACTCCTAAATTCTCTAATTGTCGTCCTAATTTCAAAACATTCAAAATCTTAACACTACCCTGCATATATCTCTACCATACAATGGTTTTTGTCAGAGAACACACTGCTCTTTTTGAGTGATGTTCACAACTATGACACACGTAACAAAAATGAACTAAGTTTTATAAGTCACAACCTGAAAATGTTCAGTAATGGCCCAGCATATGCAGGAATAAAATTCCTAAATAAACTTCCTTGTGAAATTATAAACCCTACCTTACAGACAACTGCTTCTACTCTGTAAATAATAATAATAATAATATAATTTATTTCACCGTTGGCAAATACATTTGCATGGTTTCGTCACTAAATATTACAAAAAAGATAGAAGGGGAGATGGGGAAGAAAAGAAGAAGAAAATACAAAGCAAGATACAAGATTGATAACATACATAAGAAAAGATCAAATAAAAGGAAAAAAAAATTCACACAATCATCAAGGTATTCACAAACATTATAGTAAGTTTTCTTCAGAATGAACTTCTTTACATTACTTTTGTACAATTTGTGGGATGAAACTGATTTTATGTCCCCAGGTAATTTGTTATAAATTACAGAGGCTGAATGGTGAGGGCCTCTTTGACAAAGTACATTATTGTAATCATTAATATGAATGTCAAATAATGAACGGGTGAAATGGCTATAATATTCTGCATTTGTGGGAAAAAGTTGATGATTAGATCTAACAAAAGTTGCACAGCTCAAAATGTAAATGGATGGTAAAGTTAAGATATTAAGAGATGAAAACAAGGGTTTACCGTGTATGCGGTAAGATACTCTACATAAAGCTTTGACAGCTTGTTTCTGTAAAGAAAAGACTTTACTAGCCAGTCTGCAATTACCCCAAAATAGTATTCCATAGCTTAACAAAGAATGCACTTTAGCATAGTAGAGAGATAGTAAGCTTTCAATAGGAAGTATTGGGGCCAACTTTCTTATCATAAAAACACCAGTGGCAACTTTTTTAGCAACGCCATTAATGTGATCTAGCCAATCCAACTCTTCATTAATAAGTAGCCCAAGACAATTAGTTGACGTGTTTCTAGAGATGCTTTTACTGCTCATTTTAAGAAGGGGGCTACAGGGTGGGATAGTTTTTTTTTGTGAAATAGCAGGTAAGAGGTTTTATTGATATTTATGTAAAGATTGCACCATTGCAACATTTGGTTGACTGATCTACTAGCAAACTCTGTCAGAAGTGGGAAACTATCAGCGGTTACCAGGCAGGATGTATCATCAGCATACAAGGTCGGAGAGCATTCTGTAAATTTGTTAGGAAGGTCGTTCATGAAAATTATGAATAGTAAGGGTCCAAGAATTGATCCCTGGGGGACACCGATGTTGACTTTTAGAGGTGTAGAAAAGGCAGTGGTAGAGCCATTTCTAGCTCTTTGGGAAAACTTCACAATCTGATGACGATTACTTAGAAAAGAAATAATCCAATTTAGGGGCTTGCCTCTGATGCCCAAGTTGCAAAGTTTTACCGAAAGCATTTTGTGGTCAATTCTGTCAAAAGCTTTACTGAGGTCATAAAATATACCTAAAGTATGCTTGTTGTTATTGAGAGCTTGGTATATTCTGTTGATAAGGTTGAAGGCAGCAGTAGATGTAGACTTCTCTTTCCTGAATCCATGTTGATTAGGAGTTAACAAATTGAAGGAATTGAGGAAAAGCAGTATGCGATTGAAAAATAATTTTTCAAATATTTTGGAAAATACGAATAAAATAGAGATGGGTCTATAGTACTCTGAGTCAGAGGGTGAACCTTTTTTTAGTATTGAAGACACACGAGAAAATTTTAACTTAGTAGGGAACTGGCCAGAGCTGAAGGATAGATTGATTATGTCAGATAAGATAGGTGCAATGATAAAAGAGCTTTCCTTAACAACAATCATAGGAATATCATCTATACCACAAGAAAAGGAATTTTCAAAAGATTTAATGATACTTATTATTTCATAGGGATCAGTGGGGTGAAGAAAAACAGAAGGTGTGAAAACCGAGCTGGTATTACTGGAGGGATATTCAGGAGAAGATGCTGCATTAGTATTAATATTGCAAAATTGATTGTTGAAATTCATAGCTATATCCATTGGGTCAAAAACTGATATCCCATTGAATTCGATGTAAGAAGGACTTAGGTTGTTGATTGCAGCATTGGAATTTAGTTTGATAATGTTCCATGATGCTTTAATCATATTTTTGGATTTATTTATGTAGTTAACATTTGCAGCTTTTCTCTCGGCTAATAAGTGTATTCTAAAGTCCTTTAGGGCATATAAGTATGCACCATGAAGATTAGAGTCAACAAATTTATATTGAAAATATAAATCACGAACATATTGGGACCTGATAATGAGATGAGGAGAGTATAACTTTCTTTTAAGCATTGTTACATTTTGTTTGATTTTTCTGACAGGAAAGGCTGCATTAAAGCAGAGAGTAAATATTTGCATGAAAGCATTAAATTTAGAATCGACATCACTTGCATTATGAACACCATCCCAAGATTCATGTGAGAGGTGGTGAAGAAATATTTTAGTAGAATAGTCATCAAAGATACGTTTACCTATGTACATGGGGTTGGGCTGAAAGAGAGTTTGATTTAATTTAATGGTTATTTTTAGGCCCAGATGGTCAGAGAAGCCTGTAAAGATGGTTTCACAAGTGAAGGTATTAGGAGGTAAATCAGAAATTAGATAGTCAATAAGTGATTGAGTTTTGGGTGAGATTCGGGTAGGATTGTCATTCACTACCTTTAGTCCAGAAGTGGATAGAAGACTTATGAGATCAGCCTTTTCAGAGGATTCATTCAATAAATCAATATTGATGTCACCAATCAATATCATGCCGTTGATATTTTTCATTGATGTAAATATAATGGCATCATGTAGGCACGTAAAAAAATCATTAGTATTACTGCTGGGAGAACGATATATGGACAAAAGAGCATAACAATAAGTATCAATATTGATTAAAGCAACTGAGCATTCAAAACTTTTTTCAATGCTCTTGTTAAAACTGAGGCACTTCATATTTACAGAGGGTTTGCTATAGATGGCCACTCCTCCACAAATTGCTGACAACAAAAGAATGTTATTAGATTAAAACCATGAATATGAAACACAGATATTTCATTTGCTCTTAACCAATGTTCAGAAAGTATCAAGACATCAACATTAAGCTCCTGAAGTAGGAGCTCAAGGTTAAGGCCCTTATTCCTCAAGCACTGAATATTTATATAAAACCAATTTAATAATATAGAATTGGAGAGAGCACCCTCACTTGTACCTAGTCACAATTTCTTAGATCTAACAATACCACTCTGACCTCGAGTAACAGGCCTATCGTTGGGTTTAGATCTATCGTTAGAAACAGCATCGTGAACTTGAGCATTAGGAAATGGTACGGCGTTAGGAACCAGGACACTGTTAGGAAACGAGATGGCATTAGTCTCCGGAGAGGTAATGATGGCTGGGACGACATCCTGGACGGGGACGACATCCTGGACGGGAACGACATCCTGAACGGGAACGGCAACATGGACTGGGACTGTGTTGCAGACCGGAAGAGCATCGTGGACCAAAAGAGCATCGTGGACCATGCTATTACTAACCATTCTAGAGGAACGATTTTCAATTTTATTATTGGAAGCTGTTAATGAGAGGGAAGGATTGAAATGACTTTTCCTTAAGTAAAACTTGTTAATAGCTACATCGGCAGGCCAATTTGCCGGGTCAAACTGTTTCTCCGAGAAATCCGAGTTTGTTGATACTCGAAAGGATGAGTAATCACCTTTCACGTTAAGTTTATGCACCACTGCCTCACAACCTATGTTATTCTTCACATAGTTCAGCACCTCACTCTCCATAGTATTAAGTGCAAGTCTCCAAACATGAAGGTGCACTTGCCTTGTGGCACTTTGAAGAGAGGATACACTAGAATTCACTCCGGTGCCAACAATCACTTTACACTTATGACGCTTATTCACAACAATTTTGAAAGGTACATCATCATCGTCATAGACTGCCGGTAAATTGGGATTGATTTCTATATTATCATCACTTAAGTTCACCTTGTTCGATTTATTCACTGCCTCACA
This sequence comes from Tanypteryx hageni, assembly GCA_028673005.1. NCBI lineage: Eukaryota > Metazoa > Arthropoda > Insecta > Odonata > Petaluridae > Tanypteryx > Tanypteryx hageni. The sequence goes on from CM054112.1 coordinate 271,919,043, forward strand.
GTAAGAGATGTTAACCTGATGAGACATATCAGATGGGTTCGTAGCCACATGTTCACGAACGGATGGTTTCACTGAAGGAATGAGCTTAGGATGTACAATCTTGGTTTCATAAATCGAGCAGTCATCCGTGGTTGCAGGAGACAATATTTTATTCTCTGCTGCAGGTAGACTCGTTGAAATTTCCTTCCTCTCGGGAAAACAGGCAGTCGTTTTCTTTGTAATGGCCGACATCTTGTCGATGACACAGTTAATACAAGCCCAGAAGATGGAGGAAGACTCATTTAGAACTTTAAATGTTGTCTCGTTAATTCCTATACATTCAATGTGAAAAGGTCGGGTACAAAAACCACAAAGAGTGAACTTATCATAATGTTTAAAGTCATTACTACAGGAGCTACAGCAATACGCGACTGCACATGATGCCATATTGGATATATAATGAATTTATATCTATGAAATGAAAGTTTGTACTACATAAAGACATGTCCTATACTTGTAAATGCAAATCTACTGAATCAATAAAGTAGTAATAATAATGCATCATAAAGATAAACATAATGAAACTGATTTAGCCAACTTATTCCTATTGCAGTTCACAGAAGATATTGATAACCTAAAGACTGTCACACACAGTTTCATGTGATTGAATATAAATCAAGGAGTAACAGCATCTACATTCCAGTGCCCACTGATGTAGATATAACAAAAACAATAACTGGATTAAATAACAAAGCATCTGGGATTGATAAAATAAGGATCAATGATATCAAGATGCATAATAAAATAACTTCCATAATAACTAAGCTAGTTAGCAATAGTATATTAAGTGGCACTGTTTCGGTAGGATTAAAAACAGCAATTATCAAACCCATATACAAGGAAGGATCTCACTAAGCCAAACAACTAAATACCCATATCAATACTTCCTTGCATTTCAAAAATTTTGGAAAAGTATGTTGCAATTTATCTGACATCTTACTTAGAGCGATATCAGATAACATCCAAATGTCAATTTGGGTTCCAAAGAAACAAGGGTACAAAACATGCCTTAGAAAGATTTTCTGAAATAGTAAATAAGAACCTAGATAAGAATAAATGTTTACGTGGCTTTTCTAGACTTCAAAAAAGCCTTTGATACAATTAATATTGATATTTTGATGTTTATACTAGAAAATATTGGGATTAGGGGCACTAACTTAAAATGGTTTCAAAGTTATCTGGTAAATAGGCAAATGATGGTTTCAATTAACAACAAACTTAGTGAGTCCAAACGCACTAAATACGGAATCCCACAGGGATCAATTTTCGGTCCCATACTTTTCATTATATTTGTAAATAGTATGTTTGACTCTGCACAACATACTGAACTCCTAATGTATGCAGATAATGCAGTGTTGATCAAATATAAACCGTCAAATAAAATGCAGATCCTAACTGCCGATTTTGACAGTGATCGGACTGAATTTGAAATTTCATTGCCAGTTTCAATGGCTACAAATGATTCGCAGCAAGTTATAATGAATGTGGTGAAGTTGGTGAAAGCGAAATATTTTCCGATCCTGGTAAATGGAAAGGTAGTATTAACGACAATGTGAGACAGTTTTTGGTTGGAAGAGGTCCTGTACAAATTTAAAAATATTATTTTCCGACAAACAATAAGGGTAGGCACCTGTCACCTTCCCTTTATAATCGTTGCCTAACCAATGGCAAAAGCGTTATTCAAAATCAAAAGATTCTGTTTTGTTTTGTGTGCATTTTTTTTAATCTTAATAATTGGGCTGTGAATGATCACGCTGATTGGGTACATTTATCATGCGATTTAAAAACTCACCAAATATTGTGTTTTCATTTTTAAAACTGGAAGGAACTACATTCACATCTCCAAACTGAAAACACTATAGATAGATGCTTCCACACAATGTGCCTTAAGTCTTCAAGTTCAAAAATAGCAAGAAATATAGAAGCAAATCATTTCAGTATTGCAGTTTCTAACTTTCCATTCGTTTGCTATTCACAGATGAAGTAGTAAACTATTTGATTGAAATAATGGAAATTTTCTGAAATTGTTTGAACTGTTGGCTAAATTTGCTCAAGTAACAGGAGATCATTTGCATATAACAGCTAACAAGAAAACTTTGTCCCATTACCTCAGCAATATTTTGATGATTTTGCGTGTTTATGATCTGACAGGGAGCATTTGTTACAGTGTATTCCATATATGTCTGGAAGTATATTAAAAATTTAGTTTTTACAGTTAATGGATATAAGAAAATATCTACTTTGCAGAATTTGTACTTTTGTTATATTTTAAATAGAAGTAATAAAAATATTTTAAAATTTATGATGATTAATGTTTTTAAATTTGATTATAGCCATACATTATATTTAACACTGATCATAACAATGCAATAGTTATCCTTATATAGATAATGAAAATATATCCAAATGTTTTTCTCTTTTTTTATCAAATTTAAATCTATAATCATTTAGTAGATATATCAAAAATGATACAATATGTATGATCTAAATATCTTTCATGGCATTTTTTAAAAGTATTATTGTTATTGTGAATTAGAGTTGTAAATGCAAACAAATTGTAAAATGGTTTACTGTTATGATATACAGCCACAACCTGGCCAACAGATTTACAGGCAAACCCCGGATTACATATTGCAGACTTTACATATAGGTTCACCTCTGGGAACATTTTCTTTTTATATAATATAAAAATTGTTCTAACATTACTATACATTATTTATTTAATAAATAGATGTATATTATATTATAAATGTACTATATATTAATAAATATTTATATAATTAAAATAAAACAATTTAAATATAATGCTGGCCAATTCATTGCCTGAGAGTGCACATTCCTGCTTTCAGTTGTTGTTTCGGTGTTAGTTTGATGTGCCGCATGTATTGTTTTTTTTTAATTTGAATTTGAACGTATATATCAGCCATTTACGAAATTATTAATACGTAATTTCAAGAAAATTTCTAACAATGAAATTGTTTTATTAGAATGGCAATGAGTGCAAAGCTTTTATATGGGAAATACGTATCCCCAGAGCCGTGCCATGGGCCAATAAGTGAGCGGTGAGCGCCAACGCGCCAAGCCGAATTTGAAGTGATCATGTTGAGAAGTTGGAACGGTTGAACTAGGTAACTGCGTAACAGAAAGTTTATCCGCCATTACGGGAAATCTTGGGAAAGTGTTATTTTTTAGTACAGGTAAGGATGTTTTGACTATAGAGGAGTATATGAATGAATGGTTAACAACTTCATATATGCTGGTGATACATGTGACTCTGTGTGTATGTTAATTAAGTTATTTTCTGTACGTTGCAACGTTTCCACTAGCTTGCAAAAATGAATCAAGCAGAGAAGATGGTGCATTCACGTAAGTGCTACGCACTAAACTGCAAGCATACGAGGGGAACGACCGGAGATCTAAAGTTGAAATTACATTCGTTTCCTCGCACGGAATCTACGTAAGTACTATTAGCTATATTTGTAAAAATATTTTTGTAAGTCGACAGAATTATATGCAGTAATACATCGATATGCGAAGTAGAAGCGCTCCGTGAGTTGCTTTCGAGTATTGAAACAATATATCGATTAATTAATGTACTTCTGTATTTTATTACCTACAGTACTACATATTGTGTAATAATATTACGTACCGAGAAAAATAAAGAATGAGTTACGTTTCTTTTTGAGATTAATCTTACTATGGTTGTGTTTACGTATGTGAAATTATATCCAGATTGCAATTTGGAACACACGAACCTTGTTCTACCGCCCAACTCAGCTTAGTTGTTATTTTTGATCCTTTAATAAGTGACTGAGAACCTCTCGGATGTGTTTGTTTATTCCTAAGAAAGGCTGTGGCCTTATATCTATTGCATAATAAGTACAGCCAATTTGACATCCTATACATATATGTATATGTCCTGGGATGAATAACAATTATTATTGTTATGGGATTGCAATTTTTAACTTGAAACCTCTCGTTTCGAGATACGGCGAGTATATCGTGGACTACCTGTAGTAAAAAGGTCACTTATTTAGTGTACAGATTATTCGCATATCGAATTATTACTGTAGTTAGATATGTATCTCAGCATTTTCAACTTTAATAATAGTAACCATTTAACGAGATACTTCACTATGGCTTGTTTTCATGTGATGCATATCTTCACTTTAGGCTCTTTAGGAGCAAAGTTGTATTTGATGCATATGTTGAAGTGTTAATAATTCTGTAATGTTATCATTCCAGGTGCCGAGAATGGGTTGCAAGGGCAGGGAACCCCGCTTTATTTGATAGGCCCATTATGACACTGAACAAAAGGGCATATTTGTGCGAACATCATTTCACCCCGTCAATACAGGTCCTTATACAATAATTGCCCTCTTGCCTTTCCCTTAATTGAGGCTGACTGGCAGATTTCATGCTGGTCCATACGTACTTTATCAGGTGTGCGTTAGTGGTAAAATACTTCATATACTTAATGGTTGGTGACTAACTTGAATGTTTCATTGCTATTTCAATCAACAATTGCTTTGATTCCTATGCTTATTGATTCATTGAGACTGGCAAAAGTCATTTCTGTTCATACTTTGTCATGACTTGTTTCTTTATTATTGTTATGATGTTTGTCAGGTGGCTGGCATCTGCAGCTTTCATATGTTAATTATTCTTTCATCTGTTACAAACATTCTACTGTATTATTTTTTCAATGTGTGCGTTTCCTATATTTATTGAACATTAATTGATCTATGTGGTTCAATTCCATTTAATATCTGTTATATGTAAATATGTACAATATTTCTTCTGCAATAAAACTATTTAAATTTAAATTGTTCTTTCTATTCTCACCCATTACTCCTCTGGTTACGTTATTCGTAAAACGGTTTGATTTGCTAAATAAAAAAATTAGCGTCATTTATTGAAAAATAATGAATAAAACTAAATTGGTGTATGATTTTTGAAAATTGCGCTCGCCGTCTGTACGAAGCTGCCATTGGTTGCTGAAATTCGTCTGCTAGCTGCCTGTTCTCCGATTCGATTGGCTGCAAAAATGACGTCATACGTCACAACGCAACAGCAGTGCTAGCTAGCCAGTGCCTGCCCTAACTTTTTGTACTAGCCGGCTAAGACCACGATTTTAAAATGGGAGTTCCCTCCTGGCGTTGTGGTAATGTGGTAGAGAGAGAGAAATAGAAGGAGAAAAGACAGAGGACAGTTGTAGAGAGAGAGAAAAGACAGAGGACAGAGCTGACTGAAGGCCATATTCCAATTTGCTTTTTCTGTTTTCATAATTATTGTTATTTTATTATTCTTGTTATTTATTATTATTTATTTTGCTATATATATATATATCATTTGCGAGTTCAAAGGAGTTATTATGCCTTGCTGCTGTGCTGTCGGGTGCAAAAATCGAGGTGAAAACGGCGTTAGGATGTTTCGTTTTCCTTCAGATCCCAACAGGAGGGAAATTTGGATGGTTAAGCTCCGGCGAGATTCGTGGATGCCTACCACTTACAGCAGGTTGTGTGAGGTGAGTAAACAACTCCTTTTGTTCAGATCTTGCCCCACTGAGCAAGTTAATGAAATTAATATATACTTCTTATAGTTTGAATTTTGTTTTCTTGTAAATATTACGAGTTTTTCAACAATAGATGTTTATATATTTTAGGTTCACTTCGACTCGACCCAGTTTGAGAGCAATAGACTTGATGGCCGTAGATTACTCAAACCATTTGCAATTCCGGAGATTTTTCCGCACCGGGCTGTGAAAATAGCCAGGAAACCACCAACTAAAAGACAGATTTCTTACAAAGGGAAAGGTGATTATTCACTTCAATTAAAGTTTATGATTCGAATTAATTCATGAATGACTGGATGTTAGAATGTAGTCTCTAAAGAGGTATAATAATATAGTTCTTGTCAAACCTTCTTCATCCTGCCATTGTTTCCTCATTCGATTAATAATGTTGAATCTGGTCTTCAATTTCAAGAAATAATGATATAATTTAGTTATTTATTACATTAAACGAACTATGCAGTGCAGTGATTGGTCTCATGTTTTTGGTCTTAATTTTGTATTTTGATTCAACTCAATTTTAGAAACCTAGATAGCTTAAGTATCAAATATAAATTAACAATGATAGCTAACCAACATTTCATAACTGCATTGTCTGTTATTAGTTTGGTATGAGATCCTGCAAATATTGTGATGTATGAGAAAGTGAAAACATTATTTATAAAGAAAAGTAAATGCATATTGTCAAAATACAGGATAATTTCACATGGAAAATGCTAGGATATAATTATAAAAATTGAAAGACTCCTCAGTATATTGGACTTGTTTTATTTAGTGTTATATTAAACCTTTCAGTTGCAGAACCTGAAAACAATCCTGTGGAAGTAGAAGACCAAATCTCTTTGGGAGCAAACATGTCTGTGGAATGTGCAGCTGGTGATGAATCTTCTGTAGACCCTGTGGAACATTCAGCAGAGCAGATATGTGGAAATAGTGATGATGAAAAAGATGAAGTCATAAGAAGACTTAAGTCTCAGGTTTCAGCATTACAAAATAAGGTGAAGAAATTAGAGTCTTGCCTGGAGGAGACTACTCGAGCTCTCAAATGTTTCCTTAGGTCGATGGGCCACGGTAGCCGAAGTGCTCATATGAGGAGAATTGTGTGAATAAAAAATTGTCCTCAAATGCCAAATGTTTTATTTTCTATGATGTTGTATACCCTGTTCATTTTTCAGATTCTTCTATTGAAGATATTTCATCAGAGGCCATATTAACCTGAAAGGTAGTATGTAGTCATATTTTCTTCAAAAAATAAGGATGGGATGCATATGCATTCTTTAGCCTTGCAGTCAGTTGTCTTTTGAGTATGTTTATGTTCAGTGGCGTCTAGTAATTGAGCAGACAAAATAGTCTTTAAAATTTTTAAAACGAAGTTTAAATAAAATAGGAACTATATTTTAATATTTAGAAATGGGAGTGCAAAGGATCTAAGGCCCAAATACTTTTTCTCAGTAATTGAACCATCACTTATATTTCATAATAATGTAAGTATTGGACGTTCTGCGACATTCGTTCTCAATATGAAATAAAAATGTTTTGTTGCGACGGTTTCGTTCTTTATAAGTTATTTTAAAAATAGCTATGTACAAAATTTTTTATATTTAATGAAAATTATGTAAGTATTGAACATTCTACGATATATCCTCAAAATGGAATTAAAATGTTTCGTTGCGATGATTTTGTTCTTTATGATTTATTTATAAAATAACTCGAAAAAGTTTATATTTCATCGTAATAATATAAGTATCGAACATTCTGCGTCACATTTATCCTCGAAATGAATTTAAAATGTTTCGATCTTAGTAAGTTATTTTAAAAATAACTGTCCAAAACATTTAAATTTAATCATAATAAAAACTTTTCAGTTTTTCCATTGGTAATAAGGATAAGAGAAGCAGAGCTGTCTGCTACAGGCACAAATATAGCGGCTGGCATAAGTTGTCAGAACCTTCCTTATATATGGCCTTGAGCTGACTGCGACTGCAGCGCTTTTAGCGGACCCCTTATCATAGTGAACTACGTGTAAAAGCTGGGAATCAATTCTCCAATAAGAGTTTCGTACCCCTGGTTACTAACATATATTACTAACATTTTAATATATTTTTTACAATGCTGGGCGAAGAAGTTTAAATGTTATCATATACAACAAAGTTACTTGGTTTTTTGGTTACATGATTATGTACAGTTGATCAAAAACGTTATTTTAATAAACATTTACTTTGCGAGCTTTAAGATTGGAAAAGCTTTTTATGACATCATCTAGATCAAAATTCTTGCAAAGCTCTATTGAAATAACAGATAAAGATGCAAGCCTATTCTATATCATGGATAATCGTAAATAATTTTCTATTAGTTTTAATTTAGAGAATGACCTTTCTCCAGACGCAACAGGAATGGTTAATAATAAACGTAGGGATTGTGCCATTTGTTTTGTGTTTAAGTAACGATTTTCATCTCAAAACAGTTCAAATAACATATTGTCAATTTCTGGTAAATTGAATCTATGGCTTCAATCCTGCTTTCCAATCTTGTATCAGAGAGTGGTTTTAATGTCAGAATATTTACATGTTTTTTCATAACCTGCCATCGGCGCATAGAAGAAGAGAAAAAAATTATACACTTCTTGAACAGTGACAAAGAAATTGATTGATTCGTTAGTGACCTTAGCAGCATCATTCACAACGAGGTTAAGAGTGAGCAGAACATGGCACAAAGATAGCTCGGGGATTCATATTTAAAATTTTTTTTTGCAAACCGTTATTTTTCCCTTTCATATTAGCTCCATTATCATAACCTTTTCCCCTCATGTCCTGTATGTCTATGCTCATTTCTTTTTAAAAATTATAAAAAAATTACTTAAACCATTACCTGTTGTATCGAAAATAGGACAAAATCCTAAAAAGTTCTCTCTAATTTCAACTTTTTTGTTTCAAAATTCAACAAGACAAAAAGAATCATTACACTTATTTGTTCAATTTGACTCCTGTCTGGAGTACAATCTAATATAATTGGGTAATATTTACAAGATTTTAACAAATTTAAAATACTTTGTCATTTTTGATGAGATAATTGAAATAATTTCATTTTAAATTCTATTTCCAAGGTAATGTGGCATACTTTATTTTTTTTGCACTCAACTAATATGTTCTGCTATAACAAATTTGCTAACCATTTCTAGCAGTTTTAAAAAGCTGCCATTGTTCTATTCGTATAATGTGCTGGAAGTTCCCTGTAAAGCAAGGTTCTGTCTAAGTAAAAACTTTATGATGCATACAATCCTTTCAATAACCACGTACCAATGCTTCCTTTCATGATCAATAATACATTGATTTTCGTGATCAATAGTGATATTATTTTTAAATCTCTGAAATTCTGGATCCAATTCTTGTATGCTTCCATATGTTGAACACTTTTCTCATGTCTACTTAAAATTTGAGACAAATGCTGCCACTCACTACAACCAATGAAACTAGACAAATTTGAATTGACTCCAAAAATTTTACAACAAAAGCAATAAACATACTTTTGACAGAATAAATCAGCCAATTTCTTGCTACCTTTTCACCATTTTCTAAGATTCTATTCACAAACCTGGATCATCTAAAAGATTACTTAAAAAATCTTCTGCTTCTGAATACGGATCAACATTGCGTTGAACCTCTTCTTTAGTATTATCCATAGTTTCTTCAATAATAGGGTGCACAATGTGGTTATCAGTTGTCTTGAACATACCTTGCTCTATACTCTCGTCCTAAGCAACATTTAAAGTCAATGCAGAATTGTCTTTTGTTTGAAAAAGTTGGTATTTGAAGATGAATTTTTAGGCATTCTTTACAATAAGTAAAAAAAGAACGCCTTATGGTCAGGGCATGTCCGTCCATCTGTATATTTCATCTCCAAAACTACTTGGTGGATATTAATAAAATTTGGTATTTTGGATATAAGGGCAAAGAAGCTAAGAAAATGATATAAATGGTGCATGTATGCTAATCAGGAGTGCCACTTTACTGGTGACAAAAAATAACCTTTTCTTTATATTTTGTGAAATATCACTTATAACAAAAAATCTTCAAACTTAATTTGTAGAAGTAATCAAATAACAAATGTTTTGTTTGGTATATTTTTTTCGAAGGAGCAGCCGATTTCAAGAAAATCCAACGAGAAAGTCATAATTCGCTTTGGAATTAGAAAAACATTCCCATGTTTTTCATTGTTGTCAATGAAAACAATCTTTGTGAAAACTAAAGTAAACATTATCTGCTGTAAATACCTAATTAGTTTAATTCTCTTTTGTGCCCACGCAACATTTGGAAAATGAAGGGGAATGGATTATCTATGACGAAGAAATGAACATAAATATGTCCATTTTATTTACGAATACACAGAGTTTGTAAGTGAAAATAAATGGGTAATTTATGACAAAGGAATGAACGTGAACTTAAAGATTACATTACTACTATTTGAGTGAGATGTTTTAATTAATTGTCAATTGTTTTATTAATTATAACTGATTAGGAAATAAATGAGTGAATAATAAAAATCGATATTTCCTTGGCATCACTACTGGCATATCAGTTCTTAGAGATTGTACTAAGCCATTAATATTTAACTTTTTTGACATGAATTGTAAAATTGTAATGATCGCCTCTGCATTGCATGTATGCACACATCATGTGTGCATCTTTTCTCTTTTGTTCTGTATTTCCTTAAGTCTAATTCTTTTTTTCTATACTTAGACTCAAAAAATCACTTTCTTTTACCAGCAGGCATCTAAGACAAGGATTAATTTTTAATAATAAAAATAAAAAAAATTGTGAAAAATATCAGAAAAGAAAATTGAAAATGAAGCAGATAAATGATTGCTTGATTGAATGAATGTTGTATATACAGGGGAAAAATTAAATGCCCAAACAATCAAACCGACCAGAACCGACAGCATCAAATTAAACATTCTTTAATTTCAACAAAGGCAGAACAGAGAACATCCTTCAACTATTATGTAAACTGTAATTCTCATTATTGATATAAATGGTTCTTTACAAACAATAGACACGCCTTTTTGTGTGACTGTGGTTAACATAAAAAACTTCTTCTGGAAAAGAGCAAATAACTTTCTTTAATTTTCAAACAAACTGTAAAATCAAAATCAAGATAAACTGCTTAAAGGATAAAAAGTATTCTTTGATTGAAATTACTATGAGTACTTACATCCTGTTCTGATGTTGACATTTTCAAGTTGAATGCACAAAAACACAAATCACTATCACTGTTGATGAATAACTTTTTGAATGCAAGAAAGCGCTGACACAAAAGTACATTTCTGAAAATAGATGCAACTTCAACAGAGATCAACATAAGACTGCTGGGATCTTTTCTCAAAAAAGCCTTTTAAGGCTAAAAAGTTCAAACTTGAGGTGGGGTTAAAAAAATGGCCATCTTGCGAAGAAATACATTAAACAAGTCGCAAGGGTTTTGGGCCTGGCAGTAGGAGTACGTGCAATTTAGAGACTTGCTCCAAGCAGGAAATAGAGAAATAAAGGAGTAACTTATAAGAAGTTTCGGTCATACTAGTTTGAACACCTAGAATATCCCTAATACAAAGATTTCACAGAAGATTGGGACAGTACTCCTTTTTGCTGTCATTCACAAGACAACTCTGTCACCCCAATGCAATTTACAGGAAGGAAGCCTTCTTCATCTTGCGTCTCAAAACACATGAAAATACTGCCATAAACATTCCCAACCAGTGGCATAACGGACATGCAAGCCTCGTGTGGTGGAGGGGGCCCACGGCCAAAGGAGACACCCTCCTATGTGTTTTACCATGGCTGGAGCCTAGAACAACACTGCTCCCAACCAACTGCCAATATGCCACAGGGATGCACGAGAAAAGGAGGAACGAAAAAATTACGGTCTTCAGTTTAGGTTTGGCTTGCTCCAATCCGATAAAAAAAGAAAACAGTAAATGTAGAGGGTTTGTGCTCAAGTCTATACCCACCTTAAACTTTTAAAGGTTGCTGTTCACTGCTGCCCCCTAGAAGTAGCCGCCCATGTGCAATGCACACATTGCACCCATGGCAAGCACTGCCCTGCACATCCCATGTATCATCAGTCATTTTTGGTGTCTCTGAACTTATATCTAAGATTTATCAAAATTTTGAATATGTAATTTTCATGAAATTATAAGTGCATAATAATTATAAAAATGAATTATAATAAATATTCAAACACACCTAAATTATGTTACGCAAGTATGCATTTCTCTAACTTGTTAAACGTACATGAACATATATATGAGTAATTTCCAACTTTAGTAATTTTCGACTTATGTTAGGTTTCACAGACCAAACTAAATACATAAGGAGGGGACTGCCTGTACTTTTTCCTTTCATGTCTTGCAATAAAAGTAATTCCTTTTATTATGTTTAAGCAATTATTTATTATATTTTTAGTGAATTCACAGTTACAGTTAAACAAAGTAAATCAAATACAAAGGTTGGAACCCAAAGCACTATTGAGTAGACGATTTATTAAACTTTCAACTTTTATACAAAATAATAAGAGGCTAAGGATATTCACATTATGATAAAAAACTAAATATGTATGAAATGTAAAACAACATGATGGTATTCCAATTCTTTCATTGCAATTATTCAATATCATAAAATGAAATATTAAGGCCCTTAAAATTTGTGCAACAGGATTGATTGTTACATGAAGCAAAATGAACACTTAGACACACACACATACATACATACATGCACCCATCTAACTTAGACCCCAGTTATTTAGCATAAAAATGCATTATATATGCTTTAATTGTGATGCTTAATACTTAAGCTAGGCATCAAGGAGAAAATAACATCAAAATAAATTTTTAATGCACATATGGAAAGGCACGCATTGAGAAGTAAGCTGCCATCATTAGAGTGGAGACCTTTATTTGGCCCAAGCTTCGGAATCAACAGCATGGTGTGCTACTTGGCACTCTTGTAGAGTTCTTCCATTTTTCCCAGAATAATCTACAAAAATAAAAAGTGCAAATTTTAGTAAATAACATTAATGACACTGCATAACCCAACTAAAACATAGCTCTCTCAAATTCCATGCTCGTTGGTGGAAAGGTGAGAAGGAAGACTAATTGTAAAATGGCCCCTCGAACACCCTCTTCCTCAAAGAGGGCCATTTCCTTTTTAATGAGTTTATAAAAGTCTTTGGAACTAAAGTTTTGCATTCTCTTCATATATATAATTTTCACCTTTTCATTTATTGCAATTTGTAATATTTCTTGCATACATTTTGGGACTTCCACAGAAGAAGATACAGTTTTTTATTACCACTACTTATATCTACTGCATCAATGCTATCGACCTCTGATAACAAAGAAATATTTTCATCTTCTGAAACACCCGACAAATGTTGCACAAGAACTTCTATTAGCTTTTTAATAAAATCTTTCCTGAGTAGAGCAAATGAAAAATATGCATCTGCTTCATCAGTATTATGATTGGAATTGTGAAGATACTGAAGAACATAAGATAAATCAGTGCACCTTTGTTCAATATCATATCTAGGCTAATGTCCCATTATATTTATACTAGCGTAATTGCCCATCAAATATGATGGGTATGTGCAGATTATGCATTAAAATTAAGGTACCTCCCATTCTTCCTACCTTTCTCTCTTCCTCCCTCCTATTCTCTTCCCTCTCTCTCCCCTTATTCTCCCTCTCCTTCCCATTTTACCTCTCTTTTCCTTCTTCCCATTCTCCATCCCTCTCTCTCCTATTCTTCACTCTCACATCTTCCCATCATCCTTCCCATTCTCCCTCCCATTCTCCCTCACATTCTTCCCTCAAAAATGTAGCTATCTCTCTCAGTGTGATATACTACGTAGATACAAATCTTACATACAAAAAGAATATTTATTTGTTAAGCATTATGCTAGACAACTTTAGCTGGCCAAAATTGTTTTAACTCTCTGGAACATACTATAATGTGAATTATATTTTTTAATATAATAATTTTTAATTTTCAGTCCACATATAATATTGTTTCATTAAATTTAAATATTTTATTCGGAGGAAATGCAATATATTCGCCCTCCAAATAGTGCCACAAACAGACATTTATTTCTTAAATTACCATGTTAACCCTAAATAAACAAATTCTGATTAGCTCATTATATAAATTTTTGCCAAATTTCAATTTTCTATTTACTTCCTTGATCGAGTTATTCACATTTTAATAGCTTGACACTCAGGCTAATGGACGGACAACATAGCCTATTATTATTATTTTTGTGATTCTTTTAAACCTCTCTTTCTCTCCCTATTTCTCAAACCGTCCTCAATTTCTCCATTCTTCTATCTAACTTCTGTAACCTATCACCCAATCCTTCACTCTATATATTTTTTACATGCTTAGCAGCACGTTCCTCGGATTTTCATATTGTTTCTATTTCAATGATATTGGATTTAGCTCATTACGATTTTTAATCTCGTGAATAGTATTTCAACTCTTTAGTTATTCCTTGTAAATAATGCAATGAATTATGAAAATCATTTCTCTCTCCTTCTCCTATTAAAAGTCTTAAAAGCATACTTAAATGCATAAGGATAGGAATAACAATAGGATTTCGATGTTTAACAATGCAATTGATAGACAAGGCAACATACCGTTAAAATGGCAAGATTATCCCAAAATATATGAATTAAACGTTTAACATGAGAGATTTCAAACTGTAGGCGGGAAAATATGAAAAGAATAAGGAATAGAATAAAATACATTGTAGTGACTCCAACAGGAGTATTACATTGTCATAAACACAAAATGATGGTAATACAATCAATATCATAATCGTCAATACATTAGGTTATAATTTTGTTAGGTTTGAGGTAGGTAACATAACACAAACCTACATTGAATAATGCATACGTTTCATATTTTGTTACAACTTGTACAATATCACTTACACACCAACATACATACATCAAAATTTAGTCTTGCAGAATTCTTTTATACTATAATATGCCCCATGTGTCAACATCAGCTTAATAGCTTTCCTAAAATTTTTTGTCCAGAAACTTTAAGCCAGCTGGTAAAAGATTATAGTTTAAGATCCATGTGTGCATAATTTTTGTGGCTTGCCTCCAGTCAGCAATGATGTAGGTTTAAATGGTTTTTCAGTCTGGTGTTGTAGTTATGGATATCCTTATGACAGGTTTTGTTGGAATTGTTGTGTGCATGACAGACTGCTTCCAATGTGTAGGCACTGGGAAGTGTAAGGATTCCATGCTCTATAAATGCATCTCTACAATGGTCACGTAGCTTAAGATTTGAAATAATTCTTATCGCTTTTTTCTGCAATATAAAAATCCTCCTGCTTGCTCTAGAGACTCCCCAAAGGAGTATGCTATATGTCATCACATTATGAAAACTGTTAAATAGGTGCAGCGAAGTACATTAAATTTAACTTCAGATTTTAGCCTAATTAATAAGTAAATTAATCTAGATAATTTATTTGCCAAATAAACAGTGTGTTTTCCCCATGTTAGGCCAGGGTCCAGAATTATTCAGAGCAATTTACCTTGTTCATTCCTGAGATTTGAATTTTTTGAAGTGTTGAAATACATATGCTGGTTTTTATCTAAATTTAGTTTTAGTTTATTGAATGTAAACCATTCCTGCAGTTCTTTCATAGCAATATCTAAGGTAGGTGATTTTTGCACAAGCTTTGGATTTGTAGCAAAAATACTGGTATCATCTTCAAATTGAAGAGTATACGTTATTATGTTGCCAGGGCAATTATTTACATATAAGAGGAAAAGAAGTGGACCCAATATTGATCCTTGAGGTACACCATAGCTCAGGTTAAACTCATATGAGCAGACATTATTTCCATGAACCACCTGGGGTCTATCACGTAGAAAGGATTTGAGTAGCAAAAGTGGATTTCCTCTAATTCAATAGTGCTCGAGTTTTTGTACAAGTATTTCATGTGACATACAGTCAAAAGCTTTCGTGAGATCACAAAAAACATCCTCAACATGGTTTTTTCCTTCTAGCCCTTCCGTCCCAATGCCAAAAATGTTGTCTGTCCCTAAGGAGGTATTCCTGACCCCAAAAAGTTTTCTTAATTTAGCATAAACAAAATATTAACTTTGTCACTCATTGTGTATTTTGAGTATAAAAGTGCACATTCATCAATTACAAAAACATTCATTGCTATTTATTCGAAATGAAGCAAAATATTACTTAAAATAAAATCACATTGTTTTTACTTGACAACAGATTTATATAAATTAAAAGATTCATATTAAACCAACTTTTCACGAAACAATTGCAAGAAATTTTAATAGATATCATGTCAGTAACATAAAGCCTTAATCGCAGTATTAAATGGAGATATGTTTACAAATGTTTGAATAGAGAAATCATAAAATAGGCGAGTCTCAAAGGAAGATGATATTAGAAATTAAGATTTGCACTTCTATTCAGATTCTTATACTGTAGTGCAGTAAAATAAATCTAAGTCATAAGAGCGATCATTTAAAAAGATAACATTAATTACAAGCTCCAAGTCCACACAAAGTTACCATAAAAATCAATCCTGTGGCTGAATTCTTAGGATTAAAATTTGGAGGCGTTCATACCGAAGAGGGGTATTTTTGAGCCCCATCGAAGAAATTGTTTTTTTATAAATTAATGAATGAAAATTTTTCTGGTATTACAACTGAAAAATAAAAATTTGAAACATTGCTCAACAATAAAAAAATATTAAACTTGGGGAGCATTGGAGATGAAAGTTATTAAAGCATTTCATTGCAATGGGTATAAAAATACCCTGCATTGGGACAGAAGGGCTAGTTCATTTAAAATAAAGTCTCACTTTAATAAGGAGATCGGTAGTACACCTGCAAGGTCTGAAACCAAACTCCTGTTTGTTAAGTATATTATATTTTTCCAAATAGTTATTTAACCTACTTTTTATAGCCAAGTCGTATATTTTTGACAGGTTGGGACTAATTGGTATTGGCCTGAAATTTGAGGGATCAGCCGAATTTCCTTTCTTATGTATTGGAATTGTTTTAGTTTTCTTTAGAGCTGATGGGAAAATGCCAGTAGCAAAAGAGTTATTGGTTTAGTGAGAGGTTTTGTTATGAATTCCTTAGATGCCCTTAACAGTCTAACATTGAGGCCATAAATGTCATTTGAGCTTGTGTTTTTTAGACTCACAATGACATTATCAACTTCAAGTTCAGTAACTGGTTGTAAAAACGAGTTGCTTCTATGGATGGTATCTGTAATTTTGAAATTTTTTAGTTTGTCATTCGCTAAGTAGAATTGTACATTTCTGTTACTTATGGGGAATCCACGATGAATCTCATACGCAACATTTTCATAAAATGTGGCAAAATCATCAGGAGCTAAGTCAGTTGGATTATTAGATTTGACCTCAATTATATTTTTTATTATGGACCAGATAGTCTTTGAAATGTTACTGGATGAAAGAATTTTCAAGTCATTGTAAACTACTTGAGCTTTCTTAATGCCTGTTCTGTAATACTTTTTACTTATTTTGAGAGTTTCTATTAATTTGGGGCAATTTGAATTTTTAATTTCCTGGAAAAGAATTAAAATCCTGACTTTCATGATTCTTAAATCAGAGCTGTACCATGGCAATTTAAAAATGTTATTTGAACTTAGTTTACTATACCTAAAGGGGAAAGAATACTCACAAGAATCTGTAAAGATTTCCCAAAATTTGGTAAAATTATTTTCAGAGTCATCTACATTTTTTTTACTAAATCCCAATTCACAGTGCTTAGATATAAGCAAAAGTTTTTAGTTTTATCCTCTGTAATACTTCTGGAGGAGCTTTAATCTCTTCAATGAATGATACAGAAGTGAACATAATAGAATAATGATTTGATAAATCTGAAACGATGATACTGCCTGTAGCCTCCATAACATTTGTGATGATATTGTCTATACAAATGTGAGTGCTTGGTCTGGTATCCTTAATTAGATGAGATGCCCCGAAACATATTTATTAACAGAAGAAATTGTTTGGAATCAGATTTTCCTATGTTATTTAAATCAATATTGAAATTCCCAACTATACAAAAATGTTTACCATTAGCTATCAAATATTCTAATATTATAAACATTTGGTTCAGAAAAATATTTACATTTGGTGGCCTATAGATACAGACTGCATACAGATTTTTAATTTTTATGCTAACCAACTCAATTTGGCATTCAATGGACAATTTGTTCACAAAATCAATAATTTGTACTTGACACTATTTTTGACATACATAATAACACTTACATGGGATTTTATTGTTCTACAAAAACTATCTGCTATGTTATAATTTACTAATTTGTAGTACATCTCCTCATTTGGTTTTAGCCAAGTTTCAGATATGCGTACTTTGTCAGGGTAAATTAAGTTTGATAAAAGGATATTAACCTCATTTACAGTAAACTCTCGATTATCCGGCCTAATGGTAAGAGGAAGCACACATAATCGAAAAACACAGATAATGCGAAAATGATTCCTCTGAAAATACGTGCTTTAATCCTTGTGAAAAGAAAGTGACTACGCTGCCGGCCACGAAGAAACAACTGACTGATGAAAATCGCATACTGTTTCCCCTGATAGTCATAAAACTTACTAATATATTTACATACTTTGGAGGATGCATAAATAAGTGAAAAACATGGATATTGCAAAAATGGTTTATTTCAAAATATATGCTTAAATTCTCATTATAACGGTAACAAAAAGGTTAGAAAAGAAGGCTTTTATAATGGTCCTTTCAAAAAGTTTGTAATTTTAGTTTGTTTTGTCTTTACGCTTTCTTTTATGATTGTTCGTATTTTCCTGGCTGCTATGACATTGCAGTAATCAAAATCATATAATCTAACCAAGTTTCGACACACTGAAGAGCCATACTATTTTTGATGCATTCAATTTCTGTCCCTTCACTTTCATCACTGCATTCTTTGTCTCTGCCATACTCTTCTTTTTCTTTCTCTTGCGTTACTGCATTGACAATATCCTCGTCACTCATATGCTGGAATCCAGATTCAAACTTATCACAATCATACCATTCACTGAGATTCTCGCAGTCCACATCCTCGAAACCATTTATTCCCTGCAGTAGTTTAATCAAATTGGAGTTTGTAGTATTTACTTCCTCTTCAGAAAACCATGAAAGTTCTCTTCAAGATCAGGAAGAAGTTTGTTCCAAGACCGAATTAGGGTCACAGGCTTCACAGAGGCCCATGCTTGAGAAACACCATGCACTGCATCTAGAAGCAACATTTTTTTCCAAAATTCCAATAACTTTTCATCCTCTTTAGCTAGAGTCTCTAGAAGACCAGCCTGATATTGTCGCCTCATTGATGCGATAACTCCTTGATCCATAGGCTGTATTAATGCTGTGACATCTGGAGGCAAGAATTATGCACAGATAAGACGTTAAAGAAGTTAAAATGGCTACATTCGGATGTGAGGGAGCATTATCTAATAACAACACTGCTTTTGGTGATAGTTCTTCGTTGCTTAAAAGAGAACAAATGTCAGGCACAAAATTCTTGTGGAACCAATCAGTGAATATATTTTTGTCCATCCATGCACTCTTCTGGTTGTAGTAGGTAATTGACAGGCATAGTAGCGCATTTGAACAAGCGAGGTTTTTTTTGCCTTGCCTATCACAATAAGTTTCAACTTGTGATTGCCTGCCCCATTTCCACAGTATAAAACTGTGATTCGCTCTTTGTGAGATTTATGGCTGCGAGCATGACTTTCTTTCTGAAACGCCAAGGTTCGTGTTGGGAGGCCTTTCCAATACAAACCTGTCTCATCAGCATTAAATATCTGGGCAGGTGTCAACATCTCTTCCTTCACAAATTTTTTAAATTCTAATCGAAATGAATCAGCAGCTGACACGTTACCACTCAAGCCTTCTCCTTGAATGGCAATTTCACATTTACCGTATCGCTGTTTGAATCGAGTCAACCACCCAGATGAAGCATTAAAGTTCCCTTCTAGCCCTATTGATTCATGGAAATACCTCACTTGCTGTACACACATGGGACCGGAGACAGGAGTTCCATCAGCTTGCTTTTGATTAAACCAAAGAAGTAAGGCTGCATCTAATTTCTCATAGGTTGATTTTTTCATACTCTTACGTTTTAAGGGATCAGCACCACTGTCAGAAACTGCAGCAAACTCCATCAACTTAGTTTTGTTTTTATTTGTATCACGAATGGTTTGTATGTCAATACCATATTCGTCTGCCAATTTATTCACAGATTCTTCTTTTTCAAGTCTCACAATAATTTGAGTTTTTTTATAATAGGAAGAACGATTTTCTTCCGTTTCTCTGCCATTTTAACAAGGGGTGGGATAAAAGTTTATCACTACAAAAACCACAGTACAATGAGCTAAACACAAGTTGAAACAACAATTGGAGAATCTATAATCTGATCACCATTACTGTAGCATGCCGGTAAAAGAGACTGCGTCACCGGGAAGAAACTGACTGACTGACAGAAGTCGCATGCTGATTTCCGGGATATTGACATGAAACTCGCTAACATTAAAAAGGCAATATCATCTATTATTATTTATTATATGTATTTACAAAATTATCATTTTTGCACATGAGCTAGCCTCTCAACTCGGGGTGTTTAGGCTTGGCATTCATTTCCAAGCTGTTTATGCTTGCTTGCCATCTGTTTCATCTCACTCTTAATGAAATACTGGATCAGAATTTCCTTGTAGAGCCAGCCATATAGTTCTCAGTCGAAAGTATTCTTTTGTGAGTGGAAGTACGAAAAATTCTCTTTCTTAGCTCTATTTCAAAAGGTATGGCTTCTCATAGTAGTGAACATTTTCTGGATGAAGAAGTAATACAATTTCTTGTTGAAAATGAAGAAGATAAATTTTCTAATGTTTCCAGCAGTGATAAATCTAGTGAACTAATAATGGGGGAATGAGGTCTTCTCGCAGGGCAGTGTGGGTGGGAAGAGCACTTGAACCCTCCTTCTTCAAGTTTCTTATGAGTGTAACCATCCAGCTTGATGAACTGCCGGTTGCAGATTAGATAAAGAATCTGCAACATAATAAAATGTCATCGCAAACACAAGCAAAGCAAATAAACAAAATACTGACCTTACAAGAGAATGAAATCTTGCCAAAAGAAAACTCATTTTCACTGCTGCTGCGCAATTCAGTGGGTTGAGGACAACTGTCTGCAGTGTCAACCAATGTGTATATGTGGACTTAGAATTGCCTACCTAATACCAAAAGACAAGTAGTGTAGGAATACGCACAACTCAAAAATATATATTACTGTTACTTTCCCCGACCATATGACAGAGGAGTATGTAAATTTTTAGGAGAGGGATTCTGGGAATATCCTGCAATAAACTGACCTGACCGCTCCTTTTTATTGCCCCTTCATTCTGGTAAAATTAGCCAAAATAGCGGGAAAAAATTATAAAGTTTTGAAAATATTACTTGCGAAAATGAAGAAATAAGTGAGAATATAATGGTTTTTATGCATTCTTTGCACAAAGTGCATGAAGTGAATGCATATAGGGGAGGTCGTTTCTGTCCATCCGTCCACATGTTAAAACTTGGAAACCGCTGGACATATTATAATGAAATTTGGTATTGGGGAGTTTTGCTAAAATTGGTTGACCGATTTCGATTTTGGTCAAAATCAGACAACAATGATGACCACTACATGAAGGCCTACAATGTTCCTTTGTTTCAACTCAGAAACCGCTGGACGTATTTTGATGAAATTTGGTATTGGGGAGTTTTGCTAAAATTAATTGACCAATTCCAATTTTGGTTAAAATCGGACAACAATTACGACCACTTTACATGAAGACCTACAATTAGTTGACAATGTTTCTTTGTTTCAACTCGGGAACTGCTTGACATATTGTGATGAAATTTGTTATTGGGGAGTTTTGTTAAAATTAATTAACTGATTCCAATTTTAGTTAAAATCGGACAATAATTACAACTACTTTACATGAAGACCTACATGTATTTTACAACATGCCTTGCTTGCTTCTCATTAAATTCTCATCTGAGCGAAAAATATTGAGAACATTGTGAAATCTCAACGAACGCATTTGGAAACTGTGTACTCCGACATGGAGTACACCTTTCCAATCTTGTTATGGTATCAGTGTGAAGGGGAATGAAGATGCAGATGGGAGACAGGGAAGGACTCATTTACAGTGTAACTGTTTTTCTCACCAGAGACAGGTAATTCAGGAGAGAACCCAAATTTCCTTTGATTTTTGTAATGCTTAGGTCATTATTATATGCGCTCACACTGCAATATTTTCACACCAGAGTCATCGGATAGCAATCTATGTTGCGACTAGGGCAACCAGCTGCCGACTCAAGGACATATGCGATCCCTAAACAAGCAGAGAAGGCCTCCTGACTCAGCATGCATTATAATGCACACACGGTCGCTGGACCCTATGCCCAGCATGCATTTAAATGCATGCTAGTCCGCTAAAGGTTACAATAACTGTCTTTGGCTTCGTGACAAATGATTTTTGCCTTTCTTTGACCCCTCCCCCATGTCACACTTTGTCACGGTGGCTCTACTCTCCCCCCCAAAATGACGTCACGCTCCGAGAATATTTTCCCAGATTCATGCAATGTTTTTTCCACAGCAAATTTTTAGTGCTTTTCGTCAATGCTGAAAAGCACTATTATCTTCGTGATGTCCGTCCGTACGCATATATCAGGGAAGAATTGTTTTAACCGATTTCAACCAAATTTGGTTCATACAATCTTCACATAAAATAATGACCAATGTGACATACTTTGACCGAATCGACTTAGCAGGGGTGCCACATTGACAAAGTTAAACTTTTTGTTATTATGAATTTGGAAGAAATTGGCTGAACCGATTTCAGCAAATTTTTTTAAGGAGGCATGCAATATAAAATAACAAAATAAAGATGTTTAGTATAGATATGCAAAGCAGGGCTGCCACAATACAAGTCGTGAAAAAAGTTCTTTTTACAACTACGTATTTGTGTTGAATTGTCCCCATCAATTTTAACCAAATACAATATTTATAATGTACATATAAATACAAACCATAATAGCATATTTGGACCAGATCATACAAACAGGGGTGCCACATTTACAAATTAAACATTTTCTGTAATTATGGTTTTGGAAGGAATTGGCTGAACGAATTTCAACTCAATATTGGATTAAAGATTTGTACAACATACCATAATAAAATCACGATGTTTAAAGTGGAGATAAACAGCAGGGCTACCACAATAAAAAGTAAAATAATATTTATTTTAGACATATATCTAGAGAAATGACCACAAGGATAATCCAATATGGTATACCTATATAATCTTCATATAAATAAATAACCAAACTAGCATATTTCAATCAGGTCGACTAAACAGGGTTATCACAATATCAAGGTTCAAATTTTTCTGTAACTATGAATTTCGAAGGTATTGGCTGAACCGATTTCAAAAATAAATTTCATTTGTAGGACGAGTAAAGAATTGTAAAACAAAATGAACATGAGCAGAACGAATCTAAAAAGCAGTGCTACCACAATACAGCAAAAAATAATTTTTCATTATACATGTATTCGCATCGAACATTCTGCCCGATATTTAGACGAAAATAACTTCTGTACCATGGAATACCCGTGTACATCCCTATTTGTTTTCTTTTTAAACTTGAGTTTTACGCCAAAGAGATGATATTGCAAATGTATGGGAAAACAGATGTAGACGGTGATGAGTATTCGATTATACTTCGTAGCTTTTTTTTAGAAATTCGGGGTAAATGAAGTAAAGTGACTCAGTAAAATTGTATTTTATTTGGACAAGCATACTGGGAAACAGTATTATCTGTACAAAAAAAGCTCTCCTACCTGTTGAGGAACATTAGGAAACAAAACATAAAATAAAAATAGACAGATAACATAATCTGTATTGATGGTTTGAAACACAGTGCGTCACGTGACGTTCCCAATACCGTACCGTATTCAAATATCTTTGGCTCAGAGTGTATCTTAGGGAATGCACTCGTCCTCATCACCCGTTTCAGCGTGGCGCACTATGCAAATGCAATGTAGGCCTATGTGCTCCATGTTTTGCTAATTATCACACAATGAAATAAATATTTACAGTAATATATGCAATTTTATTTATTGAAAAGTGATGAAAAAGAGAATATTTCGATAGAATGAACAGAGTAATAAGATTCTCTTGTATTGTAGGGTAATGAGTTATTAGAGTACAATGGATCAGGTTTATTCGCGTCATTTGTATTCGAGACTTGGATTATTCGTGACTACCTATTTTCACAATAAAAATTTTTTAAATAATATTTTTCCTATGGAAAAGAAATTAAAATAAACGCATGTATCATATAAAAAAACGCTGATGTCAACGTAATCATAATGCATATTTTTTTTTCGCGCGATTGTTTCACGAGTATAAAATAATGGGTTGCCACCTGAAAAAAGTAGTGACTGTAGGTGAAGGCAGCTAATCGCAAAAAATAAGTATTCGGGCCTCTGTGGGAACCTAACCCTCGCGAATACGGCTGATCCACTGTATTTGCAAAGAGAAAATTACGTGAAAAATGCGACCTGCAATAGGCCAAGCAATGCCATATGGCATCACCCCATATCTCAATAATTACTGGTAAATTATGCTTAAACTTGGCAGGAGTAGATAATATATGCATATAAACGCAAATATAATAAAATAATGAAAAATTAAAGAAATTTTTTTTCGTCCTTGGAAGGTTAATATTCCTCGCTTTTGTGAAAGTGACGTCACGGATGCCTCGACTCCCCCCTCCCCCCTTGTCACACATTATCACGCTTGATCAACCCCCCCTTCCTCCTAACTGCGTGACGTCATTTGTGCACGAAGCCTTTTGAGCATTTCAGATGAAATTATATATCAGAACTAGCCACCAAGCATCTACCACAAGGACGTCCTTCATGGATAAATGTGTTGATTTGTGGAACTGTTTAATAATGACTAGAAAATAAAACAGCTAAATCTTTTCTCAAGTTATAGTTTAAAAAGTAGAATTTAACAAATGCTTTAGTTGTATCATTTGCAACTGATCTATCCCAAGAATATTGGGAAGCAAGTACTTACCATTTTGAGTTTGCTATCTGGAATGCCCAAGACCCTTCCGTGCTCACCTCCGCCAAACAAACCCAGAACCTTTCTCTTTGGTGTCATTAGGAAGATGCCGTCATCCACAAAATGGGGAACATCCCCCATCTCAGACCATGTTTGCTCCCAAGCAGACTGCCAAAGGAAAAGTATTTTATACTACTGCTCAATGTACGACACCTTAACCAGAATTTGTTTCAAAGTCACCTCCAAATATTTCAGTCAATACAGATGCCAATTATTAGTAAATGATTTATACCTTGGTATTCCCAACTGTCAAATTTCAAATGGAATTTACAGAGAAATGATTTTAACATTAAACCAGGTGTTTTTCAAACTTTTTGTCCCATGAAAAAATAGAAGAAAAAGCTGTAACCTTCATCAAAGTAATTATTTAATTAGAAAATCAAATACCTAATAATCAAAGCTGATGTTCTACTACGGAATAAAACAACCTACCATGGTTTGAATCACCGAGTAATCATTAGGTACCAAATTATGACTCTGCTCTAGTTTAATAACATTTAAGAAGATAAACACACATAACCATGGCCTAGGCAAAATTTGAGCCTATGACCCTAGCATTGGAAGTCAGACACACAAACTACCCATCTACCGAGGCTGCCAAACATATGAGTTGCACATAGAACAACAAATTCAAGGAAATTTTAGTTGATAACTAATTTTTGCAAATTATTTTTATCTCCTTGAATATTAGAGCCGTTATTTTAGGCTTGTCCACATTATCTAATTTATGATTCACATGTGGACAGCCGACCGGGCCATGTAAAACTTCCCTGGCCTAGTTCCACCATTGAAATAGCAATGATCTTATTTTCATGGTTATGGTGGAGATGAAAACTATGAAAATGTAACTACACAGTATTAATAGTGTTCTTACCTGCCATTGGCCAAAGACATCATTGTGATGGAGAAAAATTATTCTCTTGTCAGTGAGCAAGAGTACTCCAGAGGGTATTCGTGCATGGTAAGCATATGTATCAGTAGAGGCATACCGCCCACGTTCTAGTTCCTGAAAATCAGAAATGCCATTGGAATGATAACTTTAAAACTTAAATTTTCAATAAATCAATATTAAACACATAATAACGGGTTTATGATTATGATAATTGCATATTATCCCTTCAGCATTGACCTCAGTGCACCATATGGACCTCGATTTCTTCACATGCCACCGACCTCTGTGCAGGGTACCGACACATGCCATGCTTCTTTTAATTTATTCTTGTGAGAATAGTTTTTGATCAATTTTCAAATGGTTTTTTAATTGTGAAATGCAAAGGTTTTTTCTTTTATATAAATTAATGTATTTATTTTTCTATGAATGCAAAAATTATACAACATCAAATTTATTGTGTAGCAACGACGTGTGCTCGACTGATTGGCACGAGCACAGATGAAGTGTTTTCAAATTTTCTACATTTTCACCCTCACGCACACACTATTCTTATTTATTTTTTCTGCCTCAGAGTTTCTTTCTAAAAGCAAATCCACCCTTCTTTTATAAATTTTCACAACTTTATAAGGAAAAATATGAAAATGAAGAGTTTAAAATTGTTAGGAAAAAAATCGGCCTATAATGAATGCTCAAAACATGAACTGCTAAAATCTCTAAAATAAAAACAAATGATAGCACCCCAAAAACTTCATTAGTCTCTCCCTTTGTAATCTAGTTTGATGCTGACGGAAAAGGGACCTAATAACTCCGAGGTGTTTAAGACTTTCATGCACTCTGACAGATTTATGAGAGCATGGTCACATGTCATTGGTTACAAAGAGCTAATGGACAGAAACCAAAAGGGATCGCCCAGATCCATTAGTAGGGACCTGTAAATCTGAAAGCCATCCTTATTGTTTAGTTGGAAGAAATGTAAATATGGCTGCATAAAGAGAGAAAAACACTGCCGTCTCTTGGTTTCATTTTGTGTTCCACATCCACACTGCACGGACGATAAAGCTTGAAGTTTCTTTTGCATTTTTTGTAAATATCTCTACATTATATATAATTAGTTTTTAGGAATTTATTCTTAAAACATTTGAGCAAATATTCTTTTTCCCGGTATATATATGGGTCATAGTAGTACACTAGGTGTTAGTGATGAAGAGTTGTGATAAATGCTGGAGGAATCCAATGACAGCTTACATAGTAGTGAAAGTGAATATGATAGTGATAGTGGTTCTAGTGTTGTTGATGATATTGCAGTAGCAGAAGAACTCATAAATCAATGACAGCAAAGACAAAGAAAGATAGGATATAGAATTTCATTGAGAGCATGAAAAATTTTAATGGACAACAGGAGGTATTTATTGGAGACTGTGGACCTCAGAATGTTGCTAAAGGTGTGCTTGATATTTTTGAATGTTTTGAACTATTTTTCGACAAAGATCTGATAAAAATGATAACAGTACAAACTAATAGATATGCAGAACAATACAAAAACAGAAGAAGCAACGTGTTTTCTTTTCGATCTTCATTGAAAACATAGCAGCCGGTAACCGAAAATGAGATTTTTGTTGTAATTGGTTTATGTAATGGGAATACCGTATCTGCCCGAATATAAGCCAACCCCAGATTTAAGCCGACCCCACGAAATTTTCCAACATTTTTGGCAAAAAAAAGTATTTTCGTAAATTTTTTGCTTAAGTGTACCAGACATGCACGCACAACCTAGAATACATTATATCTATATAATTATATACGTTCCATGTAAAGTTTTATTAGGTATTATTACTGTTAATTATAAATATAGTCAACGCCGTTGCTCACACCTTACAATCAAATGTAAGTATATTTATTTATCTTACTGGAATTCAAACTGTTGCGCATCGAAAGCTGTCATCGAATTTGGCGTGATCGTCTACTTAGTCATTATACGCAATTTTAATAGATTCTATGAAAGAGGTTTCCAAGTTTTATTATTATTGCTGTTAATTATCAGATGAATTACAGTTAACGCCGTTGCTCACACCTTCGAATGAGACGTATCTTATGTTAGCGGAATTCAAACAGTTGCGCATCGAAAGTCGTCATCGAATTTCTCGAATTGACTAAGCAGACGATATCGTCTGATTAGTCAGTATAGGCAATTTTAATTATGATCAAAACGAATTTACTGTAGCGTGCAATCATGCTATGAACCTGGTGGATTGTTAAAACTCGATTGTTTTATATACCGCCGTTTCCTTTGGATAAGAACCCATTTACTTTTAACTACGTGTTAAAATATATAAATAAACTTCAATAGCAATTTAAATTACAGCTCCGGGCAATCGCTGTAAGAAGGGTGCGTTTTTCAGACATCGAGTGCCTTATCAGTGGAATATAGGAGGTATGCTATGGAAACGACATTTTTCAGCGATGGCGTCGTACGAGGATGCCAAATTTTTCCTCAGGCTCGCATTTAAGCAGAGGATGATTTTTTTCACGATAGATTTTGACAAAAAGTATCGGCTTATATTCAGGCAGATACGGTAGTACAAAAACTGACTCTGAGATCATAAGTACTTTTCCAAAAGAAGAGTTATTTTGATACCAGGGTTTGCTGATGTTATCTCGAGGAAGAGGTTTGAATTGATTTGTAGGTTTCTTCATTTTACAGATAATGAAGAGAAAGTAAGTTTTGATGGACCACCGAAATTATTTAAAATTTTCCTAGTGTTGATTGTTGTTGTTGAATGTCCTCCATCCGTGGCGTCGACTAGAATTTAAATCACCTCCGTCGCTGAAGGGTTAAGCAAACGGTTGCAGATTATGTAGTTTGCACATTATCTATTCATTAAAAGGACAACATAGTATTTTTCAATCAATTTTGTATAAGAGTTATTTTGATATTTCCCTTCAATAGCAGCACTTAAATACAAACCATTGATCCTTAATTTTGTGGAATTTCATATTACCGTATTTTCCCATCGATAACGATAACTTGATACTGCGCACCTCGAAATTTTTAGTACGGGTAAAAATGTACAGATAACGCACGGTCATTTTTTTTTCTCCTGACTTAAAAAAGTTGTTCTTTGGACAAATGAATAGCAGAATGAACTATGATGAACGAGGAGTTTCCGGTTTTTAAACATGTGTAGTTTATCTGTTGAAATTTGCCCTTGAGAAAATTAGCCATGAAAAACAAAAAGAATTTACGACGAAAATCAGGTGATGATTTTTATGGTTTTGAGTAATTTGATTTTAATGCATGCTATAAATATTTATAATTTTACTCATTTGGATCAATTTTGTCTCATTTTACAATAGTACCCTTTATTTTAATCGAAGATTGCAAAAATCATAATAATAATATGCAATGTAAATCAATAACTTTGTCTCGATATCATACTGTAATTGTGTGAAGATGTAAGGTCTATCAGAAATGCATTCAGAATCGCTTTCCATGAGTTTGAATGGCAAGAATATCATGAAAATTAATACGTAAATGCTCTTAGCCAGTCGTAAGGGGTAGACGAAAAAAAATCGGGAGATTGACTTCTAGGAAGATAATGCGTAAAATTCGATTTTTCCAAGTGCAGTCTTTCATTCATTTTGAGATAAAATTAAAAAGAATTAACGAAAGATCTTAGGATTTGAATCATTTTAAAGAATACAAAATAAAGTTTCTTATTCAATTCCTCTTTTTTAACCTACAATTCGAAACAGCTTAATTCACATATTTTGAGAAATATAGCCATTTTAACGGGTTATTGCCTTGCCTACTAATTATGTTGTTAGGCTTTGAAATCCTATTGTTATGTAATTCCCGTGGTTTTTGCCGAAAGAAAGGTAAGTAAAATTTCGTTACTATAAAATTGATCATTGAAATAGTATTGTGCGAAACTCTATTTTCTCGATTCTTGTGTTAGCACTGGTTATATGCTAGTTGAAATATAAATACGAGATAATAAAATTCGATGTAGAAAATGTGGTTTCGGACTTCATTACCTGTATTCTAATAATTTTTTATGTTAGGTATTAGGCTAGTTTTTGTCATTGGGACATAGAAATCAAAGATTCATAACAACAGCCATTAATAAACCTTGAAAAAAGTCTCATTTTTCAAAATTTATTTTTTCCCTTGTATAACGCCCAAGATAATTTTTGCCAGATTTGGAATTTTTTTGTATAGATAACGCGCGCGTTATTGATGGAAAAATACGGTAAATAACACAGAAAAAGACAGTAAAAAATCCCATTTTGAAATGGAATTGACATGGAATTTTTTAATAAGTTATGATTCTTATTTAACACTTGCATTTAAATAGTGTACCATCAACAAAATAAACTGTTGGAAAATTGGGTGCACAATTTAGCAGACTTTTCATGGATATACCTGAATATAAGACGAGGTTTTGTCCCAATTTTTATGGCTGAAAAATCGCTAGTTGTCTTATAATCACGCAGTGTAATATTGTGACTGACAGAGGAACTGAAGGCAGAGGCATATTGCTTTTACGATTATGACTTATGTATAGATGCTTATTGAGTGAATGAGGTAGTTTCAGATTTTTTAAATAAATTTTTAACTTATGTAGTTTTTTTTACCTAATTACGAATCTGAAGTCATATCGAAAGTTACATCAAATCGTGGAAAGGCAAATAATCTGAAAATTGATACTTCGTGATGTCACAGGTTGTGCCGGGATTCTGACTGACGCCCATACAAATAAGTATAAATACATTATTTCTCTGACAATTACGTTAAAAAACTGTATTAATTATAAAGAGTTAATGCATAGTATATGATTTTTCAAGTCGCCTTAATTGATTTTGTTTTTTAAATATTGCTGAGCTGAAGATGAGTTGTAAAAAATACATTATTGTTTTGTTCCTATGATACTTCGTGATGTCACAGGTTGTGCCGGGATTCTGACTGACGCCATACAAATAAACATAAATACATTATTTCTCTGACAATTATGTTAAAAAACTGTATTAATTATAAACCGTTAATGCATAGTATATGATTTTTCAAGTCGCTTTAATTGATTTTGTTTTTAAATATGGCCGAGCTGAAGATGAGTTGTAAAAAATACATTATTGTTTTGTTCCTATGTGCAAAAACACGAGTTTCTCAACTGCCAATATATTGGTTTGTTAATAAATCCAAATAAATTCCACTAAATCTCAACAAAGAATAAATCTCACAAGCACAAAACACACTGGTCACACGAATGATATGACAGCAAGTGAAGCTATCTTACAGAATTTTGGGATTCCAGTAGTAATGTGAACGTGACTAATGACATCACATATCTTTGTGTGTTGAGAACGAGAACTTATAAAACTGTAAAAATACATAATATAAACTAATTTTTTGTTCTTCATTCGCATCATATTCCGTATGTTGTATTCTACCATAGTAATAGGTTTTAAGAGAGATAAAAATTTTATGAATCTACCTCATTGTCATTATGTGCATAATAAATTTTTTCCTTTCATTAGGAGTTAAAAATGGGGGGTCGTCTTATAATCAGAGTCGTCTTATATTCAGGTATATATGGTATGTACTATCAGAAAAAAGGGAAGCAAAAGTTAGGACAAAATTAGCTTTGAAGGGCAAAAATAGCTTTTATAAAGCATTTCACAGAAGTGTTCTTACTGTTCAACTTCTGTTGAGGGGCATCCGAGGTTGAATAGGTATTGAAAGGCAATAGCATGAATATATTACTCTTTTGTCGAATTGGTTGACAGTTAAAAACACTGCCTTCATACATTGTTTTAGTCAGTCAACTGCAGCTGATCATTTCCTTTTATTCCAAGAAAATCATACAATACAAATCCCACATGCAAAATGTTGATCCTTCTATATATGCAGATTTCATAGACATAATATAAATGACAAAATGATTCTTTCAGTACTTTCATCAATTGAAATTATGATTAGATGAATACCATTTATTTAGATATTGAGTTGCTTGATATAAATACATTTTGATCAGAAATAAGGTGAATATATCTTGGCTACATGGAACACCTTTATCTGCTGAACGTGCTATATATGGTGGGGTTGCCAGGTGTCCGGGTTTTCCCAGACATGTCCGGGAAAACAAGGCGTCTGGGAACATCCGGGTAGGATTTTGATTGAGTCCGGGATTTTCTAAAATTTTAATTTACTGCATAAATTTTGTCTGGCACACCCACTCATGTGCAGGCATTGGCATGTTACATATGTCAATACCTACTGTCAGTATGTCAGTAGCAATAGATGCGTAGCGTTTATGGAACGTGTCTGTACCAGCTGAGCAAACATTTCATCGCACACTACCTGACTACCTACATTTGGTTACCGTGTAGAATACAGAATTTGCTGTGCTGTTGTTTTCGTTTATTAAGTAGGTAAGTAATCGCTATTAAGTGTTCTTAAGATTTCGAGTATAATAATAATATACAACTTTTAAAGAAGGACCAAGAGAATGGGAGGCAGCTTGTTTAATTTGTAACTGCACTATTTCAGTTGCAAATAAAGGCAAAAGCGACATTGATGAGCATATTGGTAGTAAAAAACATCAAACAAATCTCGGAAGTGTAACTGGTACATCAAATTGTTTAAAGTCATTTGTTACAAAACCAGTTATAATAAAATCAGTAGCAGCTGCTGAAGCAACACTTTCGTTCCACACAGTATGCCATCATCAGTCATATAATTCGTTAAACTGCACAGTTACAATGAATAAGAAAATATATCCAGATTCTGATATTTGTAAAAAAATTACCTGCACACGAACAAAAGCTACAGCAATAGTAAATAATGTACTTGGACCATTTTCTGTAAAGCAAATCCTAATTGAGCTAGAAAATATTTCATATATTGCTGTTTCCACAGACGCTAGTAATCATTTGGCAACAAAAATGTTTCCAATAGTTGCACAATATTTTGATTTTAAAAATGGAGGCACCAAGTGTAAAATTTTGGACCTTATTTTCGAATCTAAAGAAAACTCGACAACTATTTCTGATCTTGTTGTTGACGCATTGAATCGACATGGACTTTTACGTAAGTGTATTGCATTTTGCGGCTACAACTGGAACACTAATTTTGGTGGATGTAAGGGACAGGGATCAAACAATGTTTATTCAAAGCTTCAAAAAATATTACTGAAAACTTGATAGGAATTGGCTGTCCAGCCCATGTTCTCAACAATGCAGTTCATCATGCTTGTGATTCTTCATTACCTATAGATGTAGATGTATTAATTTTCAAAATTTATAACTATTTTTCAATTTACTCTGTTCGAACAGAACAGCTCAAAGATTTCTGCGATTTCATTGTTGTCGAATATTAACAACTTTTATATCACTCGAAAACGAGGTGGTTGTCCTTGTTTCCTGCGATTGACTTATGTTTGAGCCATTGAAGTCTTATTTCCTCTATATTGATAATGCTCCAAAAATATTAACAAGTTTTTTTGAAAACGAATTAAGTGAAGCTTATTCACTTTTTATCCATTCTCCAATGTCTGTTTTTCATATGAGTATTCAGCAAATGGAAAGGAGTGATAATTCTATTATAGAAACAATATCATTATAAAACATGTATCTGGTTCTTTGCAAGAAAAGATCAACAATAATTTCACACCACTAAAAGTTAGACAAATTTTTAGGAAGGTTACTGAAAATGGTTTCCAAAAGGAAGTACATATCTTCCAGTCTAATGTAAGCAAACTGTACAAAAATGCAGAAGAATATCTGAAAGTATGGCTTCTGCCTCTTCAAGAATTAGAGGTATATAAATGGACGAGTTTCCAAACCAATATCAGTTGGTCAGACATACAAGTTTGCCTACAATATATTGAGAACAAAGGTGTAATTGTAGACGATTCAAAATTTTTTGACCAAAGGTGCAATTTGAAAAAATTTATGGAAAATCTGTCCGCTAATGAGACCGAGAATCTTATACATATGAAGTGAGCAAAATATTTCAATGCAAGTGTTTCTGATGAATTGTATTGAGAACTTTTAAAATTTGCACAATATTTCTTTGCTATCGCTAGTCATAACGCAAATGTTGAAAACATGTTTTCTTAATTCAAGCTCAATGGACAAATGAATGCAATAAATTATTGCCAAGTACTGTACCATGAAAGGTATAATTTTGACAAAATTTAATTTTCAACATTTAGAATGTAGCCAATTCATGATTTCATTCAATCACAAACAATTGATAAAGATATTCTTCTTAAAATTGGCCAAGATGACAAATACAATACTAAATTTTAGTTTTAGCTTTTGTTACTTAATTTAACTTTTTTTTAAATTTAACTGTTAACTCAAATAAAAATACGTACGTAAAAAAATTATATCAACTTAGTATTTTTATTTGCCCGCATTTAGACTTTAGAGGCCCTTTGTGTAAGTAATTTCCTGAAACAAAAAATTATAAGCTGTATGACCAAACAAAGCAGTTATATTACTGCAGGCCTGAAGCTACGAGAGTGCGGTTTGCACATACATTTAAATCTGGGAGAATTCGATTTTTTAGGCCGCTATCGCAACATCGTGTGGTCCTAGTTTTGTCCTCTTTTTGGAGCTGTTAATGTCCGGGATTTTGAACATTTTTGTCCTGGTTTATTGTTTTAAAGTATGGCTACCCTAATATATGGTCCACATAGTTCCGAAACTTCTTACAGAAGTAATATTTGACAGGGAGTCAGGAGATTGAGATGAGAACAGTGCTCAAGAGCAAAGACTTAGGGAAAGTGAGACCTTAGATGAACAGATCTAGATCTAGGCACAAGCTCTACGAACTGCTTTCACACTCGAAAAGCCGTAAAAATAATATTTTTTGTAACATTTTAAAGATGTTTCTTCCCTTTAAAAACAGAAGCATGTAATTCATCATTATTTTTACCATAAAATTCAATTTATTTGAACATTTTATAACCAATAGTTCGTGAGATATGCAATTTTCCAGGAAACAAAGAAAAATACTTTGAATACCGCAAAATAAATCAGGCGTTTTAAAGGTTAAACATGCTTTGAATGTAAAGACATACTCTGGTATCATTGGCGCACACACTTGGGGGGTCCACCAGGTCTGGACTAGGGATTGCAATCCCAGGATTCCGTTGAATCTCGCAACAGCAAAATCCTGGGATTTTTACTAATAAAACCCCATGATTTTCAAATATTCACCTTTAGTAATATTTGCTCTTTCACACACAGGTGCTAAAATATCTAAAATGTGAGGGCGACATGCATATTCCATTCAGAAAGAAACTTTTGGTGGTGGGTAACACGAAACAAATAGCATTGGATAGTTAGAAGTCCATGGAGAAACCAGTAGATGGTGTTAGTGTCTCCTCTGCTCAAAAAACGAGAATTCTCATAAGTGGTAAGCAACAGCTGGCACACGAAACACGAGAATTCTCGTGACCGGTACGCAGGGGGTTAAATGAAGTCTCTCCCATTTTACTCGCTTTATTTTTAGACACCAAGATTAAATAGATAACACAAGAAATTTGGCAAAAATGGTGGTTGTTTGCAGAACAAAAGGAATGTGATCACAGCACTGTCTAAGAGAGGGAGATGGCAGTAGTGCAGTGGCATATTTGAACCCACAATAGCTGAAGGTATTTGGAAATAAAAGCAGACAATCAGCCTTTTGTAACATTGTGGAAGGGGAAATGTTTGTATGAGCTGTCACTTAGAATAAATAACAAAGTTGAGCTTTTCTTAAAAAAATAGTTTTTTAAAAAGACTTTAAAGGTGGACTTATTCGCTACAACATATGGTAGTAAGAAAGTAAGTAATCATATTAAACAGAGCATGCTGGTTGTAAATCTGATAAACATGTCCAGCTCACCCTCAATAGGCGGTCTCCTTCTGCCTCATTGAGTGCAAATGGTCGCACAGGCCCTCCTTGGGTCAGGAAACGTGGAAGCCTCAGCCTGGACACCTGTTCAGATAGTTCAGCGGCACTGGCAGAGAATGATTAAAAACATTATAATGAGTTTTGACCAAATGCTGCCTGAATGTATTTTATTGATAAAATCTCCGATAGAATATGTTACAACCAAAAGGGCAAAAGTTCCAAGGAAGATAGTAAGGAGAACACTGGATTTTAGGCAACGGGAGGTTCTGAGCAGAGCTCTTTACTCATTGCAACCTCTTTGGATACTTAATTAACATATTAGTGGGCACTCCTTCTTGTGTTCTTTACCAGCAAAGTGATAGTAGTGGAATGCCTAATGAACATGTCTCGTCTGCCTGTCTGTCACAACTTTCATCTCCTGAGCCACTAGATGGAATTAAATTAAATACGAGTGATACTTATTTAAATTTATCACCCAATTGTGATTTGGAACTGCATCTGTCAATTAGAACTTCCACTTTATAGAAGCATTTAACTAAACTTATA
The DNA here is from genome assembly GCA_028673005.1 of Tanypteryx hageni. NCBI lineage: Eukaryota > Metazoa > Arthropoda > Insecta > Odonata > Petaluridae > Tanypteryx > Tanypteryx hageni. The sequence continues at coordinate 271,955,258 of CM054112.1, forward strand.
CTCCCATCTCGTTAAATGGCATCCTTCAAGAAACAATCGAATACCATATTTTCCCTCCCATGCTCCTATGTGATCTCTAAGGTATGGATTAAAAAAATTTATTTGGATAGAGGACACCATTTACCACAAAAAAGTCTGTGAGACCACATAATTACGACTTATACTTTCAGAGATAAAATTTCAAGGAAATTCCAAGCATAACGTCACATATTTTGTTTGCATCAATCACTACAACAGTTCTATCAGCAAAAAACAATTAAAAATTCATATTTTTCTCTCCCATGCTCTTATATGATCTGTGAGGTATAGAGTAAAAAAAATTATTTGGATCGAGGCCAACATTTGTCACAAAAAAGTCTGTGAGACCACATAATTACAACTTATAGTTTCAGAGATAAAAATTCAAGAACCACCCAATATCATTTTATATGTATTTTCCATTAACTACTCAACGTCGAGTGATGTACTGAGTATGGCAGGGGCAAACTTCATATGTCATCAACCAATGTACTCCGTGCATTGCGGTAATCACCGAATTTTTTATTTTTTTGACACACTGAATTTTCTTAAATCTGGATAACCTTGATATATTTCAAAAGAGGAACCTTTGGCCTACCTATTTATCGTTATTCTCCAATTTTTGTCTATCTTAAAACATTTTATATGCATTAAATTTTGTGATTAATTTTTCACGCATCTACGCAAATTGGGGAATCACGTCTTCAATGCTGAAATGAATTGCATCTTAATACGAATGCTACTGCGAAGTGAAAGGAGATTTTGACTTCTTATCTGCCCAAAGACTTCTCTCTCTTGGGTTTGTCTTATGCATCAGCACTCGAGAGCTATAGGATGAGGAGAGCCAAACCATTATTTAGAGTTTTCATGATGATAATAAGTAATTTTAAGATGCAAAAGAAAAATATGTTGAACTTGTTCCCACGCAATTTCTAAGTTTTGCCTAGTAGCTTCCTGATAATCTTTCACCTTACTTTCCTTGAGCACTTCTAAATCCCATTTTGGTGATCAATTCAATTTTAATAATTACTAATATAAAGTACTGATTTCATGAAAAAAATCAAATTCGAGATTTCAACAGAAATATGTTTTAAGATCCCATGAACAAGTTACCACTATGTTCTCGATGATGTGTGTGTGTGTGTGTGTGCATGTGTGTGCTTGCACCTGTGTGATAGAAATTTCGTGTGTACATTGAACCCAAATGCTACAAATAAAATCAGGAACAAACTTTATATTTAAGATCTTTATTAGAAAAATAGAATAATTATACACCAAATATGAAGGGTTTGCATATTAAGCTCAAATAAAATTTAAATAAAGGATTAATGAAACAAACTTTTATATGCACCAAAAAGTATACAATAAATGTAAAATTCACATAACTGAATGCTCTAGAACAGTGGTTCTCAACCTTTTGGAGCTCGTGGCACACTTTGGATAATCACTTTTTTCACGGCAGACTGGAATTACATTTTGAAAAAAGAACTTGGATTTATCATAAAAACACATTTTTTATATTGTCATATATATAATCGATCAAATTAAGTTATTATATTGTAATACAACAAATGATGAAGTTTTATTACAAAATCTATTTTAAAATCTTACCTAATAAGACAATTGAGCTTGGCATTTTCTAATTATTACACTGATATTAGCATGTATCCGTGATAAGCAGACTCTCATTTCATCTTCAACACAGTTGAACCGTCCCCTTTTTCTGCATTTAATGTTTGTAAGTGTCGAGAACCCCAAGTCACACAGGATGTAGAAAACTGCCAAAGCTTTTTTTTGCAATTTCTGAATACTCTTCTCTAAAAGATAACCAGAATATATCCAGAGACAATTTGGTGTACTTGATTTTCCTAGTGTGCTCTGTTGAAAGAGAAGCTAACTCTTCTTCTTCGGAGAGAGTAAAAATGCATAAGTCCGTTGTCACTGGTGTGAATAAGTTCCTTACCCAGTCATATTTCTCTGTAGTCAAGGATGGAAAGTAACTCGCTCATTATTGTGCTCTAGAGTTGCTAAATGCTCCACCACGAGAGCAACAATGTCTTTCGTATAGGTTTTTGGAATCAGAGGAAACATTTCAAGATTACCTTCTCTAGCTCTCTTTTTCCAGATGACTATTTTTCTCTGCAATGCGAGTAGCTTATCCGTAGAAGTTAGGATGTTTTCATTCCACTCTTGCATGCTGGTGTTCACACTATTCAGATACCTAAATATATTTGCCAAATATGCTAATTTGGTGCACCAAAGTTCACAGCTAAAATATTTAAAAAATCACTGTTTCCCTCAGTTTCAAAAAATAGTAACACTCTTTTATAAGTTCATATACATGAGCCAACTCTCTTCCCTTTGACAGTCATCTTATTTCTGTGGGTAAAACTAAATAGTCGTATTGTGAATCCATAGCATTACAAAGCTGTTTGAAGTGGCAGGTCTTTAGAGGTCTTGATTTCACAATATTAACCATTCCGACCACAAAGGCTTCCCTGTGCAAAAAAATGGGTACTTAGTTACTGTAGTTGGATTCTGTTGTTTTACAAGTGAGAGGAAGCATTTGGCAGATCCCAAAATAGATGGAGCACCGTCGGTACAATTTCCTGCACATAACATCCATGAAATTTCCAAACATTTTAAGTAAGAAGACAAAGTATCGAATATATCTTGACCTCTTGTGTGTTTTGGGAATTCTCTGTGGCACAAAAATTGACTAATTATTTCATTTTCATGAATGAAGCGAACAAATGCTAATAGTTGTGCTTTGCCGCTAATATCAGTTGAATCGTCAACTTGCAAAGCAAAGTCTGGCATTTTAAGCTTATTAGAAACCTTTTCCTCTATGTTACATGACATATCTTCTAACCTTCTTCGAATTGTATCATTAAAATGCAAAATTTTGGCAATTTCTTGTTCAGCTTCATCACTGATTATTGTCCTAAATATCGCATGGCACCCAGGCAAAATAAGTGACTCAGCTATAGTGTGGGGCTTCGTTTTTTGAGTAATTATTTCTGCTACCTGATAGGAAGCAACTTTATCAGACACTTGAACGTTTTTTTTCGAAGTAACTCGCTTGTTTAGAATGCAGTTTCATCAACCTTTTGAAATAGTTTAAATATTTTCCTTCAAGGTGTGCATGTTTTGTGGTGAAATGTCGCTTCAATTTGCTGGGAACCATTCTTCATTTGATAGTTTCCACCGCACACAACACACATTGGGACAGGACAATCTTTAACTCCACACTAAGAAAAGCCCAGACTCAAATAACAGTCCATATACATGTGAGAAACCTTTGAAATCTTACTTGGCTTGGTCCCACTGGTACTGGGTTTTTTCTTAATATGTTCTTCATATTTTTCACTGTTATGTTTTTCTGTAATAAATCTGTCCATTTCTAGAGGCCCAAGTTTGATCATTTTTAGCAATGATAATTGGACGAAACCACAAATATCACAGTTTCCTACCAACGGTATTACAAAAAAGACTAAATAAAAAATTATTTTATACAGAATAAATTCATGAAACATACATTCACAGGCACCAAATTGTAGTATAAGCCAGCCACAAATCTAGGCTAGTACTGATTTGATAAAGGAATGTGCCTGAGTCACGGACAGCCAGGAAGGTTACCGCAGGTGGAGCATGCTACATATGTCATTGTAGAGACTTAGAGAGCAACGAGAACCAATCATTTGTCTATGACTCATGCACAAGGGATATGGTTACTATGACAATGCTGACAAAGTTGTTGTAAGGCTTACTGTTTACACGTCTTCCAAAGCAGTGATACTTTTAGACTGGATTCAACTAGTCTTAATACTGTGTGTTGGTTTCTTTGTTAAAACTGTGTATATAATCAATGGAAGATGCAAAGATTAGCAATTTCTCTTCAAAGTCTTGCAGCACACCAGTGTGCTGTGACACACCAGTTGAGAACCACTGCCCAATCTCTCATAAGTTCTTTTGACATCTATCCATTTTCATGACTCTAACTACCGTATCTGCCCAAATATATGCTGACCCCGGATTTTAGCCGACCCCCCAAAAATTTCCACCATTTTTCGACAAAAAAGTAAATTTTGTAGATTTTATGCTGAAGTGTGCCGGGCATACATGCACAGCCTAGAATACAATATTGGAGATTGAAGAATAGAGTGGAAAATGGTTTAGTTGTTGACATTTGAAAAATTACTCCAATTAATAATTTTGCATTGTTGAATAATGTTTCACGTTCAGTGACGATAATTTCATTTTCATAAAAGGTAAAATAGAGCAATAGCAACCTCACAAAGACAATTTTTAATTCAAGTCTATTTCCAATGAAATTAGCATTTACATTGCCTTAAGAAATTGCATTTTTATAATTATGCATGTTCATGTAAAGTTTTACTGTAATTCAAACAGTTGAGCATCAAAAGCATAATCAACTGCGTAGTCAATGTATGCAATTTTAATAGATTCTATGAATGAGGTTTAAACCTGCATATAAACATTACAATAGCTATAGCAATAACTACAATAGCCAAGTAAAACTAATAATAACTTCTTTTAATGGATAATGTAATATAATACAAATTGCTAACTAAATTCTTAATGATACATGTGCATAGCCGTGAGAAATGAAAAAAAATATCCATAGCATTTAGAAATGAAAAAACAGGTAACAACAGTAACAAAACACAGGTATTGCTAAATTAAATATTCTAGCTATATTATTTATTCATTAATATTCATCGTAGGTCAAATATTTACTTTACGAAAAATATAGTACTCTCATTTGAATGCGACAGCAGACATACTGCTATCTATAGGTGACTATGAGAATTAACCCTAACCTCAAATTTTTTTCTCAGACTCGCATTTAAGCCGAGGGGTGATTTTTTCACAATAGATTTTGACAAAAAACATCGGCTTATATTCGGGCAGATATGGTAATATATCAGATACACTGCGACAATTTATTGCTCGGCAGTTATCATGATTTATGCAGTGTTAAAAACTCACCGCCTAACAGCATCAAGAGAGCCACCAGCAAAGTCAACCACACCAGCAGTGGGTCTGGCCACTAAACCCACTACTCCTTTGCCCATGCCTTTCAGAAATCCTCCAAAGCCTTCCTCCATTGCTCCAGAGATCGGTTTCAAGAACACTCCTGAGACTCCATCCACCACACCCTGCAAAAAAATCCATTGCAATACTCTCAACAAACAATAAAACAATTAGAACTTAAGATAACCAACAAGCTTGAATAATATGTATCTCTAACTTCAAAAGTTGAATTTTATTAACTAGTAGGTCCTCAATTTACTTCGTTCCGCTTTGAATCATTTTGATATAATGCTGTTGCAGAAAATTCACCATGGCACTATGTTGTGCTGCTTTACCACTGTCATAACTACTGTCCATGTCAAAAAGACGTGCATCTGAACTTTGACGCGCGATAATTTGCGCTACGTTTATTGGAAAGAATATACAAAAATACTTTAGGAAAGCTTATTTTATGCTTAATAAGTTTTGATTTTTTAATATTTTTAGATAGAAAATGTAAAATTTTACGGAGAGTTAAACATAGAAACTACCCGTAAAAACCAGCTACGCAGCCAACTTTCGCAAAAGTAGCCATATATAATAATTCATAAACGAATAACTACCGAACAAAATCTTTTGAAATTTAAAACAGTGATGAACTAAAATATAATGGAGGCAATACTATCATTTTCTAAGCTGTATGTTAATTACTATGGTTTTAACTGGGCTACAACTTTAAAAAGAAACTCATCAGTGGGGAAAAATTATAGAGGAATTCTGAAAACACTGTTGTAAAGAGAGTCATACAGAAAACATTTTGTAGGGACCAAAATTGTTGTTAAAAATACTGCAATGTGTTGTAATGTTAGTGAAAGGACTGTAGTAAATGTAAGTAATGAGTGCAAGGAAAATGTGCGTCCTACAGAAAGTTCTCCCAAAAAAAGCAGCGGTAGAGCGCAAATTGTATTAGACGAAATGTTTCAAGGAGTGCTACGAAGAAAAGTGCATAGTTTTTACTTAAGAAAAGAATATCCAATAGTGTCTAATATTCTAATCGAACTGAAATAAGATTTTCCACACGTAAGTGAATCTACTTTGTTACGGTGGATGAAGATGCTTGGCTTTCGCTTTAAAAAATACAACAGGAAGCCTGTATACATTGAAAGTTGCCGAATCCTGGGCCAACGTGCAAAGGTTATTCGGGAAACAAAGAGGATGGAAAATTATATATTTGGACGAAACATTTTGTGGAGCAAATCACATACTATCAGGAAAATGTGAATGAAAGTAATAATGATATTGACTTTGATCGAGGTGTAATTCAAGAGGTCAATTGCTGGAAAGGTGGCCTTATTACTCCCTCTGGCGCCGGAAAAAGAATAATTATTTTGCATATAGGGGGTGAAGATGATTTTCTCCAGCCTGAGAATGATTGTATGCTCGTGTTTGAGGGAAACAAAAAGGATGGTTACTATCATTCCAAGATGAATGCTAGACACTTTGAAGAGTATTTTAGAAGGATATTAAATGTGATGGATCATGAAACCGCTATTGTTATTGACCAAGCCCCGTATCACACCATGCAAGACCAAACAACTCGAAATTCGTCCAAAAGTTGGCGTAAGGACGATATAATAAATTGGCTAATTGAGCATCGCATCGAGCCAGAGGTAGATGATTCCGACTGGCAAGATACATATGAGTCTTTAACCATTAGCGAACTACTTGAACTCGGCAGACCTCATTTCAAGTCTCACAGATACTTGCTAGATAGCATCATCAAAGAGAGCGGCAAGAGAGTAAAGCTAATTTGGACTCCAGTGGCCCATTGTGAACTCAATGCAATCGAGCTTATATGGGCTTGGGTTAAAAATTACGTGGCGAAGCGCGACAAAACGCACAAAATCAAAGACGTCCTGCAACTGTGCAAGGAGGCACTGCGTAACACCCCGAAGCGCATGTGGGAAAATGCTGTGAAGCACACTTATCAAGGTGGGGGACTTCTACGCCGCCAAGGACCAAGTGCTAAAGAATATCATGGAACCCTTAATTATCAACCTCGATGAGGATTCCAGCAGCGACGAAATCAGTGAGGACGAAACTTAAGAGGAGATCAAGGGGTTTTTGTGCGGGCCATGACGAAGGTGAGAGACTGTCTACCAGCGAGGGAGAGAAAGGAGACATTTGGCAACATCGCAAAGCACCCAGAAAGCGACATATACAGTACTGTGTGTAGATTAAAATTAATTAAAGAAAAACAAAATCTGATTCCTACAAAATATTTTCTTTATGTCTCTCTTTACAACAGTGTTTTTAAATTCCTTTATTATTTTCCCCACTGACGAGTTTCTTTTTAAAGTTGTAACCCAATTAAAACCATTGTAATTAACATAGAGCTTAGAAAATTATACCATTGCCTCCATCTTAGTTCATCACTGATTTAAATTTCAAAAGATTTTGTTCAGTAGTTATTCGTTTATGAATTATTATATATGATTACTTTCGCGAAAGTTGGCAAAAGTAGAAATTACAAAGTACTATGACAGTAATTTAAACAGTTATGAATAACAGTAAAGCGAGCAAAGTTTGTAATTAGAAAATGGAAGTAATTAACAGAAGTTAAAAAAAGGCGTTAAAAAAACAAAGTAAAAAAGGCATTAATTTAATTAGTTGTGGAAAGCAGTAAAGAGAACAATGTAGAGTGAATAATAAAAACATATTCATTAGTATGTACAACATTGTCTGTAACATCATGGATTACAATTTCCAACTGCTCTAAGAGGTCTAGTCCCTTTGATTCGAAGTGGAGAAACTTGGGAATGAACGAACTAGAATGGCCGATCTCAAACAGGTACTTAGCAAAGTGTGATGATGTGACTCGAAACAACCTTTATGTTCCTCGATCCTCTTCTTGAAACTCCTTCCAGTCTGTCTTATGTAAACAGCATCACAGTTGGCACAAGATAGTTTATAGACACTTTTTTAATAAATTGGATATGGAATCTTTTGTATTCAGGAAAAGTTTGGCATAAGTTTTCAGGAAAAAGAAGGCAGATTTGATGTTAGAAAGTTTGTAGGAGAGGGGGCCTATGAAGAGGAGTCTATGGCAGTACTTATATTTGCAAGAAATTTCAGGTGAGGAAATAATTTTCTGTGAAACGATTCTCTTTCATTTATTTGACAGGAGGCAATCTATCAGTCGGCTATTGTAGCCATTGTTAAAGGCGATTTGTTTTATAATGTTGAGTTCTTTATCAAAATTATCTTTGAAAAGAGGGATGTTAAGGAGGCGATGGAGCATTCAATGAAAAGCCACGTGCTTATGGGAAAAGTGCTTGGATGACTGGTTGGGAATGACATGATCAGCATACTTAGGTTTACGAAAAATGGAGAAGACGAACTTATTTTGATGAAATGACAAAGATAAATCCAAAAAGCTGAGGGAACCATTACTTTCTGTTTCAACTGTAAACTTGATGGCATTGTGAAAAGAATTTAGGTGAGATAAAAATGAAGTTAATAGGTGATCAGTTCCTGAACAGACGATGTTGTAACAGGCAAAACAGGTTGCAATAAATTTGTCCAGTGGAAATATACAATACAATACAATAGGGGGGGGAGAGAGGGAGGGAGATTTTTCTAGTAGAAGGTGTCTTATATGCTGAGAAATACGGTAATATGCATCCATTGAAAAAGAAACTATACATAAAAAATATAGATAAGGAATTTAGTAAACGTTAGAAAAAGAATAATAAAAAATTAAAATCATAGATTGATTTGTAGACAAACCGTAACAAGTCCCCTTCCTCCTCTAGCCAGTCCCTCCTGAAGATTTGTTGGCTGACGACCCATCTGCTCACGACGTCGTCGTTGAAACTCAGGATCAAAGCTCAGAGCTGCTATTCCCTTCCCTGCAACATATAAATAAACCATAAGAAAATCTCCATTCAACAATTCCATGGTGAAATAACCTTTTTTTCCTTAAAAAGAGGAGTTATTTAGAATCACAGCAAATGCAAAAATATATTTAAGTACAAATAGTTTCACTTCCAAGGTCATAATTTTCTCAAAGAAGGACATACATTGTCGTGAGAGTGAAAAAAGTGAAAGTGGGGAATACAACAATACAGGGAAATAGAGGGAGAAAAAAAGGAGAGGTAGAAGCAGCAGAAAATTTATTTAGTTGCTCAAATACATTGTAACTAAATGGTTTGTCACACTGTCTCAATGTTTGACTATTCCTTTTCTGTCCGCAAATGAGTTTGATGTTATTTTCCATTAATTGACTACATTAGTATATAATATTTTTCAATGTTTCTCAAAACTTTCAACAGTAGAACGGATGAAGGCTCTCTACTAGTTTACTTTAAAATCTTTCTTACCATTTCCCTACCGTTTGATAGTGGACAAGATTTTAGCTCGATCTCACACTTTTAAGTTGGTTAGTGCAGTGTAGAAAGAAAACAGCTTTGCTTTTATTGATTTCAGTCTTTCAGGTGATTTCGGACTAGGATAATCACCCTCTTTTCTACACAGGTATGTAGCTTGTTCTAATATTTATTTACCTTACATTCATTCCTTATGTGTTCATTGAAATTAATGATCGACATAGGTAAGAAGTTCATGAGTTGGCCCTAATCAAACCAGATTACTCGTTAACAGCTTATACAATTCAATAAAATTAATAGATGAGGCAGAGACTTGGTGGAATTTCATAATATGGATATAACTATGGCATATTATATCAATATACAATTCAACCCATCAAAAATAGGTAAATGTTTTTCTTGGTCAAACTTGTCAAAGCCTCATAACATGAGAAAAAATGTATTCCAGTAAAAATTTAATAAGGATGAAGGTTTTTTTGGAAAAGAATCATATTATAATCAGCCGAATGTTCTCTGTCCTAATCATAAAATTCGATTTTTTTAGTCTTATTTTCTTTTGTAAAATTAAATTAGAAGTAACTGACATACAATCTTTAACCAGGAACAATTTTTTAAAAAATGAACAGATTCTTATTCTCTTCGTCGAATTTTGCCTTGGGTTCGAAATCGCTAGAATTTTTCATTTTAATTACATATTTTATTTTTTGTGTATTTTAGTAAGAAATTTCCTTAGAGACCAATGACATTGTTTAGCTTGAAATACTCATTTTTGCCTCAATCTTCATATGGCATTTTTTTGTGAGCAATTGTGTCTTGAATTGAAGTGAATGATTTGGTCGGTGTACATGTTCTTACTGAAAATGGGAAATTGTAAATTTCTATTTACCTTTGATATGGTGATGTCTAGAAAGTTTAGGGACTCGTTGATTTCTGTTTCGCATGTGAATTTTATTACTCACCATACTTTATTGTATAGCATACATTCACATGTGAAACAGAAATTAATGGGTCCCTTAACTTTCTAGACATATCAAAGGTAAATAGAAATTTAGAATTTGCCAATTTCAGGAAAGACACATACACCGACCAAATCATTCACTTCAATGCAAGACACCATTTCTCACAAAAAAATTATTGTATTTCATTCCATGCTTCATAGGCTATTGAACATTCCCTTGTCAGATTTCAACGTCAGGAAAGAACTTCAAATTATTAAACAAATAGCAGTCAACAACGGTTACCAAAAAAATTAATTGACAGATTATACGAGAGGAAACGGTCCCAACTAGCCATAAAACAAATATACAGTACCATCCCTGTTGACGATTTGAAACCACAATGGCGAAGATTTTCATTTCTTGGTAATATATCCCTTAAAATTAACATTAATTCCCAAAAATAAAATTAGAGCCGCTTTTTACAATAGATCGAACTTAAAAAACCTTTTATGCCATACCAAAAACAAAATTAAAAGTTTGGGAAACAGTGGAATTTACAGATTACAATGTGGAGATTGTACAGCGGTTTATATTGGACAAACGGGTTGGAAATTCAAAGAAAGAATTAAAGAACATCATTCCTGCATCATAAATAATAAAACAACATCTCTCTTCACCAAACATCTATTAGAACATGGACCCAACAGCGACTTTATTCCCAAAATCCTGGATTATGAAAGAAAGGGACCCAGGCTTGATATTCTGGAATAATTTGAAATTATACAGAGTGTGGCTTTAAAAAACTGTGAAGATGTAAATGATATTTTGTATCCTTTTCATTTTCCACTTCTCGACCTCCCATTAATCTAATTATTCATATCAATTATCTCCATTGTCTTCTCATTATTCAACTTACTGGACTTCACTGAGCTCAACCGATCTCTCCCCCTCCCCTTCCCATGAACACACACAATCCTTTCCTTCAATGATCATTCGCTCAACAATTCCTTTCTTTATCCTCCACCAACTTACCCTCCCCCACCTACCCATTGTACCTATTATTATAAACTGCTACAGGCTTCTGATGATGTTGCATCACAATGAAACCTAGGTAATTTTGAATAAAGTTTGTGGAATTACCAAATAAGTCTCTTTATTTTTACATTAAAATATATATACAGTAAAACCCCCAAATTTGCATGGGTTACGTTCCCAAAAACACTGTGAATTTGGAATGCACAAAAATGGAAGCAAAGGCCTTATGTTAGGCTAGGTTTGTGGCTCTCCATTATTTTGACAACAATAAATAATGAAATGGTAGGCAAAAAGTTGTTTCGAACCAATATAATGTGACACTTAAATCTGCCATAGCCATACAGTAAGTTTGCCAAGATAATTTCACGTAAACCATGATTAGCAAAGAATATGCAGAAAAAATATTTATTGAATAACGTAAAAGGCAAAAAAATGCATGCATTAAAATTGGTGCACACTACAAAATGAACCCCAGTAGCTTTCGTGCTCTGAAGGGTTCCTGCGGCCACACTATCCCTGATGTTCTATTCATTTTTCTTAATGTACCGAAGTTTATCCCATATTGTCTGCTCACTATCCGCACTCTGTCCACTAACAAGTTTATTTAGCAACTGATTTTTCTCACTTAAAGTCAACATCATCTTTTTGCTTCTGCTTCCTGTATTATCACTTGCTCTCCTCTTACAATTAGTAGACGTTTTCGAAAAATGTGGTCACAACGTGATAAAAAACCTCGCAGATGGAGAACTTAATTTGTTTCATATTGTTCTTTTCACTTCAGATTTGCAGCAATAGTCGAAAAATTCATGAAACTACAAAGCATGCGAAATTGGGGCTTCTACATTATATGAAAATACATTTTTTTAAATCATAAGCATTTGTAATTTTATTTTTTTTGACTAGTTCACATAGCAACAGCTTTGGTTTGAAAACAGTCAGTTAACATACGAGTTTTAGCAAAACAATGCACATTGCACTAAAATTCTAAGAAACCGGTAAATGGGAAGAGTTTAAATTTAATTCTTTAGTCATGCCTACCCATGTCATTTTGACGGGCAGTTCTACTAGTTAGATTTATAAATTTTTTTCACATGAAATTTTCTGAGAATCACCTTTATTCCATGCTATGAACCTTTTAGAAATATGATGACGTATAACTTATATTTCCACTTGTCATCTCGGTATTCAATAGTCTATGACAGTGGTGGTGAACCTTTTCTAGCACGCATGCCAAAATTACCTTAATAAGAGAAAATTTGCCTGTTGGCGTGCCAGTACCTATCACAACAAATTTGTGTACATTCGTATAATATAGTGCATAGTATGTCTTTTTACACACAGGAAGACATATATACTAAATGATTCAAATGATATATCGACAACAAAGTAAGAAATATAGTTTTTCATGTTTATCGAATTCTTTGTATGAATCCCGCATCTTCAAGACTTGACAAATAATATTAAACGCTAATGAAAATAGGTTGCATTAGTGGATAACGTTAACGGAGTTGTCTTCATTGGAGGTGGCACTCTCTTAGAAGAAACAAATTAGGTATCTCATGAAAAATCGTTATGCGTAAAAATGATTTCATAAATGAAGTAAATTAAGTAATGAGGAAGATGAATGACGTGAGCGGAGTGATCCAAGGCATCAACTTCCGTTTGACAAATTCAAATTAAAAACTTATCAGATGTTAAAGATATACTAATAAAAATGTCAAATAGTAAATTTAGTGCTGATGCCAGGGGCAGATTGGGCCGCCGGCGAATAATCATAATATAACCATAATATAAGCCATTTTTTCGCATCGTCTTAATACCTACATTTATTAGATTTCTGGAGTCATTTTTGCATATCGCTGTGTTAGCGAGTGGCACATTTTATTTCGTTTTCCATTTTGTGGCGTGCCAACGAAAACAGTTCCGCGTGCCACCCTTGGCACACGTGCCATAGATTCGCCATCACTGGTCTATGACAAACATTAAATTAAAAATTTAACACCTTATATACTTAAGATATGAATAAGTAAATATTGGTGATAGTACTTAAACACACACATAGACACAAGTACCCGGTTTATGGAAAACTAATTCTCTCCAGGAACTGAAGTATTATGCGTGAGAGTTTGCGGGAAAATGATTCCACACCAGGGACCACCTAGTACGAAGCAGTAGAACCTATTCTCAAAGACCATATACAGAAAAACCCCTCTTAACAAAATGGTCAACAATACCAAAACCACAATTAAAGATTGCAAAACACTCACTAACCATACCTTATGCTTCAAACTTAACATCCCAAACCCTTGCATCCCCAGAATGTATGCTTTACCTTAAAATTCATAAACCCGGCAATAAATGCAGGCCCATAGTCTCATCCATCAACACTCCCACAAATAACTTCGCCAATTGGCTCACCGCTCAATTTAGACGACTTTCTACCCCGCATGATTCTTCGCTCAAAAACTCCTACCAACTGATTGAAAAAACAAAGAACATCACACTAAAATACAGTTTCTTTAGTCATCACCTCCCTTTTTCCGAGTATACCTGTCAAAAAATCTCTCAAATACCTTAGTGACTGGTTAACCAACCAAAACATAAACACTAAACAAAGGCACAAATAAATAAGACTTACAAAACTATGTATGGACACAAACTACTTTATTATAAAAAACAAAATATACAAACAAAATGACGGGACTATGATGGGTCTAACCTTTCATCGCAGAGCTTTTCATGAACTACTTCGAAACCACTTGATAATCCACCTTCAAATATTTTCCACACATCTGGCTAAGATACACAGACGTCATATTTACTATCTTTCACACACACAAACAAGATATCTATGAATTTCTCTTACAGTTAAATAGCCACATGAAACCATTAAATTTACATACGAAATAGAAAAAGACAAAATTACTTTCCTTTATCTTGAATTACACAAAACAAACAACCACATATAATACAACATATATAGAAAACCAACAAACACCAATAGAATTATACCTGCAGACTCAAATCAACCTATGCAATACAAACTATCAGCAGGTTTTTCAAAAACAATGGTTTCAAATTACACAAACTATAGCAAACTAAGCAATTTTATAGGCCATGCTAAAGACAAAGTACTCAATCATGACAAATCCGGAGTTTATAAAATACAATGTAGTCAATGCAACAAATTCTATATAGAACAAACTAAGAGGAAACTTAATATTCGATTTAAAGAACATCACACTTCAAAAATTGAAATTTCGACAAATCCAGCTTTGCTAGACACTATGTAGACACAGCCTACCCTATGTAAATGCTTCAAATTCCAAATACAGGCACTCTCTGATTTACATCGAGGATGCATTCCTGGAAATAGCAACATATATCGAAATGGCATAAATCAGAAATGTTTTTCCCATATACTTAATGTTATAACGGGAGGATGTGGTCCCCAAGTCAAATTTTCGGGCTTGCTAATCTAACTTAACCAGCGGTTTAATTTTGCCTGGATGCACAGCTGGTGGGGACTATTTCTTTGATTGAGGAGGTTTTTAAATTCATTACAATAATTAAGGGTTTTACTAGATATTTATTAATATATTGAAATAAATAATAATTAATAATGAATTGCATGTCAAAATTATAAACATTATGGAAAAATAATTTTTCTTTATAAATTAACAAAAATATCCAGATGAAATATTCTAGTCATGAAATATGTTTTACTGCTATAAATCGTATTAAAATTGATGAAATAAAATATTACAAAAGGCTAAAAATCAAACAAATTTATAAAAACAGCAAATAAACATTTGTTATTTGATAAAATAAAATGATAAAATCCTAAATAAATGGAAAACGTATATTGACTGGAGCAACGTTGTGCACCCTCCAGATAAATCAGTCTCAACCACTATATTACTACGTAAAACTAAGCCTCTCAACATTCAACAGAACACTGGTTAGATTTCTGTTCTAAGACTAAATCTATTTTTCTTTTTAAATCTGTTTTTTAAATTGTACCATTAACTGATACTTGGAGGAGTTTTTATAACTTTTGGGACCTCACAGGAGGTATGGTAGGATAGGTAGGAGGTGATTTAAGTTTAAGTTAATTCATTTCATATGCTTGTATTTGCGCCAAGCTAATAATAGCGTCGGATGAATCAGCATCGGCCAACATAAGCGAATGTTTTACACTCAGCTCCTTCTAATATGTTTTGACATTCTATGGACCTGCTGACATGATTATTGATTTTTTTAACACCGCCAGCAACTTCCATTGAAAGCAGAGGCAATTAATTGCTAGGCAGAACAAACATATTTGGTTGCAGAGAAAATCAAAGGCAAGCGATCTAGCTACCAAATATCATTCACTTTAATCATTTTAATTGTTGAAAAAGGATTTATTTAGTTCTTGTGCATATTGGCGTGACCATAAGAGGCTCATGCGGGAAATCACTTCCAGTGTGGCAGTGGCCTTATTTCGTGTAAGTTCAGAGTAACATTTCGTATCCCTCATACTTCCCAATGGCATCTTCATCTAAGGATACATTTGAGGCTTGGGATGATGACGAATTGTTGAATTATATTGACACTTGAAGTGACAATGATGATTACTTGAAAAAAGAATATGATGCTGAGTGATCGGAAGAACATGGTGGAAAAGACTTTTTCTTCTGATTCTGACTCAAATGAAGTGTTTGTTAGAAAAAAGAGACCAGTTGGTACTGTGTACAGTGATGAGAGTGCTGTAGAAGAAAGTGATGAAGATGCTTGTGCGATTGTTGACTCAATGTGTGTCTCCCAAAAACATTGAAATCACCGAAAACAGCGATACTCCCGTGACTGTAAAATTCAGTTATATGGAGGCTCCTGTCCCGAAGCACACACCTCCGCCAAATTCAGTTCCCATAGTGTATTTCAATCTTTTTTTCACTCATGGTCTTTGGAATATGCTTGTGCAGGAAACAAACCAGTATTCTATGCAGTTCTTGACTAAGTCACCAAACATCTCCTAGATCACGGATAAGGAAATGGCATTCAGTCAGCATAATGGAGATGTAGACCTTTATTGCAGTATTATTAGAGATGGGCATAACTAAAAGACCAACAGTTTTTTCTTATTGGTCAAACAATTTTTGTTGCATCCCTTGGTTTAGCAATATGTTTTCTAAGAATAACTTTCAATTGATTCTAAAATTCTTCCATCTCACGGATAATGCAAAACTTTTCCCACCTAGCCATGAAAATTACGACCCTTGTGCAAAATTTCTGCGCATTGTTGATCATACTAACCATCTCTTCCAACACCACTATACACCCCATCAACATCTTAGCATAGACGAATCACTTGTAGGTACTAAAAGTTACAGCCACATACTCCAATATCTCCCCAACAAACAACATCACAAGTGGGGAATAAAATTCTGGATGCTTTGTGACTCCGTGGTGAACTATTATCTAGCATTTTATTGTTATCGTGGAGAGAACAGCAAGGACCATAAAGAGGAAATCCAAAAACATGGATTGGGTTATGTGGACGTGGAAAAATTGCTGAACATTAGGAATTATCTCATGAAAGGTTTCCATGTAGTTGTGGACAATTTTTTCACAAGCATTCAATTGGCTCATGACTTGTACAATAAATCAACTTTTCTCACAGGCACATCTTAGCGGAACAGTAAACACATTCCACAGGCATTTAAGGGGAAGTTTGATGTAGAGCAGCGGTGCCCAAACTACGGCCCGCAAAGGGTTTTTGTTCAGCTCGCGAAGCTGAGGCGAAAAATTTAACACACAAATTCATACATTTTTTGAAAATTTTCATAATAAAACTTTAAATATTGAAATGTTAGCCACGCACTGCTAAAAATTCGCAAATGTTTTAACAAATTTTTCGAATTTATATATTTCTGAATGTGCTACGAAGCTGAAATTTTTTTAAAAGTAAATTTGTAAAAAAAAAAACGAAATAGGGATTATAGAAATGTTGATATTTTAATTTTTTTGTCTGTTAAAGATTTTAAAATTTAAACAAATAGATAAATGTTTAGGCACTACGGGGCAAGCTAGAGAACTGAACTTTTTAAGTAATTAAAATAATATATATATATATATATATATATATATATATATATATATATATATATATATAAATTAACTTGAGGAAAAGAAAAGGTAGTGATGAGGGTGGCAACAAGGTGTTGAGGGAAGCCCAGTGGACACTTACCAAGTTGGGGACCAAGTTGGCAGGCTGCTGGAGGCGTCGAAGAGACACGTAAAACACACGAACAAAAAAAAAACACGGAAACTTATCGGGCCTATGCCCTTCTTCAGCGAAAGAGTATCTGAAAGTGATATATATATATATATATATATATATATATATATATATATATATATATATATATATCGCGTTTTACGTAGGCCTCACCAGCAATCCGTTAAACATCCGAATGAACGGTCACCGGAATAGCGTTTCTCTCAGACGCCCCCTCCCAGTTGCATTACATGCTAATACCCACAATGTTCCCTTTAATAGTTGCTACAATGTTAGGATTATTCGCGCTTTACCCTATGACACTCCTGCCCCCCTTCTCCGACACTGGGAACTAGCACATATCCATCTTCTCGACTCTTTCTCTCCGCCTGGCCTCAACCTCCGCTAACCCTATTAGCCCCCTTACAATGTTTCCTTGTTACTTTGTAACTATTCGGACTCTACCTCATCACACTCCCTCTTTATTGGCTATCCACCCCTCCTACTCCCCACCTCCTCCAATCATCAACCTTCCCACATCACCCTGTCATTCCCGCCCAGTGTGTCACTTTACGTTACTCTTTCGCTGAAGAAGGGCTTAGGCCCGATAAGCTTGCGTGTGTTTTTGTTTTTGTGTTCGTGTGTTTTACGTGTCTCTTCGACGCCCCCAGCAGCCTGCCAACTTGGTCCTCAACTTGGTGAGTGTCCGCTGGGCTTCCCTCAACACCTTGTTGCCACCCTCATCACTACCTTTCCTTTTCCTTTAGTTAATATATATATATATATATATATATATATATATATATATATATATATATATATATATATATATAATATCCTCCATGCTGCCTACCCAATTCTTACCTCTTCCTCCCACCGGACTCTTTACCAACCTTTTTCCCAATACCCAGCTCCTCTCCTTCGGCCAGCCCCCCAATTTGAGAAATATCCTGTGGGTGAAGGAATTTCCAACTTCTACCACGCCTCTTGCCATTGGGTTTCACCCCTGCGGCAAACCTCGCTGTCTCACTTGCCCTATCCACCTACCCTCATCTTCTTTCTCGAGTTCCTCCACCAACAACACCTACCCCATCACCTCTAGAAGCAACTGCATCACCCGTAACGTCATTTACCTCCTTACCTGCACCCTTTGTCCCGCGTTTTATGTAGGCCTCACCAGCAATCCGTTAAACATCCGCATGAACGGTCACCAGAATAGCGTTTCTCTCAGACGCCTCCTCCCAGTTGCATTACATGCCAATACCCACAATGTCCCCTTCAATAGTTGCTACAATGTAAGGGTTATTCATGCCTTACCCAATGACACTCCTGCCCCCCTTCTCCGACACTGGGAACTAGCACATATACATCTCCTTGACTCTTTCTCCCCGCCTGGCCTCAACCTCCGCTAACCCTATTAGCCCTCTTACAATGTCTCCTCTGTTACATTGTATCTTTTCGCACTTTACCTTACCGCACTCCCTCCTTATTGGCTATCCACCCTTCCTACTCCCTGCCTCCTCCAATCATCAACCTTCCCACATCACCCTGTCATTCCCCACCCAGTGTGTCACTTTACGTTACTCTTTCGCTGAAGAAGGGCATAGGCCCAATAAGCTTGCGTGTCTTTGTGTTCGTGTGTTTTACGTGTCTCTTTCACGCCCCCAGCAGCCTGCCAACTTGGTAAGTGTCCTCTGGGCTTCCCTCAACATCTTGTTGCCACCCTCATCACTACCTTTTCTTTTCCTTAAGTTTACATATATATACAAGTTGTCACTAAAAATCACTTTATACCAAGATCAAACTCGTAAATAAACCATTGCGATCTCCAGGGAAACAGCACTTCAGCCACATGGAGCATATATGTATCAGATAATAAATTCCATGAGTAATAGAAGTATATTTAAAATTTTCTGTGAAATTAAGGCAGCACTGTAATTTCCAAGTTCTCTGGCAATCGGCTCATGTCCAAATGTTCGTATTTCAAGTTTTGTCGCTCAGATCGCCCAGCATGAGCAATAAGAATAATCATCATTAAGACAATACCCTATACATTAAATTTATGGAAATTTTAGTATATTTTTTGTTAAGATTATGGCATCATCATCCATGCATTTAGCATGTATTTGGATAAAAACAATTGCAAAATAGGTATGACGCCATTATATTTAACAATTGAAAAGAGTTAAAATTTCTCGTAAAACTACAAAAACAACATTAAAATCCTTTTCACGTTTTGTACCACTGAGGAGACCTTTTCCAGAAATCCAAAACGGGTATCGAATTATTTATACAAAATTTCAATCTATATTAATTATTTAGATGACTGGTTTTGGTATGAAATTGTTGTATTCGTGTATGCCCACGAAGCCTTCAAAAAGGTTTGAGATAGAGGATAAAAGCAGGTAGTTGGAAGAGGAGAGAATGGGTATATTTTTGAAGTGAATGCAAGGGTGGAAGGCCAGAGGCATCGCAGATTGTTTGGGTAAGAACCAGGGAGAGAGGAGTGGGGATGACTGCGGAGTTTCCCATTGGAGATAAAAAACTATTGTGAATGACCAGGTCGGGCATGGAATGAGCAGACAAAGGGAAGGAACAAAAGCGGGTATATCTTCTTCTCAGTTTTTCAGAACGAAACGTCAAAAAGGAGAGAGTGAGAAGGAAAGAAACATACATTGTATGTATGTACTATAAAGCAGCTGTTGGATCCAACCAATTTACCAAGGCTTCCAATGCACCAAGTCTTTATTTATTTATTTTCGCTATGTAAGTGTGTGAATGCTTATTGATGTGTTTCCATCTATTTCTGGTACTCAAGCGTTTAAAGTGTTGAAAAAGTTGCTATAGAGTAAATACAAACAAAACAAAGCTAAACAGGTTAAAAAAAATTTAATCCATAGCGATACAATGATAGATAGGCAAACCTGCAAGGCAGACCCAATGTTCTATCCGGTAGCGGGTGACTGGAATTGCAGTCATTATTTTAAAAAAATTTTAAAATCCATTTTTGGTATTTTTCACAACATTCTTGTAAACCAACATTTATTGTATCAAAATCTAATGGAAAACATTGAAAACTAGATTCAGCCACTGGCAAGACATTCTGAATTTCAGTGCCGCATTGAAAGTGTTAATTAATGAAAATGGGACTTACTTCTTCAACACTGAATGAACTTCGTTTCTCTTATGGCTATCAAAACGTCTCCCTGTGACCGTCTCCGGTAATTTGAAATAAACTGAAATTGTTAATTAGTCTTCATTTCCAGGATACAATAACTATCCCCTGTTATTATAAACATCTCATAATAATAATACATATGAAGCAGTATTGATCTCTAACGAACGATGACAACACGTTCGAACTGTAGATTCCCTTCGACCTTTCTCAAATACCTTGTTAAGTTAGACTGATGAATAGTGGATAGAATTCGAGATTGGAGGGGATGATGGGATTGGAGCTTGCAGAGCACCGACCTTTAAAAGAGGAAAAACCCACTCTGGTGTAATATCTAAAATAATATTTTCAAAGTACGAGGCACTGTGGCGGAGGATAGGGAATGGTATAGATCCTTAACTACAAGTGGCACATTTATTGAAGTTTCCTTCCTCATCCTCCACACTCCTTATCTTGTGCTTTCTGGAGAAGGATTACCCAGGGAACCATTCCTATCACAAATGAAAGGAAAACCGAAAGGACAATCGGTAGTAGTCAGGATAGCATTTCTTTTGCAAAAAGGAGGCAAAACTGGTTCAGGGGGGGACAAACGAAACTGGTGAAAGGGATTATAGGCCACTTTCCGTTGCTTCAGACATGCCACCTAGGTCGAATACCACTAGAACATAACCCTTTATCATCTGTTAACGAAATAACAAAATTTATTTTTTCGTTTTTGTTACATTTTCCGTTACAGCTATTTGATAAATTTTGTTAATGTTTTTCGTTACGTTAATCCAAAATAATTCCAATATTTTCTTATGTTATGCGTAACGTTCTCCAGCACTGATGGCATGAAAACAGTTAAATATATTGTTTTAGATAAACTTAATTTGTAAAATAAATAGGGATGATCTAAAATAGTGGTTTCCAACCTTTTCGCCCCGTCGGTTGTTTTTTATCAAATAAACTTTAAAATCACCCCTCAACATAAAATTAACACATGTCAATATTTTTTACACTTACGACTTGTATTTAATGGGATCCTTGCACTTGGTGCTTTTTGGCTAGCTGTTGAATGTCAGGTTTGATGTTGCTGAGTTTGATCCCAATATCTCCTCTTGAACATATGAGGTGCTACCCAAAAGTTCCAGGAATTTGAATAGTGCACGTGAACTGCTTGTAGTACGGCAACTCGCTGCTAGGTAGTGCTGGCAGTATCCTTTGTGAATAAGGGTGCAATGTGGCGGCTAGCTGAGTGCACGTGTTCGCAATTTCTGTGCCTTTTTGTAACGTCATGTTTGAGTGGTTCTGCAAATTTGTTTCGAACTGAAATGGCTGATGTTAAGGAGCAAAGAATTTCCATCAATTTCTGCTTCAAACTCGGCAAAACGGCAGCAGAAACACATAGAATGTTTAAACAAGCATTTGTTGATGATGCAAAATCCGCATCTGTGTTCATATCAAACCCACCAACAGCCTCCAATACCTCCACTTTGATGATGCTTTAAGCCAAAGCAAAACATTCCTTTGGTACAAATGTTTCAGGGACGGATGGACGTCTGTCGACAACGATGAGCGTTCTGGTCGACTGTCGACAAGCACAACTCCGGAAAACGTCGCAAAAGTGCGTGAGGCTATCCTGGCAGACCGAAGGCAAACAATCCATCATGTTTGTAACATCATTGGACTGCCGTACGGAACGGGTCAACGCATTTTGTCGGAGGATTTGAGCATGAGAAGCATTGCTGCAAAATTTGTTCCGAGACTGCTGAGCAACGACCAGAAAGACCAACGAGTTGCTGTCCGCAGGGAGCTTCAAAACGAAGTTGGAGATGACCCCAACTTCACCTCCAAGGTCATAAATGGTGATGAATCTTGGGTTTATGGTTATGACCCTGAGACAAAGCAGCAGTCGTCACAGTGAAAGTCGTCAAATTCACCGCAGCCAAAAAAAGCACTTCAAGTTCGCAGCAATGTCAAGTCCATGCTGATCATTTTTTTTGACGTCAACGGGATCATCCACAAAGAATTCCTCCCATGTGGTCAAACTGTCAATGGAAAGTTTTACTGCGATGTTTTGAAGCGGCTAAGGGAGAACGTCCAATGCAAACGCCCAGACAAGTGGCGCAACAATGACTGGGTGCTCCACCATGACAATGCACCCGCCTACACGTCACTCGTTATTAGGCAGTTCCTGGCTTCCAAAAACATGACAGTCATCCCCCACCCCTCTTACTCTCCTGACCTCGCCCCCTACGACTTTTTCCTGTTCCCCAAAATGAAGCTCGGGCTGAAAAGGCGATGTTTTGACACAATTGAGGAGATCCAGGCAGAATCGCAAGAGGTGCTTAACATGCTCACACCTGTGGACTTCCGAGGATGCTTCGCATCATGAAAAAACACTGGGAACCCTGTATAAAAGCCCAAGGGGACTACTTTGAATGGGATGGTGGAAATTAGGACTTAGCGCAAGTAATTTTTTTTATGCACAAATTCCCGGAACTTTTGGGTAGCACCTCGTATATCAGTTCTAGACCTTTTCTTTGTCAAAATTTGGTTCACTGAGCTAAACCCAGCTTTAACCATGTAAGATATGGGAAAACATAAGAGAACTTTGGCTATTTTACCCCACATTGTTGGATAAAGCAATATGAGTTGTTTTGAACACTACAATTCAATTATTCTGCCTTTTTCAAATTTCATTTTACATTCTTCATCGCATTTCAAATCAATGAGTTCTTCTTGAATGTTCTCGCTAGCAAACTCAGCATCACAAGTAAATGGATCTAACATCCAGAGATTGATTTCGAAAAGAAACAAAACAGAAAATCTCTTTTCCATATCAGCTTTTAGCATACGAAGATGTCTGGTATAATTTGCAATATCATTCTCTGAGAGGTATTCACTGATCTCTGCTAATTCGGGCATATTATGAAATTTTCTTCTCAATAAATTGCTTTGAAAAAGATTAATTCTTTCCGTAAATGCTTTTAGTACTCGTTTACAATCAATCAACATAACAAAATTTCCTTGAAGTTGAAGTGATATTTCGTTAAGTTTTCGAAAAAGCCAAGCCATATAATAAATGTTTTTGTGTTCATTGACCTCCTTTGCTAAATCAGTATCACCTTCGCTTTCTAGAAAATCAACTATTGTATCATAAAGACTTACAAATCTTGCCAAACAGTTCCCTTTAGAAAGCCGTCAAACTTCTGTGTGCAAAATAAGACAAACATACTGTTCATCCTTATCAACACACAACTTTCTTAAAAGCCAATCATATTTGCTGTTTGACTTTATTTTGTTAATGGTTTTCATAACTAAACTAAGAGACTCGTGAAGAACTGGACTTAACTTTTTTGCAATCAAATGATGTCAGTGTAGAACACAGTGTATTTATTGTCAGGATTTCAGGGCAGATTTTCTTTATGTGGACAAGGAATCCACTGTGTCTTCCAGACATTGATGCAGCACCATCAGTTGCACACGATATCAAATTTTCAAATGGTACTTGTTTTTCTTTAAACCATGATTTAACAACATTTAAAATTGAAGCTCCGGTAGTATCAGTCGATAGATATTTCACAAACAACAAATCTTCTTGTATTTTAGAATCAACATCAAAATAACAGACATAAGTCATTAAAAGGGCCTTGTTGTTAATAAGTGTGGTTTCATCAAGCTGAAATGAAAAGCTTGTCTTCATCAATTTTTCAGTAAGCATTTCTTCAATGTATTCTGACATCTCATTTATTCGTCTTTGAATCGTATTATCGCTGAGTGGTAAAACTTGTAAAATAGCATCACAATTGATATTACTTCTTTTAATGATGGTATTATAAGAGTTTCAGCAACTGTATGAGCACTACCAGTTTTTGCAATGATTTCAGCTATTTTATACAAAGCAATCAGTCCATCCTCCTGTGTCTGTGATATATTTTTAAATACTGAATGGATTGTATTTCGCTTCTTAAAATCTTCTTTCAGTTTTTTGAAATATTCAGTAGGCTTATCAACCTTATCTGGATGTTTTCTTTTTAAGTAATCAACATGTCTTGATGGTTTCATTGCTTCATTTGATAAGGAACTATTACACAAGAGACACATTGGCTTCCTCGAATCTATTGGGTTTTCAATAAAACCAAAACTAATATAATCATCTTGATACTGGTGACACTTTTTATTTTGGGAATTCGACATTATTTATAATGGGGTGAAAAAACACTATAAAGTTATTTCACGTCCTCAAAACCACGTTCAAGCACCATGCAAATGTCAAACTAATTGAATGAAAGTCAAAAACATTGTGTAATGATTGTTTGCTCTTATCTGTCCAAATACGTTCTCAAATCATCTCATTATGCATTATTATATTGTATCGATCGAGATATTGATTCTTCCACTCGCAAAGCCGCGAGGCTCGAACCTATTTACTTCTGCTTCTGAGTGTTTCATGTAGCGATGTAGGGAATGGGGTGATAATGGACATGACATTAAACGTATTGTTAGAATTGGCTCTTGGTTTGCAGAAAGTTCACTTAAAATTTCTGATATATTATTGTTGACATTCTGCAACTTATCACTTCAGCTGGAAAGCCTTTTTAGCTTGCAAACCACTTCAGCTTACAATGTAACACTGGAGGGTTTCTTTGTAGTTTCCCAACGCTGAAGACATCGCATGCGACTCAACGGAATGCAAGGATTTTTTGGGGTCGCTGTAGTCCTTGCGCAGCAAAATCCTGCCCACATACATTATCCCGATTCCGCTTTTTTCGGTCATTCAAAATTACCACAATTTTCACCTAATGTCACATTGTGAACTGCTAGTTGTTTCTCTTTTCACCAGTGTTAACGCGCTCTTTCATTGATAACGTACACTTAAATTTTTCATATTTACACTTTCCTTAGCCTCCGGTGGTGGCAGAACCATTCATTTCACCGAGACCTCTAATGGAAAGTTTTTCCCTATTTTTACTATATGACACTTTATTCAACCATTAAATTTTCGCCCCCTCAAAAATCAACTTTCGCCCACTAGGGGGCGATATCACCCCCGCTGGGAATCACTGATCTAAAAAACATAATTTCTTTGAGACTTATATAGCTAAATGTGACCTGCGTGAACTTGGCAGTCATATTAATTAAAGCTGTTGGAGTGTGCCACACTTGTACCTTTTACCAATAATACTCACTTAAACTTAAGTTCAAGATGATATTTTAATATAATGGGATAAATAATAAACTTAAGTTCAAGATGATATTTTAATATAATGGGATAAATAATAAATATATGCATATGTAAAAACGATACATATACTCAACTACTCCTTTTTCTTCTGCAACTCATTTTGCCTCGTACATAATGATTTTGATCGATACAGCAATACAAAACTTCCTCTGTTCTACTATTCATCACTTCCTCCTCTAGTTGTGGCCATTTAGGGCCAACCTTACAAAGACTTTCTCTTGTCCCCTCAGCATCGCTTTTTCCTCATTTTCTCCATTCATGGATTATTTTTTCTGTGGGAGTTGAACCGAAATGACGTGCTGCGGCTCGGTTTCCTTGAGTTTTTGCATATTGAATCGCCTGAAGATAATAACTAATAGCATAGGCATATCTTTTCACTTTTGTAGCTATTGTGATCTCAATATACATAACTTTATTTATCGTAATATGTATAAAATATTTATGGCATCTACATAAATTCTACTGTTCCATGGCATTAATTGTGCTACTCAATGGGCTCATTAGGAACTAAATCATTGCAAATGCGCCAAAATTGTAATCACTGTGAGTGTAATAATGAAAATGCATCCTTGGAATTCAGGTTGCATAATGTATTACTGTATATATTAACAAATTTTTCACTATTAATTATGAATTGTTTTTGCAATGAATGAGTGCCAATTATACCATCTTGGGGATGAGTGTGCTTGTTAGTGTCAGTATTGAGAACATTAATAATCTTACCTTTGGCATATAAGATACAGGCTCATTTTGGGAGTCATTTTTCTGGAAAAAATTGCATCATACATGCAGAGAGTATGGTAATTAAAATCAAATATCTCATGTGTGTGTCTCAAAGTCACATCATGATAGTCTATGTCACTAAAAGAGCCTGGTAGGAATGGGGTTAAACCAAGGTATGTTTTTAATGAAGCAGTCAAAAATTTAATACACTAAATCCAGGTAAAACACTAAATTTAGGAACATTAATTTGAAGAAATTATATATCGCTTAAATAGTGTGTGTGATGAGACTGCAAAAAAATACCCTAAATGCAGGAGAACATTAAATGTGAGACTCTTATATCGGGATTTCACTGTATTTCAGTTGAAAGATAAATGAATTTGGAAATACGTGATTGTTTGTACAGTGGATGTTTATGTTTTTGCAGGAAAAATTATGATTAATTTGTAAATTATAGACGCAAAATGGTATATCTTGCTAAAATTTCCTTATTCTATAGCTTCTTGGAGGGGAGCAGGGCAAGACTGAAAGGTGGCCCAAAGATTTAGTAAAAATTGCTGCAAATTACACAAAAAATTGTTGCATTACATAGAATTAAAATTGGATATTATTGGAGTGATACAATAATTTACCTCCATTTGTCAATGGGATGAAACCCAAGGCACTGTGGTAATGCCTGCGAAAAATAATAATATTTAGAAGGAGTTTTAGATAAAAAGAAGTAATGTGTTCCTGCAGCAGCAAGAACTTTGTAGACTTTAAATTAGTGGTGCCCAAAGTACGGCCTGTGGGCCGGATGTGGTCAGCCAAGGGTATTTGTGTGGCCCGTGAGGGTATGAGGAAAAACCTATCCAAAACATTTAACACACACAATCATAGATATTTATGAAATTTTTAAATAAAACTTTTAATACTGAAATGTTAACCATATAAACTTTATTTAGACTTAATCTTCACTTACTCCTTAGAGCAGTGGTTCTCAACCTTTTGGTGCTCACGGTACACTTTGGATATTCACTTTTTTCTGGAATTAGATTTGAATAAAGAACTTGGATTTATCATAAAATTACATATATTTTTTTATATTTTGCCATATATGTAATTGACCATATTAAGTTATCATAAAACAACAAATGATGAACTTTGTTATAAACTCTATATTAAAATCTAACCTAATGTGACACTTAAGCTTGGCATTTTCTAATGATTACACGGATATTAGCATGTATCCGTGATAAGCAGACTCTCATTTCATCTTCAACACAGTTGAACCGTCCCCTTTTTTGCATTTAATGTTTGTAAGTGTCGAGAGACCCAAGTCACAGATAGGATGTACAAAACTGCATCAAAACTGCCCAAGATTTTTTCACAATTCCTAAACATTCTTCTCCATCAGAAATCCAAAACATATCCAAAGACAATTCGGCGTACTTGATTTTCAGAGTCGGATCAGTTGAAAGAGAAGCTGACTCTTCTTCTTCGGTGAGAGTAAAAATGCATGTCAGTTGTCACTGGTGTGAATAAGTTCCTTACCCAGTCATATTTCTCTGTAGTCAAGGATGGAAAGTAACTCGCTCATTATTGTGCTCTAGAGTTGCTAAATGCTCCACCACGAGAGCAACAATGTCTTTCGTATAGGTTTTTGGAATCAGAGGAAACATTTCAAGATTACCTTCTCTAGCTCTCTTTTTCCAGATGACTATTTTTCTCTGCAATGCGAGTAGCTTATCCGTAGAAGTTAGGATGTTTTCATTCCACTCTTGCATGCTGGTGTTCACACTATTCAGATACCTAAATATATTTGCCAAATATGCTAATTTGGTGCACCAAAGTTCACAGCTAAAATATTTAAAAAATCACTGTTTCCCTCAGTTTCAAAAAATAGTAACACTCTTTTATAAGTTCATATACATGAGCCAACTCTCTTCCCTTTGACAGTCATCTTATTTCTGTGGGTAAAACTAAATAGTCGTACTGTGAATCCATAGCATTACAAAGCTGTTTGAAGTGGCAGGTCTTTAGAGGTCTTGATTTCACAATATTAACCATTCCGACCACAAAGGCTTCCCTGTGCAAAAAAATGGGTACTTAGTTACTGTAGTTGGATTCTGTTGTTTTACAAGTGAGAGGAAGCATTTGGCAGATCCCAAAATAGATGGAGCACCGTCGGTACAATTTCCTGCACATAACATCCATGAAATTTCCAAACATTTTAAGTAAGAAGCCAAAGTATCGAATATATCTTGACCTCTTGTGTGTTTTGGGAATTCTCTGTGGCACAAAAATTGACTAATTATTTCATTCATGAAGCGAACAAATGCTAATAGTTGTGCTTTGCCGCTAATATCAGTTGAATCTATGTATATAATTGATGGAAGATGCACAGATTTGCAATCTTCTGTTCCAAGTCTTGCGGCACACTTGGGAAATGTTCACGGCACACCGGTTGAGAACCACTGTCTTCGAGCATATAGATAACTTCCGATTTTATCTCTAATCCAGCCCGCCAAAGAATTGGCAACTGCCTATGCAGTCCGCTGAAGGATTTTCAATCACCGATACAGCCTGCCAATAAAAAGGTTTGGGCACCACAGCTTAAAATTATGTATTTTTCATTATTCCATCATTTTACAGAAATTAGGCTTGTATAGAAATGAATAATAAATATAAAAGATACGAGACAAACCTAGTTTATGCTTTGTGGTTAGCATTTGTTTTTCATACTTGTTTCTGCTGCAATACATATTATATGGTAAGGCATTCTCTATACTATTTAGTGGCATGACATGACCCAAAGGTGTTCGTAAAATGGACTTTTACTGGACCTAGTAATAGCACAATTCTTTGACCCTGATGTTCCATATTACTTATTAGTATTTCTTCATAACAGAAACAAACAAATAACAATCAGATTTGAATAAGTTTGAAATGTACATATCCCAAAAGGTTTTATAAAAGCATGCATTCTCTTCTCACCTAGAGTTCCAGCTATTCTTGATGCTGCCCCGGCAGCCCCTCCAACAGTGTGTCCAAATAGGCTGCGTACTCCCAAAACTAAGCCTTCTGCAAATTCTCCAGGTCCCTGAACTGCTCCCTATCACGAGAAGGTTACAACATTCATGGGAAGAAGAACATTCTTTATTTAATTTCAATAGACATAAGAATCAATACATACCTGGAATGGCTCATAGAAGAGATCTTCAACTCCTCTGGTTAGACCAAGCACTAAACCAAATGGATTTCCAATGACATCAAGGCCAAGAACAAGGACATACAGCTGCTTCAGAGATTGTCCGATATAGTGCATAGACACTTCTTGCATTAGCTGACGACCATTAAGGAAGATACCTTTGCGCTCAAAATATGAAAGTCTAGAAGAAGGCAAATCTAAGTCAGCAATCACATTATGCTAATTCAACTTAATGAATCCAACACTTACATAAGAATGATTATAAGGTATGTAACAATAAGGTATTAACTCATATGATAACTACATGCTGGATTTAGGATTTCAGTTATTACACAGTCAAAATAAACAAGTAGTACGGTAATTCCTCCACATCCATGGTTTTGTGCCTTTCCGCAGAGATTATTGTGGCAAGTTTCAGTGTTTGTGGGAGGTAAATTTCTCTTATTCGTACTTACCTAAAACAGCAGACATTCCAGGGAACACTAAATGCATTTGTGATTGGTCCCTATAGAGACCACATTGACTGTCTTTTTTCTTAGCAGTTGAGTTTTACTTATAATGCAATAATAAAAAAGATATTCTTAGGCGCACCTATGAAGGCTTATGCTTAATGGCATTTGTGAGAGAACGACTACAGTGTGTGAGTGATGTTGGAAGGGTTACCAGATTTTAAGAACAGTAAAGTGAGACATTTTTATTAATGCATTAAATTATAAATGGACTAAATCTCACACTTTTCTGAAAATATTTTGGGAATTATTACACCTACCATGCATAATTTTTTTTCATAATTACATGTCAGGAAGTAAGGGAGCTTGAATTACTAATTGACAGGAATTTAAAATATTTTATCTTAAAAGAATTTTTGCTTTTTTTTTGAACTTCGTGTGTTTGCAGTTCGCGAATTTGCACTTCAACAAAATTTTTTATGACCATTACTTCTGTTTCATGCCAATTATTTGCATTTCGCATCATGCATTTGCGATGCTAACAAGCGGAACTCCCTCTACTTTTTTGTTTTGAAGTTCAGTTAAACTTTGGCACCATAAAAAAGGGCTTACCATTATTATTATAATAATAAAAGCCTAGATAATGGGGTTTGTGTGTAATGCTGATGTCATCAATGGCACTTTTTAATGTGTTTCAACGAACTTCCCGATTAGGTGGAAGGTTGAAATTTTGCAAGATGTTTGATTTAGATATAAAAATTTAATGACAAAAAAATACGAAAGAAGTACTGGGTTCAAAATGTAAACATTGACTTTTTAAAGTGCAGGCATTTATTCTTTTGGAAATTAAAATTAGAAAAAATTGACATACAATCTTGGAATTTAAACTGTTTTAGGAAAATTAATGAAGTTTCACATTCTATTCATCTTTTCCTACCTACCATTCAAAATCTATCATATTAAACATTTAAATTACATATTTTGGAAAATATTGGCTTTTAAACGGGATGTTGCCTTTCCGACCATGTTATTATTAAACTTCGAGAATCAATTTTTATAACCAAAAGAAAAGTTTTACAATTACGACTGTGAAATTATAAGTTCTCTTTTGTTATAAAAATGTTATATTAATATACAAATCATATATTATATTATCGTAATCGTCATAGGCGAACTTTTTGGTAGGTTAGTTATAGCCTTTTGGGAAGCTTATATCTCCACCACTGTTTGGGCTATTTTCGTCATCTATAATTTGTAAAGATACGGAAATCTCCTGTTCTTTAATGGTACTAAATTCAACTGGAAACATTAAATACTACCTTTTTTAAGGGGGTTTTTCTGACACCCCTGCACTCCATAAGAAAAGCATTGTAATCAGTTTCGAGCATTATAAAATCGCATTTTAAAATTATTTAGAATCAAGATACGAAGTTAGGACCTAAACGGTTGTGTTGGGAAAAGAAAGAATTTCAATTTGATTACTGTGAAAATTCAATTACATTCCGAATTTCCCAGAAAATCTGTTTTTAATACGAAAAATTGATACTTTTAAACAATGAGAATTGTCAGTAACTATGGCCACCTCATTTGTGTGAGTGGTAATATTGGTTTTATCCTCGCGAACTCCTTGACGATATTTCGTCATTTTGTTTGTTTACATGGATTGAGAACATTTTTGAAGAATAAGTGAACCTCTCCCCTTTGAATTAAAGAACCATTTTATTCGTTATTGTATCATTGTTTAAAAAATTAATTAAATTAATTTGTTTAAGCTAAGCGAAAAACATTTTAAACAGTATAAGTAAGATTAAAATAGAGCCCCTTGACGATATTACATCATTTTGTTTGTTTACATTTGTTGATTTATGTCTTTATGTTGAGACTGTTTATTCTGTAATATTTATGAAGAAAGAAGTTTAAAAGAACTTAGCAAGGTTAGTTATTTTTATTTATCACATCACTTGGAAAATTAAAAAATAAAATAAAAATTAAATTATACTTATCCTTAATCCTAATACAGGTTAATAATAAATAGAATCTTCTGTTACATTTAAGAAGAAAGAAGTTTATATCTTTTGTCAAATAAATGTCTGATCAAATTAATTATTTAAAAAAATCAAAATCAACTTAATGTGGCAGAAAAGCATCACAGGCTCTCTAGTCTATATTATATTATCATAATGTTACGTCACCTAACTTTTATGTTAAGTTGGTGAAGCCTTTGTGGAAGCTAATATCTCGGTCGGTGTTTGTATTATTTTGATCATCTATGTGCTTTCAGAAACCTGAAAGTTATTATTCTTCGACGATAATAATTTCAACTGGAAATGCCAAATACTTTCCATTTTCATGCAGGATTTTCAATGCCACTGTCTTCCATAAGAAAGCATTGGAATTGGTTCAGGACATTATAAAATTGCATTTCAAAATTAGCGAATTAGTGAAATATATGTTACATTACCATAGTGTATATTTTCAGAACTTTTATTGTAGGAACAACTAAAAACAAACTATTATTGTTGTTTATAGCAATGAGTATGAACAAAGTTTTTTATTTAGTTTGGGAGAATTTACATTAATATGAACGATTATCTACATTTGTATTCATACAAACGTCTATATCACATATGTATTTTATTTTTACCTTCCTTATTGTTTCATTTTCATGATAACATACCATTCGGCAGCCGTTGAGTGAGGACGTGTCTGTGGGTTACTCCAGAAAAGTGAAAGTGACATGGCAGGGAAGGAAAATACCATGGTCATTAAGTGCGACATCTGTAAGAGGAGGCTCAAGAATGGGGCACAGTGTGGGAAATGTAAGGGCTGGTTCCATTTTAGTTGCAGTAAAAGTAAGATAAAGGAGTGTGTAAAGGACGATTAGGAGTGTACCAAGTGCAATAAAGGGAAGGTTTTAAATATATTTGAGGAAAAGGAATTGGAGATGGCTGCGCTGAAGAAGGAGCTGGAGGAGGCAAACGCCAAAATTAAAACCCTACAGAGTGAAAACGGGGAGCTAAAAACAAGGGCTGGAATAAACGGTGGAGCGAGGAAAAGAAATATGAATGAAAATTCGTTGAACATTTTATTGATGGGTGACTCTATGGTGAGGTTCAGTGGGGAGCAATGCACGCAACAGGGAGGTATCGTTGAGTGTTTACCGGGAATTAAAACAGAACAGTTGGAAAGGAGGATAGAAGGTATGAACGACGATCGACAGGAAAGTGTAGTGCTACTACATGTGGGAACCAATGATGTGAAAGGGGCTAGAAGTGAAGATCACGTCATCGGTAATGTATGGGACTTGTGTTCAGCGGCAAAGAAGAAGTTCAAGAAAGCGAGAGTGATAATAAGTGGTATAGTGAGAAGGAGAGATGTGCCCAACTGGAAATAGACTATATTAACGAGGGCACTGATTGGGTTTGCAACAAACAGGATGTGTATCTTGTGGATCCAAATTGTTGGTTGAAGGAACATGATTTGGGGAGGGACGGATTACACTTGAATCGAAGGGGAAGTCAAAAATTAGGCGAGCTCTTTTGTGATGCAATTCAATGGATCAGGGACCAGGGAAACTGAAGATGGCAGCAAGAGGTGAAATAAGGACAGAGGCAATGATAAACGGATATTTGGGGGGATTCAAACGGAAGCTGGTGCTGTTGAACTGACGAGAAAAACATGTAAAGGTAAGGATTTGAGGGTACTTCAGGTTAACAGTCGAAGTGTAAATAACAAGAGGGACGAGTTTCTAACGCTAGTTGATGCTTGCAATTCCGATGTAGTTATAGGGACAGAATCGTGGCTAAAAAACGATATAAACTCGAATGAGATTTTTCCACCTTGTTTCACGGTATATAGAAGAGATTGCGAATCTAGAGGAGGGATTTTCATTTGTGTCAAGGAATGCTTCAAATGCACACTCGAATGGGTGAGAAAGGATTGCGAGGCAATGTGTATAAAACTACGAAATCCTTCTTTAAAAAAGCAAATTGAAATTATAGCAGCATATAGGAAACCAGGAGAGGATTATTACTTGTTGGAAATGTTAGCAAACTTATGCATCGAAAAGCTGTTAACACAGGAAATACTAATTGCAGGAGACCTAAATTTACCTTTGGTTAAGTGGGAAGGGTCATCAGCAGGGGGTGGGAGGGCTCAGGAATTGGTAAACAGCGTTATCTATGAAGGGGGATTCTAGCAGGTAGTAAGAAGGTCTACCAGGGGGGGTAACATTCTCGATGTCTTTCTTTTAAGGCCATATCAGTCACTTATTTGCTCGGGGTCAATGGCAGGTATTAGTGACCATGACGCTGTTTATTTAGAAATGGACTGGGATATTACGACCCTAATGAAGATGCAAAAAACTAAGGTATGGCAATATAGCAGAGGCGATAGCACTGGATTTCGGCAATATTTAAGGGAAAGATTTCCAAAGTGGGCAAGTGAAGGCAGAAGCGTAGAAGATATGTGGGTAGGATTTATTATTGTTGGGACTACAAAAGTATGTGCCCATAAAGATTCTGAAGGACAAACCTGATCCTGAGTATTATAATAAAACTATTAGAGTACTGAAAAGAAAAGTTAGAAAATCGCATAAAATGAAACATTTAGGAAATTTCCATCCAAGTAAATATATTAAATTAACGAACGATCTGAACAAAGAAAAAAGGAGGGCTAAAGAAAAATATCTTATAAATATTTTAGATAAAAGTAACGGTAGCGATTTCTACAAATATCTTAGAAGGCATAGAGAAAACAGAAAGAAATAAGCTACGATAAAGAATGCAGAGAGTGAGATACTCGTAAGAGACGAAGATAAAGCAAATGAGTTCAATAGGTGGTATGCTAGCGTGTTAGGAAATCCGAAAATGTTGACACTTTAATGCAGAGAGCTATAAATGGTATAGCGACAGAAACAGAGTTAAATAAAGACACGGTATTGACGGATGAGCCAAAAGACATTATTATTCGGGATGCAGAATTTATAAAAATAGTGGCAAAGTTAAAAGATCGCAAATCTAGGGGACCAGATGATATTGCGGGAGAGGCATTGAAGTTGGGCTCAAGGGAAGTAGTACCGTATTTGTGAGTATTATTTACTGTCACTTTAAATAATTATAGTATACCGGCAGACTGGAAGAAGGCGATAGTAATACCAATTCACAAAGGAGGGAACAAAACCAATGTCGAAAGTTACAGGCCGGTTAGTCTAACATCAGTAGTCTGCAAGCTTATGGAAAAATAATAGAAGATTACTTGGGCAATTTTTGGGAGGCAGGAAATTGGCTATGTAAAAATCAGCATGGATTTAGAAAAGTTTACTCGTGTGATACACAGTTACTGGGACTCATCCAAGATATTGTAGACATGATTGATAAAGGGGAAGGAAGGGATGGGATTGTAATAGATTTTGCAAAAGCATTTGACACTGTTTCTCACGACATTCTTTTAGCAAAGTTATATAACTTAAACATTGATGAGAGAGTGATCTCATGGATTAAAAATTTCCTTATTGGTAGGTCTCAGAGGGTTAGAGTGGGAACGAGTCTGTCAGATTTTGTAAATATGACATCAGGGATGCCCCAAGGAAATGTCATAGGCCCATTACTATTTCTTATTTATGTCAATGATTCAAGAATACGTTTATTCGCGGATGACTGTATAATATACAGGCAAATAAAAAGTGAGGAAGACCAAGAAATTCTACAAGAGGATATCGACACTTTAGAATCTTGGATTAGAACAAATAAAATGAGCGTAAATATAAATAAAAGCAAGCACGTCACGTTCTCAAACAAAAGATTAATAAGCGAGTGCAGATACAAGCTATATGGCAAAATGATACCAAAATTTGATTGCTGCAAGTATTTAGGCATCCATGTAGCAAAAGACCTATGGGAAGACTTACGAAGTAGAATGCAGGTTCCGAATTTTTTAGGTAAAAAAAGCCACAAATTTAAAATTAAACTTAGGCCGCAGAAAACTAATACAGCAAAGTATTATATTCTAAACAGAGGAATCAGTGAGTGGAACAGTTTACCTGAAGTGCTCTTCAAGCCATTACCTAAGGACACAAAAAATTTTAAGCGTAGAATTAATGCATATATGCAGGGTAAAAGTTAGACGAACTTGGAAGAGGAATAATAGTAATCTATATATTCATGACTGTAATTGTACCTAGTGCTGAAAAGTAGGGGATTGTTTGGAAGGGTGAAGTATGGTGGGGACTTTGTGGGCCCCATGACCGCTACGGTAGCCGTGAAGGCCTTCCATGAACTCCGAAAATCCGCACTTCAGGTGAAAATTGAATTTTAATATTAAAGATATTGTGGAAAGTGTATTTAAAAAAAACTGTGATTGTAAATAACATTATTTTTATAGATATATTATGTTTCTTTTGCCACCTGGCCGGATGGCCTAATTGCAATATATTTTTTAATAAAAATAAAATAAAATATGTCCTTGGGGAATTTCTTCTGGCATTATCTGATAGAACTCATCAAATTGGCAAATAAATAGTATTTTAATATTTATTTAGTAAATATTAGTGAAAATTTACAGTTCAAGAAATTTTTTTAAAATTCTTCAAAACAAACACCTAAATTGTAATCTCCTTTCTCTCATATAGTATTTATATAGTAAATGCCAACCAATGGGAATTGGTGTAAGACTTTTCATATTTCATTTTAATTTTCATTAGAAAAGAGAAACAAACTTGAAATTTACAACATTCAAAGAATGTCTCCGTTTAATTAAAAAATCTGTTAAACATTAAAAGTTAATGTTTGTTGAAGAGAAATTATGGCCTAAGTTAAGACAATTTTCTTTTTAATTAATTAAATGGAAAATAATTATTATTTCCATTTAAAGCTTTATATATTTATACCTTTAAGATTAATTTAAAAAGATTTTTGCATCAAAAAAGTAATTAAAAATATTATAAATTGTTTTGCTGATATTTAATAAACATTTTTAGGTCTTGTGTAAAATTAAATTAAATCTTTAAAAATCCCAATCAAAAGTACTTCTCAACAGGATTAGTTAGCCCAAGCAAGTTTATCAACATTTTGGTGACACCCAGTCCATCTCTGCAATGGATGGCTCCTTGAGGGACAGTTGTCACCCACTGTTACGCCCACTTCCTTCCTTCCTCCCAGGAAGTCCCACAAGGTCATGAACAACCCTTTTTCATGTTCATTCCCATCAACCCAAGCTAATTAAAATCATCCTCTCCATCAGGTAATGAGGTTTATCAGGATTTTTTTTTGTAATTTATGCATTACATTTTATTTCAGTAATACTACCATAAAGTTATTTTGTGATAAATGATACATTCATTATATCTCAATAAATAATTTATGCTTATATTCATTATTCTTTGTGAATTTACCTCTCTTTAAAAGTTAACTATGAATTATGGTCATCTGATGATAACTGTAAAATAAATGTTTTTAAAAGATTTTGCTGATATTACTATTATAATAATATTATATGGGACGATCGGTTCTCCGGTTCCTTGGTTCTGCTGGTTCTATCAAGAACCAAAATAACTGTAACTGTTTATAATACAGTTCTTCGGTTCTGATCCTTATTTTAATAAAAAGCGTGGAAAGATTTCCGTTCATTTCTTCATTGTAGATTATCCATTTTCCTAATTTTGCATGCGCACAAAAGAAAATTAAATTAATTAGATATTTACAGCAGTTAGTGTGTACATCAGTCGTCATGAAGATTGTTTTCGTTGACAACAAATAAAAGTGAATTACAATTTTCTCGTTTGATTTTCTTGATATTGGCTACTCCTTCGATAAAAATGTAGTGAACAAAACATGTTATTTGATTAGTTGTCCAAAGTTCTTCAAAGACTTTTTCGTTATATTGCATGAGATATAAAAGATCATTTTTTATCACCTGTAAAGTGGCACTCCCGATTAGGTCACGTAAACTATTTATATAATTTTCTTAGTTTCTTTCCCCCTATGTCCTAAATACCAAATTTCATCAACATCCGCCCAGTAGTTTCTGAGATGAGGACAGAGGGACGGACATGACCTGAACATAAGGCGTTCCTCTTTTATTTATTGTAAAGAACGTCTAAAAACGATTGCGTATCAGAAGCAGACGCTAACCAAAAAGCGACTGCCTCACTCCGCCATATTTTTCCGTGACGGCATTCGATTTTCGATATATATATCGATGATGGAAGTTGTTCATTAACTACGAAATAAAATAAATCTTTATGATGGATGTGCTATCAGTTTCAAGTCTGAATTTTCTTTATGGGAGAAAAGATCTTTGTAGCGCAGACAAAAATCAGGACGATGAATCAGTTCAACAAACGATAGTTCTGCAAAAAATATCTATCAAAAAATGATTGATGGGTGTCCAACTTCCGGTATTCAATATTTGATTTGCAGGTGCGTGATTTTATAATGTAAAAATTCAAGCAATATTTTGAGTCAAATCCTTCAGTTTGAAGTGTTACTATAATTTATTAACAGAAATAACTTTTATTTTGTTGTGTAGTGATTTTGAATAGATACTCCATGGATAATTTTTAAATTTAACTGATTTATTATGAACCCTAACAATAAAGCCATGTCAGACTTTTGGAACAACTTAGAATTGACAGAACAAATACACTATATGCAACTACTGTAAAGCTAGAATTTCCTGTGGTGTATCAAATAGTACTTCTAACCTAACAGAACCGAAACCGAGAACTGGGATCAGATTGATATAACCGGAACAAAAAACCGGAACCGGAAAAAAGTGGAACCATCCCATCCCCAGTTACAAGTGACCAAAGGAAAACATATACTTGCAAATCATGTAACAGACTCTCTAATAAATTTATAATGGCCATCAGTAATTGCCTAGGAATATCGATTACAGGTATGCCTCATTTAGCTCAATTTTGATATAGCGCAATTGGCATCACAATTTTTATTTAGGAAATACAGTTTCTAAAAGACTATGCTCTGTTATTAAAGTCCCAACTATTTTCTTGTTTATCTTCACTTGTTTGTTCCAATGATACTCAGTTATCTTTAGACTTGGTAGTTTTCAGTTTTTGACTTTAATTTTTCTTAAAATTTGATGACTAAAACTGTCATTTATTTTTTCTAAAAATCAACTACGAATATCAACATTTATATGAATACACTTTATCAATTTTTATCTAGGAAAATTTTATGAATTGAATTCTTTTTAACCAGATTTTAATGAAAGTGTATATATTGGGTAAGTGGGAAAGTTTTGTCTTTTTTGTTCATGTACAACTGTATTTATCTCCTAAACACTAATGCAGCTAGCAATGAATAACTGATTGTTTTTGTTTTTATCTATGTGGATTAGAGTATAAAAGCATGCAGTTCATCCCTTATTCATATGTTTATGATATCTGAAGCAAACAACATCGTGGCAGACAAGATGCATTTAAGGCATTGCATTCTTTATGAGTTTCAAAAAGGGAAAAACGCAACTGTTACAAGTCAAAACTTGTGTGGTATGTTTGGGAAGGATGTTGTGACAGCCTGCACATGTCAAAGATAGTTTTCAAAATTTCGATGTGGTGATCTGAGTATGGAAGAAGAACCACGTTCTGGATGCCCCTCTAGGGTTGATGACGACATTTTGCAGGCAATGTTTAACCTCTACAGCTATAGGCAAGAAGCTTGGGATTCATCATTTGACCACTTTGGAGCATATCAAACACCTTGAATTGGTTTTGAAGTATAGAATTTGGGTGCGACATCAGTTTACTGAAAAAAATTTAACTGACAGTGTAAGGATCTGTTCATCTCTTCTCGTTCATTACTGTGTTGTCCCGTTTTTGAACTGCCTGATTATTGGAGATGAAAAGTGGATCCTGTACAATAATGCAACAAAGAAAATAGTTTATTGCAAGCCAGGAACATCTATCCCAACCATCGCAAAGTCAGAACTCTACCAAAGAAAAGTGAGGCTGTTTGTGGTTGGATAAGAAGGGCCCAGTGTACTACGAGCTGCTGAGAGTTGATGAAACCATCAATTCCGAACACTACTGCATGCAGCTTGAATAATTGAACGGGGACATCAAAGAAAAGCATCCAATACTGGCCAACAGAAAGGGCATCGTGTTCCACCACAACAATGCTCGATCACGACTTGTGCTGGGAAGTTCTCAGTCATGCACCATACTCACCGGACCTGTCACCATCTGATTATTATATCTTCAGGTCACTACAAAACTATTTCAATGACAAGTGCTTCAGTTCTTATGAGGATGTCTCCAAGGCTGTTGGTGACTACTTCAAGTCCAAGGACGAATACTTCTGTACTAATGGCATAGAAAAACTTCCTACAAGATGGCAGATAGTAGTATCCAATAATGGAGATTATATAAAAGATCAATGCTGAAATAAAAAAATTGTAAAATTGAACCGAAGCTTTTACTTAAAAAACGACAGAACTTTCCCACAGACTCAATATATAACTGACTTATTTCTTGTAAGCTGAATTGTTTGCTGTTCTCTAAATTTTGATGGACGTGTAGCTGTTGACTTCAACCACAGCTAATTTTTCAAAATATATCAGAAAGTATATTTTATTAGTTAATCGTGCTCCTTATTCACAAAATCGAGACTATTAAATAACAAAATTAATTTGACATGAATATAATGTACAGCCAAATGTATATGTGAACATTTTTACCTTGTTGAGTAACGGCTATGAATTTAGAAAAAACCCTGATTGCAAAAACGGAACTATGCTCCTCCTACAACAATCGAAAAGATGCTAAGCATGAGAAACTCTCATTGGAGGATAGATTGTGGGGATTGCTCCTAAAAATATAAATTTTATGAGTGTGTTTGTGAAAATACTATAGGGACATCTGGCAATCTGCATTCATTTTTCAGTTTGGGAAAATCCTTCTTTTCATATCTTTGAGGAGGGCCGCTGATCTTGTCACACAAAAAACAAAAGAGACGTCCAATGGCTTTTTGGTAAATGGAGTACGGTGGCTGACCATATCAAGAATACAACTCAAATTCACAGGGATTATTGGATATAGCCAGCCGATGGTAAAGATAGTGCAATAAACCGATCATATTGTTTTGTTCCTTTAACATTTACCTTTTGACCCAGCGGCAGCTCAGTATGGGTCCTTAAGACAATGACATAAGGGACCTTAGAAAGCAAAGTGCAGGGAATTCCAAATGAAGTGTGGCCATCTGGTATTACATTTACCGATTTTCTCTTTCCTTCTGGATGTTTGGCGCGAAAATATATAAAGTTTTAGTGTGGTGAATCAAATTCAAAATTCATGATGCATAATTTTGTAGAAAATGAAGTGGTGAAAAATTGACACCGATGACAATTCATTTCCATCGAATTTGAAATTTTTACGAAATCGATGTTTATCAACATTTATCGATTTAAATTGAATCCTACCAAACTTAGTGATGTTTTGCATGTTACGAAACAAATTTGTTGTTATTTATACATTTATTTGCTTTATTTTTATATCACTTGTTCATTTTTACTATGTTTTTACATTGGTTTGCCATGATACTATGGTGAACATTGGAAACTTCACACTTATTAACGCTACTCTTGGGTTGGGTAGGATTTGGTCTGCTTTGGGTGTGATTTTTTTTTGAGCTGGATAAGGTTAGGTTTATGGCTGCATTTTAACTTACTTAATAGGTATTCATTTGTTGTTATATTATTTTGCTGCTGCTACCTATGTTACATTTATGTAATAATAGACCTGTCCTGTTTTCGTAGAGCTTTTAAAAAATCGCTCATGTTTTCACTTGGTCCGTTCATTCAAAAATTTTGAAGTAACAAGAAGAAGAAGTGGGGTTCTAAGATTTTCAGTATAGTTTCGGATAGTGACAGAATTTTGGAGTGTGTTTGTCTGTCCATTTGCCTTTTCACAGGATTTCAAGAAAACCCTTATGAACTATCTATACGGGGCCTTTACTATGGTCAAGTTTCATTTGTCTATGTTAATACAATAATAAAAACTAAGTGCAAATATACTCAGTTTTTATTTAATGGATAAAGACCATATTAACCCTCTGAGTGCCGATTTTGGTGGTAATGCCCAAAACTGCCATTGCTATTTCAGCAATTTTGCATCAATCTCTAAGAAAAATCACATACATGCTATTTATTCATGTTTTTGCCTGATTCTTTCAGTAATTGCACAAATGATTACAAATATTAATTATATTAAGGGAATGTTCGAGTTCATTTTGTGATTTTTTGTTTAAAAAATTTTGTTTTTCATTTTTTAATAAAAAAATGAAGTCAACTTTACATTGAATGAAGTGTGGTACATATTTTATTAATTTCCCTATTATATTTAACTTATTTTCATAAAGGCAAGACATCTAGGTAAAACAATGCAAAAACCCACAAAAAATATTAAAAAATGAAATTACAGAAAAATATTATTTGCATAACTGCCATTTTAGCACTTTTTCATCAGTCTCTATGAAAAATCACATACACACTATTTATTCATATTTTTACGTTTCTTTCCGTAATTGTAAAAATTATATATAAAACATTACATTCTATAAAATTATATATCCATAACATTTATTTCTAAAATTAAAAAATATTTTGCTATGATTTTACATTCGAAAAAAAATCACAAGTATCTTCTAAAATCTCGAAATTTTCCTTCTCTAAATAACATTCATCATCATTTAATGAGTTTATATAACAAACCACTTCATCAATTCTAACAGTGAAATTATCTTTGCTTTTAGAAGCCATCTTGAAAGTATAGAGGTAACATTTCACGAAATTGAAAAAAATCACAACTCAACAAATAATCAATGATAACCAAAAAGAACAGAAAATATGTGAACTACATAGTCTCCTCTTTCGATTGATACCATCATCTTCCGCCATCTGTCATTTGCATGTGGAACCATTACAAGTTTACGCTTACTCA
Source organism: Tanypteryx hageni (assembly GCA_028673005.1). NCBI lineage: Eukaryota > Metazoa > Arthropoda > Insecta > Odonata > Petaluridae > Tanypteryx > Tanypteryx hageni. The sequence continues at coordinate 271,998,658 of CM054112.1, forward strand.
GATGGTCGACAATTTATTGTTGTTGGCACTTCACCCTTAGGAAGCAAACAACGATATATCGTCGCATGGCACTGAAAGGATTCAAACTACTTAACTGTGGTGAGGTATGTTTTAAATAACTTTTAATTGATTTTGGATTTTACATCTCATTATAAATTACTGTATTTACTCGCATATAAATCTCACTCTTTTTTCAAAATTCCATTCGAAAAATTAAGGTTCAGCTTGCACGCAAATACAAAGCAAAAACATTTTTAAAATGGAATACTCTCAAATTGATATCTCTATTTCCACTTTTGTTATTTTTGATTAGAAGCCATAAGATAGATCTCATGATTTCCTCTAGAATGCAGTACAGACAGAATCAATACCGGAGTGATATTTTCAATGCATGCAATGATTTTCGAGTATCCCATGGCAGGATCACTCGTTTTATGAAGCGGCATGGGTTTCCACTCAGACTGGCATTATACAGAAGTTACCTTCCAATTTTGAGGAAAAGCTACTTAAATTTCAATGTTATGTGATTACCCTTAGATAAAAAAATAATTATTTGCTTGGACAAATAGGAAACTAGAATCAAACACCATTATTCCCCAACCAAATCAATTTGGTTAACTACTGTTATATGTTATAAACTGTTTGTTTAGTGCAAATTCTGTTAGCACAAATATCTTCCAGAATGCATCCCTTGTGCTAAACGAGGCATACCAGTATATTCATTTGAGAAAATTATTAAACTTGGAATTCTATGTTACATTTGATCCTGTAATTTCAATTACCGTATTTTCTGGTCTATAACGCACGCGTTATCTATACAAAAAATATAAAAATCGGGAAAAAACATCATGCGCATTATACAAAGGAAAATAAAATAAATTGTTCCTCCTCATGAAACGGAATCCCCAGAAAGGATACGCTTTGAAGCCCACGATGTCCATCTCTTGAGCAATGCATTTCGCTTGCAATAAGACCCTCGTTGTTGAAATCCTAATGCCTTTTGCCCTTTCTCTTATCACCCACTCATACAATTCTTCCTCGAGTTCTGGCCAAAAGCATTTTCTAAAACGCATTGCTCGTTTTATCCGATGCAGCTTTTTCAGCACCAATTCGCCTTTACGCCATTCTCGTACACTTGATTCCCCTACGTTAAACTTTCTTACAGCCTCACGATTTCCTTTTTCTACAGCGAATTTTACGACTTCTAATTTAAACTGCGAAATGTATGATTTTCGCTTTCGCATATTTTCGTTTTCCATGGTAAATTAAAAACTTTTTCAATACTGACGTCAAGCTAATTCAAGACTCCATAATACCATGTGGTGTACAGTGAAAACAACTGAATAACGGAAAGCCACAGCAAATTTTAATTGATTCATTTTTTTCAGGAAGCGCTTGTTTCAAATCGATTTTTTTTACTGCGCGTTATCTATACATTTGTACCAGGTTTGAAGAAAATCACTTGCGCGTTATCTATAAGGTGCGCGTTATAGACCAGAAAATACGGTAATAATACTTGAGAATTTTGGCCCAATCACTCATCAAACATGAAAACCGAGTTCTCTTTTCTCAATATTAGTAAAATAAGGTAAATATCCAAACGTTAATTTTACCTGAAAACTACATCTTGGACATCTGTGAGAGTGACACCAATACTTTGCAGGAGAACATTTAGGAAGGCTGACTGGAAGCCACTGCTACCGCTGCTACCACTTTGACTCAGAGAAAAGCTGAGGTGCATCTGTATAAATATTTGTCCATATGAGAAAGTTTTGATACAAATTACGATGAATACACACAGAAGAAAAAGCTTACAGGTAAGGTTGCATTTTCATTGAATTGTAGATTTTTGCATTTGAGGTAGATAAAACTATACAGGAAATTTGATTGGTGTTAAAACACTACAACAAAAATAAAAGTTTCAATTTATAATTAGTACTTCTGTAATGGATAGCTAAAAATCCCCTTCAATTTATTCCTTTCATCAGCCATTCAACTTTAAAATATATATGGTGGTAAATAAATTAAAGAAATAACAATATAATGCACTATGAAAGCCTAAACTACTTGGAATTCTATACTTTGGAATAAATAAAACTATGTAAAACTTCCACTATATTACTCTTAAACATGTTTCACAGTAATTCCAAGGGGAAATAAAACATGCGAAAAAGGGTCTTTGTAAAAGTACACAATTGATTATAAGAAACCCATTCAATGGGATTTATGGATGGAGAGGTCATAACAGGCACTAGTGTAGGTGATCAAGTATACCTACCAACAATAGATTTGGAACCGAGCAATACTCAATTACCATTTATTCCTAAACTAAGACAATTTCCAATCACACTAGCTTTTGTAATAACAATAAACAAAAGCCAAGAGTAAACCTTTCATTCAGTTGGTTTAGTTTTGAATGAGCCTATTTTTTCTCATAGAGTGCTGCACGCAGCTTTGATGCACACCAGAAACAAGAATAACATAAAAGCCTATGTCAAAGACACACCTTTTCAAGGAAGACTTGAGAAGGATAATAGAATTTTTACTTTAAAGGTTGTTTATAATTAAAATTTCAGTAATGTATTACAAATAAAGTAGTTATATCTTTAAATTATGTCTTAATTTAAAAAATCCTGTCATATGACAAGTAATTTGCTAGTAGTAATAATAACAATGGTAATGATAATGAAGCAGAGATTTATTTCTGAAAAGAGAAATTTACGCACAAAGAAAATTGATTAAAACTACAGAATACAAATAATAAAGAGAAATAATAGAATAGGAATATGTAAACAATAAGGTCCTGCAAAGCAATAGGCTTGTCTGGAGGTGCCTCAATTATCCACATTGATTGATTGATTAGAACAGTTTATCATTACAATATGCATAAAACAAGGTTTCCCTTGATCTTAATTACCATATAATCCTAGAAAATCAGATGTAAATAAATCTACATTCATTGTATTCCATTTCACTTGAAACAGTTAAAGAATTCCATGATATAAAACCAGTAATAATAATTACAAAGAATGGAATGATCATATTGTCAACTCCTAATTATCCAAGTTAATGAAGGGTAGAAGAGGCATGAAACATTCTAAAACATGGATAATCTAAAGTAAATTGTTTTTTTCTTTGCCATTGCATCACATACTGCTCAACCAATTTTCACATGTCACATAGTTTTCTTTTAACAAATAATCTGTAATTTTGGCTTGATTTGTCATCAGTCAGGTAGAAAAATATTCCCGCTTGTCTATACTAAGGCTAAAGTCACATGGGTGATTTTTTCCGGCCAAGTTCGGATGAGAAAAAATGAGACATGAGAAGTACAGAAAACCTGAGCACACAAGCGACTTTTTCAAGTTGAAAAAGTTGGTTTGTGGGAAACTTTTTCCCTAATGGATTTAGAGGTGTGCATCAAGCAAACAAAATGTGCAGAAATATTGGAATTTATTTTTTGAAAAGACTAATATAATTAAATTTTTAGTTCTCGTAAACAAATGTGCGGTACCCACTTGATGAAAACTAGACTGGAGGTTGAGAAGCTGCAACAGAGTCAAGGTGATATTCCATCCCAACACAACCGCACAAGGAGAATCGCCTCGCGCATTGCGACTGACCTTAAGACTCGGCAATTCTGTTAACTCAAACAAAAAATTCTCCTCCATGTGACTACCTAGAACTGTTTCCATTTGGATCTATTTCCTGCGTTTTTTCTCATCCAAGTTCAGAACAACTGCTCGTGTCCATAAGTCATGAGTCATCAAAAAATGCAATTGCAAACTGACCCGAGTTCAATGAATCGTAAGTATCCTAAAGAAGGCTGCTTAGACAAAAAATGCCATCAACAGCTGGGTGGGAAAAAATCCATAAGTCCCAGCCCTTCTTTCTCCAAGACATAAAGTGACACTCAACATACATACGAGTGCAAAAGATCAATATGCTTCCGATTATGGCAGTGCGATTTTATAAAATAACAAATTTGTTAAAAAAAGGAAATAAACGGCAAAATATACATAGCACAAACTTTCTCATATACATACATATATATGTTTGGTTGACTGGGTACGCTTATAAAAGAAAAATGCTTATAAATCAAAGTTAATCGTAGTTTAACATATATTTTAATGCCACTGGATGATATATAGTAATTTTTGGGACATATGGCTTAGTAAGTATTATTTTTGACAACAGGGTGTACGATGGGATGGATTTTAATCAATCCTTATAGACATTTTTGAGTAAATCGAATTTTGTTTCAAAAGATCCTAGAATAAAGTACCCTTAATTTTTGCGCAATATCCTTCGTCTCTTCAGAGTGTCTATTATGAATGATATTATCTACAAATATGATATATCATTCGATTTAGTGTAACTGTATAGGCTGTAGTAATATTTTGAGTGGATTGCGGCGAAGGCATGACGTCATAGGGCTTAGGTAAGGTACCTTAGCGTACATTGCAATGTCACTGGATGCCATATAATGACTTTAAGAGATATATGGCTTATATAGTATTATTTGTGATATCAGGCTCTACAATTGGATTGATTTTAGTCAAATTCTCTGCAGCCATTTTAGAGTAAATCAAATTTTTCTAAAAATCGCCAAAGATAAACTACCCTTTATTTTTGTGCAATATCATTTTTATCAAAAAAGGGTATGCAAAAGATGATATATTCCATAAATACGAGATATGATTCAATTTTATTTAGGCATTTGGGTCCTAGAACGGCAAACAGACAGACAGACTGGCAGAAAACTACTTTCATGGACTCAGGGACACCTAAAACGTGTATTTCCATCAAAATCTCGAAGTTGAATTTTTTCACGATTACAATACTTTCTCAATATACTATGTATATGAGAAAGTAGAAAGGTTTAATCATACACTGATAATCTGCAAACTCGATAACCCTCAAACGTATAATTGGGAGCTTAGTCAAAGTCACTTTATTCTCCAAAGACCTTGCAAAAGAAGGTTATAGGATTCGTCAAATACATATACATATATACAACAGATGTATTAACATTTGTCATCTAAAAAATCATTAATGTTATAATACATTTTATGTAATAAGAATTCTTTCAACTTTGTTTTGAACATACATAGGGACATAGGAGTCTTGAGAAAACTTGGCAAATGATTAAATAATTTGATCCCCATATTTCTGGGGCCAAGGGAAGTACCACTGGTTCTGACATAGTTAACATGTAAGCTATTATAATTTCTAGTACTATAATTATGAAATTTTGAGTTGAATTCAAAATCGCTCAGATTCTTTCTCATAAAATTAATTAAATTAAGAATATATACACATGGCATAGGCAATATGTTAAATCCTTTAAAAATAGGTCTACATGGAGCATTGTAACCTTCGAATGCCATAAGACGTATAATTTTTTTTTTAATCTTAAAAATAGTGAGGGCATTAGTAGAAGAACCCCAAAAAAGTATACCATAAACAATTTGTGCATAACATAGACCATAGTAAATGGAAAGCAACACATCCTTCGAAACTGTGAGTCTTATACTTCTAACGAGGAAACAAATGGAACTGAGTTTACTGGCTAGTTTAGAGATGTGAATCTCCCAAGAAAGATTAGAGTCTAAATACAAACCAAGTAGTTTTATATTTTGAACTTGGGACATCTGAATACCATTAATATGAAAAGGTAGATTCAAACTGGCTTTGTTCTTATTAGCAAAATATACTGACTGGGATTTATCAACGTTAACAGTGAGAACATTATTAAGACTCCAATTGTTAAATGCAAGAGTGATTTGGTTGCCATAGTGACTCAAACTCACGGCTGAGTCTGCAGAAAGTACAACATTTGTATCATCTGCATACACTATTGTTTTTGTACCAGGTATTTTATTGAGCTGTTGAGGAAGATCATTAATATATAACAAAAATAATGCAGGTCCAAGAATGGAGCCTTGCGGAACTCCTATGGTTACAGCCTTTGGTGTAAAAATGTGTTTCAATCCATTGGCATTAATAGTAATACACTGAAATCTGTATTATAATCAACACGTCACCCTCATCCTAATCAGTTTACATCGTAACTTAACATAATCACTTCTATACATAACAACAATAATAACATACTTATAATAATAACACAAAGATGATTAGCATGTGATTCACAGTGCACAACTGGTGAGGCAGAAACTCAAACTTCATTTTCTGAAGTGTTTTGATAAGGACAAACAGTATAGATAAGGTAATGTTGCCAGTGTTGTAGAAATCTGAGGGACCCATACTCATGCACTTTCAACAGAAATTAGTCTCAGTAAACAGTATAAGGTACTGTGATATGCTCTGCAACAAAAGGCTGCAATTCAAACAAAACCCTTTCTAAAGGAGTGGTTTTGCTACATTACAATGATCCTACTGCTGTCACAACTACCGAAATACCTTAGAAGGTAAAGTTTGATGTTCTGCTCCACCCACAAACTAGTCCATATCATGCTCCACCTGATTATCATCTATATGTGCCACTTTAAGGTACTTAACAGAGTTGTCCCTTTCACAGCTATGAAGAGGTCATTCTGGATATGATGGTAATTTATAACTTTTTTGCATAGGGAATTGAAAAATTCCCACATCACTGGAAAAGCTACGTCAAAAGACACCTTGTACAATTTTGGATGAAATGTAGCATTGTTACCATGCCACATTTCATCTATATTATGGAATTCTATTAAGTCTTGGCCTCCTGTATTAAATTTATGAATAAATTTCCATTACTTTTTTAATAATTCTCACACATCAAATCCAGTTTATATTTCTTTAATTTGGTCTTCAGTAATTTTTCCAACAACTCCGTTAAAAATTATTAATATGTAGGAAATTTTCATCAACTACTTACATCTTACAAGGGGAGACTACATACCTTGGGTCATCGATTTTGACGAAACTTTTTTGGGTGGTAGAATACTTCAAATAAGAAGACCCGTGGATAGGCTTTTGATTGAATGGAATTAATTTCGGCAGAATCTTTTTTTCTTTTTGCAGGATTAACTGTGGTTGGATAAAATGCAATAATAGGCCAATAATATCGAGCAGGTGGTTTGGCTGTTTGGTTACTGTTCTGGACTCGCAATATTTTGTCCCGGGTTCAAATCCCATGTCATACCTAGTTTTTTTTTTCGTTTTAATCCACTTTATTATTTTTAATTTATTGTATTTTATTGAATTGTTTTTATTAACTATATTACATTATATTCATATTTTATCAATAAGAGAGAAAAACTGGAAAAATTAATAGAGCAATATCAGGTTTAAAATACTAAAAACAATGTCAAAATCTCTTCAGACATATTTTGCATGTATTTTTAAAAAATAAACGAATTTAATAAATGTTACTGTTTATACGTTAATATGTCTGTATCAACTGTCCATTGCTAAAGAGTAGTCAAGCGGAAAAGAAAATAATCCATTTGTTCATTCGTCTATGCTCAAGTCTAGTCTGGTAAAAATTGTGTGCATGGCAACAATCCGATAAAATATGATTTAAAACACAAAAACACTGTTTTAGTAGACATTCAAGAAAATATGATCAATTATCAAAATTCTGCGATTAATAATTAAAATCTACATTCTTTTCCCCTCGCTCTGTTATCACAATTTTACTATATTTTAATGTATTAAAAAAAAAACATTTCTGCACGATTGATTGGAGATTTCCTATGTAAAACAAATAGGGGAAAAACGTTCCTGGAATCGAACCCGGGACTTCAATCTTTGCCAAATAAAATATAGCCCAGAGGAGGGCCCTGGCAGCATGAGCCCCATACCAAGTTTCATGAAAATCGGTCCATTGGCTCAAAAGTTGTTATTAGGGGACACAAACACAGACAGGACCCTTTCATAAGGCTATGTTTCCTTTGGAGAGCAGCCTAAAAATAATAAAGTGGATTAAAATGAAAAAAACTAGGTATGACGTGGGATTTGAACCCGGGACAAAATATTGCCAGTACAGAACGGTAACCACCCAGCCAAGCCACCTGCTCAACATTATCGGCCTATTATTGCATTTTATCCAGCCACAGTTATTCCTGTGAAAAGAAAAAAGATTCTATCGAAACTAAGCCTCATTCAATCAAAAGCCGATATTGGGTCTTCTTATTTTAAGTATTCTACCACCCAAAAAAGTTTCGTCAAAATCAACGACCCAAGGTACGTAGACTCCCCTTGTTAGTGGAATAGCAGTAATACCTAATTAACATAAGAACTTTTGCAGCATGAATTCATTTTACTTAAAGATTATATCACAGATAGGCTTTACTGTTATAAAATGCTCTTTACCTGAATCCAAGATGAGGCATATTGAAAAGTTTCAGCTTGCAAAAATCAAGGGTCATCTTAAATCCAAGTACAAATTAGACATGTAATCAATATTTTTAAAATTAATGAAACATAAGATAAAATTCTGTATCTGCCTGATTATAAACCAATGTTTTTCTAAAATGTAAGTCTTATAATTTTGACCAAAGATATCTTCTATTCTTCCTCTAACTCTCACCTACACTAAAATTCAATCCTCGATAAAAAAATGAAAATGGAGAATCCATAAAATTAAAACAAGTACACAAATACACACCAGTTATAAGGAGGTTTCTCCATTTTTTTTATTAACCATAGGGCTCCAAAATTTAATTTTTCAATCCTCTTATGTTCTATAATCTATTTCACCCTTAGAAGACAGTATTACGCTTATGGCACACGCAGCTCCCAAATTTCTCCTTCATTATAGACAGTGCTTATGTCTTTGACCCATATATTTTAAGAAATAAAACAAATAATTTAATGTAGATCAGTGGTTCTCAAACTTTCAATTGTTGCAGCCCCCTATGAATTGAAAACAGTAAGAATAGTAAACTTTATTGCAAATTTCTTCATTATATGTAACTATTAACAATTTTTACCACATTGTTTTTCTAAAAATTCCCTGATAAAATTTTATTATTCGTGAAAACTTTATTTCACCTTGCATTCAAAATAATTTCACGACCCCCTGGGGGGGACCACAGTTTGAGAAACACCGATACAGATCACTGGGAGCCAATAAATGTGTTTTATTGTAATTATTGGTTAATCTTATTGCATAATTATATTTATACTGGAAATTAAGTGTAACCGATCAGATATTTTGAAATAAAAATTTAGTATCAATAACTCAAAATAATTTTTCTTTAGTGGCACTTCTGAAACAGGTCGCCTTATATTCAAAGTGGCACGATAATCAGTGGAATATGGTTATTGGATCTACTGACATTTTTCATTGGATACTTATGATCTGGATTTCAATTAATACAGTACACCACCTTTTTGAACTTTGCGAATAATTGGTTCCGGAAAACTGACACGAAATGCAATTTCGCAAAGTGCAAGTCCTATTTTCCCATAAGATGCAATGTAATAATGGAAGTAAGGCTCCAGTCAACATAAAAAAAGTCACTTTTTATCATAAATAATGCATTTTAACAGAAAACAAAAGAAAACAACATAAAATTAAAACTAGCATCACAAAGTGAAAAACATTCTTTTAATTACTTTCAAAATGCATAATAGTAGGGTGACCATATTCCAAAAGGATGAAAATGGGACATTTCCTATCATTTATAATTAAAAAACGGGACAAATTTTTTGCGCGATTTTTATTAAAAGGGTGGTTTTTATCACTTTAATAAATGCATCATTTGAGAGAGCTTTAGCAACTCTATAGATAGGAAAATTATGTGTATCTGGTTATCTATATAAAAAAGAAAGGAACAATACTTCATGTGTGTATATAAGCTCCGCAGAAGCGTTCTTTATGAATTTTGTAATCATGTCAAGAACAATTGAATACCTTTTTAATGCCAAAAAGTTCTTTTTTCGAAGGAAAAATTGTTCGCCGTTATGTTGACCCTTATTGTTGCATTATCACAAAAAACTTAATACTAATGGGAATGGAATTTAGCATGGATTTTTTTATAATCTTTATGGCTCTCAATTTTAATAATTGTTACTGAATATTTTTATTTAATATATTCTACAGGTAAATATTATTATGAAGTGCTTACAATATGTATCAAATAATGGCAATCTTTATATTTTTCTCATTTCAATTTTATTGAGAAGATGAGCAGTAAGTTTAAAGAAAGTAGACAAAACTACAGAGACCAAAGCTCATTCAGAGCAAACAATGAGAAGATATGGAGATCGCAAAAACCTAACACTGGTGAGTAAATTTGTTTCCTGCTCAATGGAGTTGTAACCATGGCCTTACTCAAACTTTCTTAGACTGAAAAATGATGAATTAAAATTTAGTAAGGTAAATATTTCCGAGAATTGTACATGTATAATAGTAATCTGAATTTTTATTGTGATAGGTTTTAAAATGGGACAAAATGGCTTTTTTGTCCAAAACACCGGGAGTCTGGAGAATGCCCTACTGCCCAGGTGTAAATGTGATGTATGGTCACCCTACGGTAATAGTAAATGAAAACCCAGCATTACAAAGTGCAATTCTGTAAATTTTAAACTAAAGCTTCATCATTGGAAATAGCGGTGAACTTCAAACTGAGCTACAAAATAATTAAGTTGAGAGTTATCACGTCTGTTTACTTCGAAAACTACTAATAATGATCATTATAAATATAATATAATAAGTCCTTTTCTAGGGCACCAGAGTTTAAACTGAACTTCAAAACATAAAAGTAGGGGGAGTTCATGCTTGTTGTAATCGCAACCGCATGACGCGAAATGCAAAATATCGGTGCGAAACAAAAGCAATGGTCACAAAAATTTTAGTCGCAAAGTGCAAACTTGCGAACCGCAAGCATGCAAAGTTCAAAAATGTGGTGTATTAATATTAATAAATACATTTAAGAAAATGTTTTTTTCTCAAACAAATATCAAAAATTTGTGTCCAACTACCGTATTATTAACCTGAAAGGAAGAAAAGTTTTTTTTTTAATTTTGGCAAAAAAGTTATGGATTGTCGTAAAATCGAGTATAAAGTTTTAAATGCCACATGGAACGCCCCAATGCTGATTCTATGTCCACAAAAATGCATTTATTTATACGTACATAATATATTGCATTTAATTTATAAATGCCATATAGTTATTCATATTCTTCTTCAAAATGTGCAAACGAGTGCCTTTCCATGAAAATGATGGTACTGTTGGTGGAAGGGGAGCGTTGACAAATCTACTTCAGAACTTGTAATCGGCTGGGTAGGAAATTTGATACCTATGGCATTGAAAATGGCTACACTAAGGTTGCTGGTGTTTTATGCGTGTGTTATTACAATTTAAACATATTTTGTACTTTTTAATTGGTGCATCAACAGCAGACAACAAGTACACCTGCTGTTTGAAGAGTATAACCTCTATGAGACAACGCAATTGACACAAACTTTGCTAAGTTTTAAGGTGAAGTGATGAGTAGTTATTATTATTAGCAGTTTTAAATAAGCTACCCCAAATATTAGGACGGAAATGACAGATCATGTAGAGAAGAAAGGCATCTCTGTAAAAGGGAATGTATCACAAGGTATTAGACAAAGTTTTGGTAGAAATATAAAGTTAATGGTGGTTCATTATGCTGAAGAAACTAACAGTTGTGAGGCCGGGAGAAAATATAATGTGATGGAGGCAAATGTGCAAAGGAGGAAGAAGCAAGCAAAACAGAATCTTGAAGGTGCTAATTCAACTCAGAATTAATACAGTGGACCCAAACGAGGTCAATTTCATGAATCAGAAGAAAAACAGTAAAAGTTTTGCATACTCAAAAGAATGGATGGAAAACCAGTTTCACGCAAAATCATTAAACTGAAAGCTCATGAATTAGTATTATCACTTAACATCTCATGACAAGAATTTAAGGCTAGTAATTGTTGGTACGTACGGATGATGCACTGTAATGGTTTTTGCCTGTGACAAAGAACTTCTCTTTTCTACCTACCTTCTGACTACGCAGATGAACTTATTACTTTCCAGAATGTAATTGTGTTGTAGAAAATTCACGATTACCTCCTGAGCCAAATGGGTAATGAAGACGAGACTCCTATTTATTTTGACATGCCATCCAATTACACAGTTAACAAAAATGGCATAAAAATTCCATTAAAAAACTTGCAGGTAATAAAAAAATACACATTACTCTAATGTTGGCAGTGTTAGTGAATGCAACAAATTTATCACCATATGTTATTTTTAAATCTGGTATTACAAAGTTTTCCTGAATAGACCTTATTTTTTACTGTGGTTGTCTTAAATTCGATTTGTCATCCTTTCAAGTTAATATGGTATTTCAATTAACAAACTATACCATATGTGTACAAAATATACACCAAATACACAAAAATTGTTTTCTTAAACGAACTGGAGAACTTATGAATTTTATTTTAGAAAAATGACATTCAATGAACAATTACTTCATGAACGATTCCCAAAAGTGAACTTAGCTTCCGTTCTCTATTGGATAATAGCATTTCACAGATGTCAAAACAAATTATGACATAATTCATCGGAAGTCCTTCATTCACGGTTTTAAATCATAAATTCCCTAATTGTGTTTTTGTCCTATATTAATTTTAAATACATCACTCTCAACTTGAAAATGACTGATCTTGTAGAGATAAGAGCTACAACAGCAAAGGGAAAGATATCAAAAGGAATCCAGTGTAGCTATGATGCCAATTTCAAAATGATAGTGACAAAGTACACAGAAAAACTAATAACTGTGAAGCCAGTGCAAAATTCGATGTCATTCTTATTTTACCTTTATGAAACCACAGAGGGAGATTGAGAAGCTTCCCAAGGGAGAAGATGGGCTCAATCCTGTAATTGGATCTGCTGACCACTCTTTATTCCAATAGTCCCTATCCATTTTAGAGCGTTTCTTTCCTTTGCCCTGTGGACCTCATCTGCAGTCCAGGAATTTTGCATGGAAGGGGATTAAGAATGCATCCAAGGTTGGGAGATGGGGGTAGGAATCACACCTCCCCCTTGGATCTGTCACTGTGTTACTAATTTAATGGAAGGGAGGGAGGGAATCACCACTCCCCCTTGGATGTGTCACTGCATTATTTATTACTTAAGTACATACCTTCAGAGGAGAGAAATGGAGAAGGTCATAAAAATTCTTCTGCTCTTCTGATGATCGTATAGTCACATATGCCAACAGGGGCTCCTTTAAAAGTTCTAAATCTTGTTTAAATCTTATTTCCTGAGGGTCAAAAAGGACAAATTCATATCATTAAAGACTATTGATGTCATTGTTTTCAATCTTATTTAACCAAACTCTATGAAGAATATATTGGTATAGGGTGTTCTTGAGAAATCAGTGCAATTTTAATGATAGTTTGCTATGAATTCTTGTTTCAAGCACCAGTTCATTGGTCGGGCTGTCAAAAAATCAGCACTAAATTCAATATCAGCAAGCACACTCATTAGTGACTGAAATATCAAATGTTAGCCTTAATTGTGCATACAAAACATTACCCCATGCACTATGTTAAAACCCCATTCTTAAATGAATTTCAAGAAATAATTTAATAAATCAAATAACTTGTTTATTCCTAGTAATTACATCTTTCTGGATGAAATTTTTCTAAGCTCTTGATTCTATTATGGAAGCCAATGTAAGCATTAGCAAGGTTCATATATTATTTAATGTAAGCCAATGTCATATTAATGGTGATATGAACTAACTTTTACTTGATCTTAACCCAACCTTTTCTAAAACTTTAATTCAATAAGTACACCAAAAGAATAACTGAGGAAGGATATGCTGAAATATGCAGAAATTCATTACATGAACTTCTACAGTAAGGAAAAGATAAATTTATGCCCTGAGCTGTAATGTTTCCAGTATGACTAAAATTATAAAACAAATATATATCATATAATAGTCTACTTGTGTATTTGTCCTGGCCTAACCATTTGCTGAAGCAACAAAAAACAAACAAACCATAGAAATCTAGCTCATTTGCATAATTTTAGATCAATGTATGTTGTTATTCGGTAAAATAAAAGAGCAATTACTGCATTTGTTATTTGTTCATTAGCATTTTAGTATTTAATTTAATCCACCGGTAAGTTGAAATTTGGTTAAAACTATGTTAATTTATATATTTAAAATATTTATAAAGTTAAAACTATGTTGATTTATATATATTCATCCTTTTTTAGCTTTTATTCATAAATAAACTGCAACTGCAAATACAGACAGGCTAAAATTTTAATATAATATATCTTTTTAAGTGAAAATTAATGCTTATAACTAATAACCTTATACGTTTTGAAGAAGTATAACTGAGCATAAAATATGAAAATTTTCTACATCAATGTTAAAATTTACTACGCCAATTACTTCATTGTAATGATATAATGCAATGGTTTCCTAACTGTGGGGTGCAATTCCCTCGAGATGTGTGGGGGATAGATTGGGGGGGGGGGGGGGGGGAGCAAAATATTATACATATATTTGTAGTCTATGTAATCATCCTAATTGCGAGATTTAAAGAATGCAGCAGTAAAATTCTAGCCCTCAATTAGCTAGGGCGTATCGTTTGGTTCCTTGTTTTTCTTGAGGTGGTTATATTAATTGCAGCTATAGATCCACTAGGTATTGTTTGTGAATTTTGAGCTGAACATGATATAGAGAAGGGGTGGAAAGCCATTTAGGTGAGGCGTGGGGGTGCAGCAAAGACATTTTCTTAGGTTTGGGGAGCGCAGCTTAGTAATGTTTGGAAACCACTGATATAATGGAATATATCAATGCTATAAGCACCAGACATTTAACTCTTTTTCAATTCGGAAACAAAATTCAACTTTTTATGTGATTTTATTTTGTTAAACACATTAACAGCCCATCAAATTTGCTACACTCTTCCCAGAGGCCAACGTGCAAAATGATTTACATTGTCATGAAAGAATACAATGTAAAAAATGTTACCATCTTGCAGCAGAAATAGAAACCACAACCACTGGAGGAAGTATTGGTATTGGATCTTGCCCAAGGCCCACTGAAAGCACGAAACAAAAGTAGACAATCCCCAAGAGTAGGGAGAGCACAAAGGGACCAGCGCATGGTCAGTTGTTAACTGGACAAGGGCATCCTGCAACAGTCATCGATGGCCAGTTAACTGGTCATGGGTAGTCAACATGTCAAATAACAACTTACAAATAAGGGGCCTTGCTGCTGTGTCACGTGAGTCAACCCCACCCACTGCTAACTATGTTTGCTCAGTGCTAAGTGTCTCGCATTTAGATTCGCTATGTTGAATATAATTTTTCAGGCTTGCTCTTATCAAGACCCATATTTGTTATTCAAATAGTTTTTTCTCTGACAAACCATATCCTAAACATAAATTTCTAAATATTTTAAACGTCCACCATTTTGTTTCAAGGTGGCAGATGAAATTGAAAATAGTTTCCTAGGGGTCCTCTGGGCTGGTAAAAACAAAATACAGTAAAACCTCTATCGTATGAACCTCACTATAACGAGAATCTCTGTATAACAAATTCAGATCTCAGCCCCCCCCCCCCCAGGAACATGTAAAATGCATAGAAGAAGCCTCGCTATAACGAACCTCCGTAACTACGAAACTCCTGTAGGGTGAAGGCTGAACCTGGTCTCCAAAATTTAATCCATCTCCGTACAACAAAATTTTGATGAAAACATTGGCTGTTGCCGAATAGTCTTGGCACAAAAACAGCATCACCCTAACAATGCATGCCTATCTCTCCCACCAAATCACCATCCCTAGTTGGGAATGGCTGAATGAGAGAATGGATCATGCTCGCCAATTACTCTTTAAGCTATCGCCATCACAAAGTGCAGTCATTGGATTATTATCGTACTTAAAATGCTCATCCGAATCTATTGCCATCACTAATGTGTAAAGTTCTTCCCAGCTGTTTTCACTCAAATGAATAACAATTGTCTTAACTGGGAGAATTAGAACGAGGTGTATGGACATGATATGGTAAGAAGAAATATGAGGAATGAACGAAATTGATACCTCAGAACAAAGTGCTATATATGTACATCACTTCTGTGTATCAGTATCTCAATATCGACTCTTTCTGAGCTATTGCACTCACTATTTACGAAACCGCTGACTTATAGACTGCTCACAAATTTCGTGATACAAAGGGGAGGGTGGAGCCTGACAGTGTTACTTTGTGCTACAGTAGATAACAGGGTTGACAAACATCCATATATTTATGGACAGTCCGTAAAAAAGAGCAAAAATTGGACGTGTCCGTAAAAATGCTAAGAAATTTCCAGAGGCAGTAGTCAACCTTTTTAGTCGGCGTACCCCTTAAAATATCTTTGATGAAATTCATGTCCTTTGGTTTATTTTAAAGTTAACAAACTCGGTTATTATTGGGTCATGTCTACAAATATATATTTACTATCCAATTATATGATTTACGTATATTTTATTTATGAGATAATTATTAGATGTTGCTTCACTATTTTTTTACATTAGATATCCTTAATATTGTATCTCTTTGAAGTATCTCGCATATCACCAGGGATATGCATACTTTAGGTTGAATAACGTTGATTTAAAAAATATATATTTATGTTATATGTTCTCATTTTGGTTATATTTTTAAAAGTAATGCAACCTTTCTTTTTCAATGAGCACAAATTAAAAATATGAAACAAAATGCTCTGAATGAAAAATCAGGTAGTAATTGTGTTCCAAGAATTTTTACTGAACACATTCAAAATTTCCTGTTTCCCTAAGCCAGATAAGTGCACAAAACTAACATAAATGCCATTTCTGTTACGATGTGTGAATGACCAAAACCTCCTCTCGCTGGCAGGGTTACGTGAAGAGAGTGGAGGGCCTTCAGAGAGCATCAACTTTCGAGTTGAAAGAATCTTGGTTTATCATTAGTCAGAAAAGTCTCATATTTTTTCCTCCCACTTGTGCTAATGAAAAATGCACCTCCACCCTCCCATTGCTTTGCGGGGATTTTCCGGCTATCTCGGTGAGTCGACATTTACTGCGTCTACATAACATTTTTTCCCTAGTGAGGCTGGTCGATGATTAACTGGTAACATTTAGCAGCCAGTCCTGTATGACATACATATTTTGACTCGAAATATTTAATTTTGCCGTACTCTCTCATTTTATGTACCCACACGGAATTAACAATAAGACGTGTAATAATCGTATTCGCTATTTTCTGCTAATCAGGTGTTCCCAGATTAATTTTACACTAACAACATTCATGTTCTGTCAGCGAGAATACCTCTGAAATCCGCAATTATTTAAAGATAAACAGAATAACTGTATTCCCGAGAATGCAATGCGCACTATAAATTTTGGTCTATATTTCGTGAGAAATTGTAATATGTATGATACATTTTATAGTGAATTAATAACGTGAGATATTTTATGTGCTCTCGTTCACAAATACTCTGCCTTGCTATCAGACAGAGTGCATAAACAAATCGAATGCATATTAAGATAAAAATCATTATGTTATCTTGCACTTTTATTAGTAGCGAGACATTAATATTGACTATTATTGTTTTCATAGAATGCACTATAATGATAATGAACATATTAATCTTTACATATATATAAAGCAAAGTTAATATAAAAGTTGGTAAAAAGTTATTAAATCTGGAAAATGACATTTTTAGGGATAAATCTTATACACCAGAAATTGCAGATATATTTATTGGAACAACAACACATATTAAAGAATTAATGTTTAAGAAATTAATTAAGAATATTTCTACATTCTTTGAAAAATCTAATGCTGAGTTACTGTTAAAAAAATAAAATTTAAATAGAAGTTTTGGATACTGGCAATGATCAAAGATCACCAAAGCACTTAGTGATTATGAAAAAATTAAATGTGAAGGAAAAATATTTATCTTTACTATGTCTGCACTATCTTCTGCTCCCTGCACCACTTTTTAGACACACAGTGTCAGGTCGGTTACCGTTACTTAATGTTGGACCAATCTAGGGCTAGAGAGAGTTAAAATTATGTTCAATTGATATAACAATTGAAAATATGCCAAAATCATGATTAGTTCAGACAGAATGGCTGATTAAAGAATTATGTAGCTTTTAGAGATTATATATAAAAAGTTGTGAATGTGTTAACTTAAATTTCCCTCTTTGTTGCAACATCAACAAATGAATGCTTCACAGGACACTTGGACATAAGACCTAATTACATGACAGTGATTAAGGCATCCACACTGACCAAATGAAAATATGAATGATGAGACTGCGTTTTATTTCATTTCAATTTAATTTGTAATGTTCATTCTGATTTGTAATGTAAATACAATGGGTCGAGTGAATAAAAACTAAGCAAATGCTTAAAGCATTAAGCAAAAGCATAAGCATTTGCTAAAAGCATAAGCAAATGCTAAAAGCATTTGCTTCATATTGAGTGAATAAAAGTTTGCTTTTGCTTATAAGCATTTGCTACTCAGTTTTAAGCAAATGCTTAAATTTTACGGAAGAAAGCTCTTTGCAACTCTTCCTTCACTTGTTTTTGTTTACATTTCAAGTTTTACATAGTTGAATTTCAAACTAAAAACATAAATATATTGGGTAATATTTTTTAAAAAGTTAATTAATAATTTTTTAAAACTATTTCTTTTATAACTGAATTCGATCATATCACAAATCATGGGTGTATTTTTATTCAATTAGTTATAGTAATTTTATCCAGTCATTTGCCTTTATAGTGATTTTGGACGCCACAAATATTTCTATCTTACATCACTTAAGTACCTTAAAAATATTTCTATCTTCTGTTTGGAAGACAGTACCCCGCCACGTCTCTCTTGATATTCTCCGAGTAACAGATTTGAAATATAGGTACTTAACATTTTCTTCAGAGAAACGATATAAATTTTTATAACTGTTGGTTGTTGAAACTTTTCTCGTATTTTTTAACCTTTCGTGTCACCATAAATTACCATATTTATATTTAGGATCAATTATCATGAAAATAGAGTACCTGGAAATATTTTAGCAAACCCTTTACCTCACTTAAAAAAGTTTAAGCATATGCTTAAAGCATTAAGCAAAAGCTCGGTTTTATTCACACAATTTTAAGCAAATGGTTAAGAAAATTCCTAAAAATAAGCAAATGCTTATTCTTTCTAGCAAAAGCAAATGCTATTTTTTTTATTCACCCCAAATTAAGCATTTGCTTAAAAAGTGAGGGAAATCTTAAGCATAAGCATTTGCTTATTTTTTATTCACTCAACCCAATGTCTCAACAGTAAATGTTCGTGCTTTTACCAACCTTTCTTTGCTGGCTGACCTCAACTTTTGGCCATCCGATCATGTTTCTCAACTTTACATAATTTAACTTTATATCTTATTATCATCTAACTTAAATGATTATCTAATTTAAAATACTAGGCTCCATTCAGGGACCTGAAGTAACACATTAAAGATCTCTTGCATAAAATGGTTGTGTATTATTTTGACCATACAGAAATAATTAATGTCCAGTAAACAAGAAACAGACCTAAGAGTATTAAGTTTTATTGAAAATTAATTAGACAATTAGTTAAATTTCAGCTCAGTGTGCTCATTAAAAGCTATGTATTAAACAAGATTACGCATGGATGTTGAGTTACTTTTTTGTCGATGATAAATAGCGCATAAATTTTAAAAAATCAATGAATTCAGATATTATTCATGATAAGTATGAGTCACAATGATATACCTATCAGCTAAAACCAAACCATAACTCTGACTAATATGACTATAACCACTGCATACCTCTGACATTTGGATGTAGACTGCAAAACTATGAAGTGAAAGGATGAGGTTTCCTAGAGGCCAACAGCTCACATTATATTAAAACACCAAACTGTGTGTGTGTATGACTATAATAATCTAAGAGGTTGATTCGCCATAAATACAAACCGACAACAACAATAATCCAACCTATGGGCTATAGAATATGAAGGGAAATAAACAGAACCAATGTCCAGTTACTACAGATCACTAGTTGATTGGACGTTATCTTGTTCCCTCTTATTAAGAAAAATTATTGTAACTTTGATCCAAAATGTCAACATTTCCCTTCAAATTATAATGGTGAAATTTTTCTTTCTTATCTTGCCTTTCATTAGTTCCCATAGCTTTTAGAAGCATCAAAGATGCAGTGACCAGTTAATTTTGACAATGCTAAATCAAATCAATTGACCTGTTTATCATAACCATAATGTTTTTTGGAATAACTACACTA
Organism: Tanypteryx hageni; assembly: GCA_028673005.1. NCBI lineage: Eukaryota > Metazoa > Arthropoda > Insecta > Odonata > Petaluridae > Tanypteryx > Tanypteryx hageni. Next base: position 272,018,928 of record CM054112.1, read on the forward strand.
AAATGAATATAATGAAAATAAATGTGTATTACCATAAAATTACTCAAAAAATGAAAGCAAGAAGGAAATGTTATAACATTATAAAAATTTATTTGAAAGCAACAGATTTTGCAAAACTTATAGTACCCAAAGGACAAAATGTACTTGTGATGTAATTATAAGTCATTGCAATACTGGTCACTTTCAATAATAAATTTATTTGACTGTATGAGCCAACACACTGTGACTTTTTAGTATCAAAAAGTATTGCTTAAGTTTTATATCATCAATTTGAATCAAATACTGATAGAAGGTTATAAAGTTATTCTGCTTTTTTGATCATGATGAGCCAATAACATAAAATTGAGCCAAAATATCTGTATTTATGATGTTAAATTTTATCATAGCAACTTGATTCATAAAACATACAAATATAATGAAAATATAGGTCTTATAAGGCAATTTATTGATAGCAAAACTAATTATTATAAATGCTCAAGGTATCATAAAATTGAGAAGTAAACCAAATGCAATTTCATTCAGAAATCAGCTGTCCATGGTGGTAATCTATTGGTCATTGATGCTAAAACAAATCAACCCTTGTTACTTTGGTCATCTATAGGATTTGAGCCATGAGTGACCTTAATTGGTCATTTTTATAACCTTAACTTTACATCTAATTATATGCAGTAAGAAATTTTAACAATCAATAGTGAATGTACTTACATCATATACGCCAAGGCCAATGTCTGCAGTTAGTAAGCCCAATAGTGCATTCAGGAATCCTATGTCTAATTTAACATGAAATTCTTGCACAAGGATCTTGAAGTACTTGAACTGCTGAACTGTACTATGCTCATTAAGACGCTGAACAATACTTAGTTCCACAAAAGGTTTTGGAGCTATATTAAAAGTACATTGTTATTAGTCATAAATATAATTAGTACATCAAAACTAAAAAATCTGTATATCATGTAATCTACTTTAAAAATAAATATAACTATATAATATTTCTTCTTTTACATGTGAATATCATCAGTTATTTTCTGGAGGGAAGCAGATGTGCTGACTATTTCTCTGAAACCTGATTGGAATGTATCTATAATTTTAAATTTATTTAGGAAATCTGTGAATTGCTCATGTATGAAACATTCTATAACTTTAGATAGGATCGCTAAGATGTTAATATGCCTCTAATCGTTCATACTGACAAGAGGCAGAAATATTGTCATGGAATGTTTCCTTAGGGATGGAAGTTTTCCATGACTGAAAGATATATTTATTATGTTAGCGATTGTGGGTAGGATATAGGGGATGAGTTTCATCAGAATGTCTATTTTCCACATATTCTGTTAATTTGATAATCTTTTTATGAAGCTAAGAACTTGTGTCTATGATACTGGTGAAAATACAAAGAAAACTGAGAAAGTGAAAGGGTTTGCTATATTATTGAAAAATGAAATGCATTTAGTAAATGTCTTGGTAAAAAGCATTCAGTATTAAGAGAGAAATCAGATTTGGGTATAGGTGCATTTTGTTTTCCGATGCCCATTTCTTTTAAGTTTCTTAAATTGAAGACTGTGATTTGTTAGTGTTGGCTATTGAATGAAAATATACCATGTGGAGAATATTTGAATTCTAAATGTAAAGTGATACAACAGTACTGAAAATCTCTACAAAAAATCTGATTTGTTCAAATTCTTGGCTGAAAATTATTAAAACTATACATGTTATGAACAACAAATTTGATTAGACACCAGTTTACTTTGGTGTGGTACATCTTAACTGATGAAATCACTTCTGAACTCCAATATGCTTAGAGCACCAAACTACAGTTTGTCCAAGAAGTCTCTGTGCACTTGGCTCGCATATAATACATGTAATAATATTGAATAATTTAATAATCCAGAACACAGTGACTTTTTGGTCATCCTGTACATTAGTTCCTCTTCATAAACTCTAAGCAGTACATCTACAATTTCTACTCGTTCATACCATGATATGTGAATGATATCATTTTGCATATAAGATCCATTTAGAGGAAGAATAATCAAAACACCATAACAAATACTAATCACAATCTCTCTCATGAAAAAACATAACAATAATATAGCTCTCTAAATAGACAATTGATGTTTAACCCTTAAAAGATGGAGTCAAGTCCGAAATGTAACTCCTGGTGGCATTTAAATGGCCTTTTATATAAATTGTACCATTTCACATTAAATTGCATTTCTTGAGACCTACCTCTCCCATAAATATCTTGAAAAATTTATTTGTTAACAAATTTGTTTGTGCAGCTATAACTCGACAACTACAGAATGCAGAAGCAAGAGAAAGGTTTTGTTTTAACTGCAATAATAAGAATACAAAATTTTGATGTGGCCACCACATGACTTTCTCCATACCATACCAAATAGGTTACATAATAATAAATATTTTAAGAAACTGAGAAAATTTTAGACTTTACAAAGCACAGAAATAAACTCAAACCATAGCCTTCTGATATTGGATATAGCCACAAAGCTCCAAAAATTTAGAAAAGAAAAAGGAACGTTACTAGGATGTAACTAAGTGTCAATTGTTAACAATAGTCATCGGTAGGTAGCATGGTGGTGGCAGCTAAAAATATAAGATATCAATGCATTATATGGAAAAATGTTTCAAACAATGGTTGTAGAAAATTAAATTTCCTACAGCTTTTATACCACTACATTTTTACATTTACCAAATATTAAAGAAAATATTTTAAAATAACGGATAAGTGACAAGAGTAAACATCCACTTTCGGTTGACTGATTTTTACCAAAAACTAATTAGTTCTTGTGACTTTTATAAAGATGTTAAATATTAAATTTCACATTGACCTGATTAATAGTTTTTGAGTTAGAGCACCCACAAAAAATCTGTCACATACATATACACGCAGACATCAAGAAAACAGTCAAAACGTGTTCAGGCGACCTCAAAATGTGTATTTCCGTTGAAATCTCGAAGTCGCTTTTTCCATGAAAACAATACTTTCTCCTATACTACTTATGGAGAAAGTAAAAATGGTGTGGTTTTTAAATTGATTTGATTGACATTTTTTATTTTTTTAAATATTCTCCTTTTTAATTTTTCTCCATTTAAATGACATGGGAAATGGTGCAGCATAACTTTCATTCGCATTTTAAAATTATCTGAAATCATTATACGGGTTCGAGACAAACCCAGGAATGGATAAAAGAATGAAGTTTCATTTTCCTAAGGTAAAATTTCAAATATACACTGAACTTTTCCAAAATTAAACTTTTGACCACAAATCTTTTTTTGGGTCAAAAAAATTTCACTCTCATGACATACCAATTATTGTCGATTTAGAACAATAGCACAATCCAAAATACAGTAAAACCTCATTTCGATCCTGGATAATTCGAAATAGCGTGTAATTCGAAGCTAGGAACAGTCCCTGGCCAACATCATAGGATTTTGCATACTTTTTAGGACGGATTATTTGAAATACGTCTACAATGAAACTTGAAGTCATGATCTGGTGCGGTGACTCATGAACATTTCGTTTAATTTAAAACCTCTACCCATATTTTGTTTAAGTGGAAAGTTCATGCATGCACATGACAAAGGTATCGCATTTTTGTTCTCCATGTCTCACAAACGAAATATAGGTACATTGCCCTCCAAACAGGTAACTTCTTTTTAGAAAATTTATAGCCAAGAAAGATTATTTTTTTAAGAACGTGTTGAGTTTTTTTTTAAATAAAAATTATTTTAAAAAGATATTGTTTAAAATTACATTTATTCTCCTGACCCAGTTAACAGGACATTTACTGCTGAGAAAGGATTCACCAAATTTAATGGTAGGCATGACAATACATAGATAACAGCAATGACGTATATGTCATTATTAGAGGTGGTTCATATGCATTCTTTTCGTGAATGGGAGATTTTTTATCAGAAACGAAGTTGGAGCATAGGTAACAATTTTAGTAAAAAAAATGCATTAAGTAATGAAGTGTAGATCGAAATTCCTGCAAACATGGTAGTGTGTCAATTCTTAAGTAATATTTTTTAAGAAAAGGTATAATTGACACATTTTAGTGGAGGATTTGGTTTGGTTAGATTATGCCATTTCTGCATAATAATTGCATTTGCCTTCATTCGGATAACCCTGTTACTTCTGTAAAATCGATCAATCATCTCTGAATTTATGCAACACCAATTAACCTTCGGTCAACAAACTTTTGAAAAACGAATAGATGAAAAAATTGGTACCTTGAATTTCGTTAATGAGAGGTTTTACTATATTCGTATTTGAAATATATTTATACATTGTATTATTTTATTGTATTTATTTTATTTCTGACGGTATTGAGGAAAGTGGACATTAATGTAAATTTCATACCCTGGTATCACGACAAAGGAGAATCAAATTGCATAATAACCGACTATTTGCAAGGTTAGATGTTTGATTTCAGCTATTATGGCAACAACGGAAATGATCTTCTGAACGGAGCAAAGGAAAATCATAGGAATGTAAATAATAAATGGAAGGGAACATTGTAAAAGTATATAACTATTCTCTTAACTTTCTCTCTAATTATAACCTCTCTACAATTTTTATTATTTATTATTTTTATTATTAATTAATTAATTAATTTATTTATTAATTCAGATGTCAATTAAAAGTTTAAAAAAATATTTTTTGAGTCTAGCTTCCTCGGTTTTGCGCCAATAAAAGTTTTGCGCTGGGTGCCTTGCACCCTTCGCACCCGCCTTAAGCCGGCACTGGGCAGAGAGGCACTTCTCAGTGACCAGAATAATAAGTCTCATTTCATTCCAATGCTGTCTCTAAAAAGGCAAGAAAATGTATGCATGAACACACCAGCAGAAAAGAATCTACTGTTTATGAAACCCAGCAAAGGAAAGGTGTAACCAGTTTTTTTATTCATCCAGACATCTGCAAACTGGCCTTAAAGAAATAAAAGAACTTATTCTTTTCATGCAAGCATTTAGCGGGTGTGACACCAATTTGGCCTTCTTTCATTAGGAAAAATTGAAGATTTTGAAAATGTTAAAAAAGTACAGATCTACACAAAAAATTTACAATATTCAATGACAAGAATGCAATGCCAAATGCAGTTGCACAAGCTGGAGAGTGCTTCATTCTTGCACTTTATGGTGCCCCTCCGTCTGAAGACTCTTTGGGCATACACAGGTACAACTGATTTACAAGGAATGTTGCCCACAGTAAAGCGGCTGTTATTCTGGCTTCACTCCCACTCTCTGCTGCTGCAGCTTGTCAACATTCTTTCAGAGCTTATCACCAAATACAACAATGGTTAGGTGAAGAATTGCCTCTAACCGATCAGGGTTGGGAATCAACATGGAATGGAATGACTCCAGTAATAACAACAGAAGCTCTAATTCCAGAAACACTCTGTAATTTAATATCTTGTGGATGCATCAGAGGTTGTGAACGAGGCTGCAGATGTCGGTAAGTGGGCCTACAATGTTCAAACTTTTGCAGTTTTTGCCATGGAATTTCCTGTATGAACAGCATACCACACCACTCATCTGTAGATGAAGCTACAGACATTTTAGAACCAGATATCATTAGAGATGATCAAGATATAAGCATGTTTGACACACCAAATGATGTCTGTGTTGACGTTGATGATCAAGATGAAGACTATCATCCCAATTTGACTTAAATCCCTGCATAGAAACAGTTTCTATTTCTGCTGATCACCCAAATTCTGAAGAAGTTTGATCGGATATTATTGAGCCCAGCACTTCTTATGGTGAAAAAAGCAAGGGTGCTGCTAGAAAGCTGAAATTCTTGTGAATGATTTGAAAATGTGTGGATTAGGCCTATCAGGGATACCACTAAAAAGCGTGCCAATACGCCTATTACTCTACGTCTGGAGTGGTGTGGAAAAGGGGTAAACTAAAAATACACTATTCAAGGCATAAATAAATGATTGATCACTCATAATTGTCGATTTTAGCACTTTTCAAGTTTTCAGCATTTTTAGTCAATAATGTCAGCAGCTGTTACAGGATGATAAATTGACGTAAACAACTGTATGAGGAAATTTTCTCATTTTTTCTTTCGTTCCTATTAAATTTTGCCATAGAATTAGCCGTTTTGGAATTATTTGTAAAAAACGCATTTTTGGCGTTGTCTGGCATTGTTCAAGATGGCGGTGCTAGCACAACACTTACCATTGGGGACTTTTAGTATGTTGTTTAGGATGCTAATACTGACATTACTAGTATAGTATGCTTGGGTTTCCATTACATCCCACACATTACAATTGTCTGGAAAATTGTACATAGACGTAGGTATATTTACTTCAGGAACATCATACTTTTTCGAAGCTTGAATATTGTTAATTTTTTTGCCTCTTAAGCTACAACTATTTTAAAATTCATGTCAAAACTTCGTCGGATTTTCTGTTAACCTGGGATTTGGAAGAACCTTTTTTCTCAACATGATCAACACCCTTTTTGTCATTCATTGTTAAACTAACATTTGGGCAAAAACTTGCTAAAGAATATGCTGACACATTGATAGTTTCAATGCAGTGATTATCGAGGGGTTCAGCTGCCAACTGAGCTCGATCTATTCTAGCCTCAGATGATTTTCAAGTACAATGTAACGTATGCCTAATGTGTCTACAATATAACAAGTACCTTGAATCACTTAAACAGATGTGCAGAATGTACGGTGATTTTTCAAAACATGATTTTACGATCTTTTAAAATCACTAGTATTCAAATATAATGCGGGGCATTTTTTAAATTTATTTTTTTTTTGGAAAAAAACAGCATTATATTCGGGACAATACAGTAATTTAAATTATAACAAATTACAACTTAACTTAAATTTAATTACAAACTGTGAGAGACAAAGGGCAGACTTTGAGTGGAAAGGGTTAAAACATGATAGCGCAAAGCTTGAACATCTTTTCAATACCATTCATAATTGGTACAAAGAGTAAATAGTATTTCCGTATCTAGGTACACTGTTTATGCTCTGCTAGTGTGATTTATGTATGAGGTTTTGAAGTTTTCACCCAACGAAGTTCATACGTATTTCCATCTCTAAGTACACTGTTCCTGAGTAGCAACTGTTAACACGAGTGCTGTTTCCAGAAGAAAGAGTTCATATTTCTGCCTCTAGGGGTGCTGTTCCTACTCTGCTGCCATTTTCGAAATCTTCGCTCAAATAGAATAAGGATTTTTTTGCTAAGCTAAGCCAAAAAATGTTTTCAAAAACTGTTGGAAATCCCATGCTAAATTGTTTTTAAAAAATTGGAAATTCTAACGTAAAATGATGCAAATAGCGGCAAAACTTAAAATGAAATAATGTAAATACAGGGTTTTACTTACATTGGAATCATAGGAAAATTGATGAGATCCATATAAAATGTTGTAAACTGCAAGAAAATGTACATTCTGATAACGTAAATATGGGGTTTTACTGTATAACTATTTAACACCGCCCTAGCTATGATGTTGAGTGCCACAGTATATCTTTAACTGTTTTTCTTTTGTCCATGTAGTGTCTATTCCCCATAAATTTGTTGTAGCTGAAAATTATATCCGGTTTAACAGTAATTTTCTCTCTTCCTTTCTGAATAACTTTTATTTCTTTGTCCATGGCAGTTGCATTGCTAGAGAGAATCATAACTGCTGGTGGCGGTTTTCGGGTTTCGCTGCGTTGGCGGCATTTCTGGCTCTCGACGTTTCGCAGACGTTGCAGTCTGCATCTTCAGGAGATGAAGTGAGATCCGATGGTAGGGATCTGACTTTTATATTCACTCGTGCCTTCCTAGTTTAACCGTTGTCCATCGCTGATTGGCTCGTTCGAGTTGCTCCAATGTATTTTTCTTCCCTTTCACTTTTCCGTTGGAAGAGTCGCTTCCATGTTGCGCTGATGTGCAAACCGTCGTCCCGGTTGAAATTGACTGGATGTTTTTCGATCTCAATAGCTTCGCGAATTAACCTCGGAAAATATCGATCTTCTTTCGCGAGCAATTTCGTTTCTTCGAGCGTGATTTTATGTCCCGGGCCGGAGGTGAAGTGCTCCGCTATGGCCGACTCTCTCCATTTCTTGTTCGTCATGGCCCGTTTATGTTCGGCTAAGCGACAGCCGGTGGTGTAGTGGTTAGAGAGTTGGCCCCACCATGACAATCTGCTAATGAGACAACCCGGTTCGAATCCTTATCAGGATTTTTCCGAAAATGTCACTCCGGCCCCCTATTTGCGAGCGATGGTACTAGGAGACGAGGACGAGCCAATGAGAAAACGAAACCTGAGGAGCGCGCGCAAATCAACTTCTCCGTCCTTCGGAAGGGACGTAAAGCCATTGTCCCCTTGGTGTTCTTCGTAAGAGTAGGCTAATGCCGGCACTAGGTTTCTCTCCTCCCTTCCCCGGCTGAAGAGGTGCTCTCACCTATAGCAGCCCTACCATTCGTGGTAGTAAAAAATAACCAAAAGTTCTTCCCCTACTATGGGGGTCAAGAAGAGCATCGGATCTCACTTCATCTCCTGAAGATGCAGACTGCAACGTCTGCGAAACGTCGAGAGCCAGAAATGCCGCCAACGCAGCAAAACCCGAAAACCGCCACCAGCATTCAGCAACGCTGCGAAAGCCTTCAACTCAGAATCATAACTGGCCCCATTTGAGACTGGTTTTCCCTGCTTACGCATGCAAGAACAGTCCCAGAATGGCAGTATAATGTCTCTTCCACAGAGAATTTCTTTTTGAATTGTTCTAGAAGATTTTTCCCATTCTTCTTCACTGTTCCAATTATGTGTTCTCATTATGTAGAGTTGGCCACTAGTGGAACAAACATGAAGTTATTAACACAAAGACATGGTAATCCTTCTGCAGATAATTCCCCATTCGAAGAAGTTTTATTACCACTGTCTATCCATATGTTCAGTTAATTCTGCTCTTTCACTTTAACATTTGGCACCATTATAGGCAGAGAAAGCAATACAGTATTTTGAAACTTCATCACAGAGCATCCAGATGGTGTTTCTTATTTGGGAGTTACTGCATCAAAATTGTTCTATTTTTTGTTCCAACTAGACTTTCGTCAGCATATGCAGAAAGGTACTGTTGGACATAGCATAGTTTCTCTGAAAAGGAATGTGAGAAGAGAATCTGTAAAGAAAAGAAAAAATATGCAATTGGAGGAGCATCAGATGAAGGAACGTGTTCCTGGAAGATGTGGCATAAATGAGTAGGATGTTCAGGAGCTATAATGTCTCTCCAATCTTGATAGTCCATGTCAGGTTCACTATCACTGAACTCATTTCTGGAATAATATCACTTTCACTTTCAGATCCAATGTCACCTTCCAATAAAAACAATGAATCACTATCATCAAATGTAGTATCTAAATGGGTCAGAATTTCACGATTTGTACAATTATAAGTAGATCTAAAATGCAAATAAAAAATTTGTGACATCCATCTCTGTGTTGATCAAATGGAGAAATGAAATGGTCCTGGAATAGAACCAATAATGTTATTGTAGACTTTGAACGGTTTAAAATTTAAAAGGAGTAATGCCAAGAAAATCCTGAAAGTATGATTCAAATTAGAAATGTGGTTTTCAACTCAAAAGCACTTATATATATACTCCCATTTAACTCCATACATTGTTCCCAACAATGTAGAGTAATTTCTCCTAAACCAGTATTTCAGTACTTCCTTTTTATTGTCATAAGGGGATGTCTCCCTCCTTTAATTAGAGGCTTATGGTTTAAACTTGCTAAGACTACTTCTACAAGAGACGACTTAATATCCTATTACTAATCTGAAGTTATATTCTTGAGAAATTGAATACCTTCACAATATAAAGAGCACAGGTATTTCAGCAAAGAAAGAATATCTTTCATGTTTACCTGAATCAGTGGCTATGGACTTAGGTGGAGGCACAGGAGCAAAGATGGTAGGAAAAACAGAGTCTGGTAGCTGGCAGTCTATCTGCAAGCGATTAATTTTTGCATGTATCTTCCGACCATGTGGAGATGTCTGCATTTCTAGCCACAGACCAGTGAGAAATGATCGTCGTAGATGTCGCCTGTGAGGACGCTCCATCATCATCAGCCGGAAATCCACCTGTATAAGATGAATGTCATTGAAACCATCACTTGCTCAGCTAAATGAGTTAGAATGAACATTTATTACAGTCGAGTTTCGATATTATAAAATAACTGGGGATAGACCTAGTTTAGATTAATAATTTGTTTGAATAATTGCAAAAAAATGGAATCAAATACATGTAAACTATCTGGGCATATAAGATTGCATTGTAATTTGCAATTTACCTACATGCAACAGAGCACAATAGAGTAAATAGGACTGAATAAGTCTGGAAAAGTTTATTAAAAATATGATTTTACATAGCACTGGATCTGAATTTTTGCTGATAAATATTCCATTATTTTAAATAATAGCAAATGAGTAGTCAAGTGTCTAATCCAGATTAATAGTCTCCCAAAAGTAATGAAATGGTATTAATTTGAATTTAGTGCCAGTTTGGTGGCTAACTTTACAAGTACAATCACCAGCACCTTACAGATTTGAAATTCTCTAAGTAGATATTCCAAAAACTTGTTCAAGGGGATCCATCACAGCCAGTTGGAAATTTCCTCTCTTAACAAATTATGGGACCACTGTTAGTTTTTTCATCATAAATGGATCCACTAAACTTATAACTCTAGATACTGGAGGAGCATGCTTTTCTAATGTCAGAGTAATTCCTCTTGCAACAACATGAGGATTTTATAGCAAAAATACATTCTCTGATTTAAGTCTAAGGACCTTGATGCTACAAATTAACAAGTGAGGGAAGAAATGCAGAGCAAATTACAAAAGCTGCTTTTATTCTTGTTTTAAGATTATGACGTCATCATAAGGTTACTTCGTTGGTTTAGATAAATGGCCTTATAATATAGTCTATAAATTCCCTTTAAAAGTACTATATATGTCAATGCTATGCAATGATATGTTTCTCATTTATAAGCAGTGGACTCGTTGCCATGGCAGTTGAGATTTCCCATTGTTAAAAATCTGAAATTTCACCCTCTCTTTTGGATTAAAAACAATTCCTCACTCTCATTCTATACAAATTTGAATTCTGTTTTTAAAAATATACATCTCAGCCTATTAGCTATAGAAATGTTCATGTCCTGAGCACATATCTTAATTCTAACTAATTTAAAAATGCACACTTATAATGCCCTGAATCTGATATTGTGCTTTTCTCATTAAAAGGGGATAGAAATGAAAGTGATGGGTTATAGGGAAAAGACACTGATTACTCCCCAGCAGCAGCCGAAGATCCTAGACCTACAAAATATATGCCACGTGCAGCCCTCATAATAGACCAATCTATTCTGAAAATTTGGTTTCTCCAAGTTGCAGGATTGCAGAGCTGAGCAGATGGATCGACAGCCAGAAAAACCAAATAGATAAGCGCTAAGAATAATAAAAACAGAAATTGATTCATGAAAGTGCATTTATTTTATACACAAAATTAATTTGCAATGGTAATAAACAAACAAAAACAAAAATATTTTGTAGCCTAACAATCATCAATAATATTAATTAAAACTAAAGTTTATAAATTGAAATTGTTGTAATACAGGCAGTCCTGCTTTTCATCATTCTGCGCATACAAGGTGCTACCCAAAAGTTCTTGTAGTGCGACAACTCGCTGCTAGGTAGTGCTGGCAGTGTCCTTTGTGAATAAGTGTGCAATGTGGCGGCTAGCTGAGTGCACGCATTCGCAAGTTCTGTGCGTTTTTGTAATGCCGTGTTTGAGTGGTTCTGCGAATTCGTTTCAAACTGAAATGGCTGATGTAAAGGAGCAAAGAATTTGCATCAATTTTTGCTTCAAACTCGGCAAAATAGCAGCAGAAACACATGGAATGCTTAAACAAGCATTTGTTGATGATGCAAAATCCGCACCTGTGTTCACATCAAACCCACCAACAGCCTCCAATACCTCCACTTTGATAGCTGCCATCCCCTTCATACCAAAACCTCTATCCCCTATGCCCTTGCTCGTCGAGGATGGAGGCTTTGTTCCGATAGAGCATCCCTTCTAGAGTATTACTCTGTCCTCGAGGATGCTCTTCTCAAACGTGGTTACCCTCCAGTCTTGGTCCGCGAACAGATCCATAGGGCGATGACGCCTACCCACAATGGATCTCATCCTCACACACCCACTATTCCTGCATCTACCCCTCCACTCACTCTTACGACACTTTTCCTTCCTGGTATCCACGAAGCTCTCAAAACAATCCTTCATACTGCCCACCCAATTCTTACCTCTTCCTCCCATCAGTCCCTCTTTATCAACCTTTTTGCCAATCCTCCGCTCCTCTCCTTCTGCCGGCCCCCAAATTTGGGAAATATCTTGTGGAGGAAGGAACTTCCCAATACTACCACGCCTATTGCCATAGGGTCTCACCCCTGCAGCAAACCTTGCTGCCTCACTTGCCCTATCCACCTACCCTCATCTTCTTTCTCGAGTCCCTCCACCAAAATCACCTACCCAATCACCTCTAGATGTAACTGCACTACCTGTAATGTCATTTACCTCTTTACCTGCAACCTTTGTACCACGTTTTACGTAGGCCTCACCAGCAAACCGTTAAACATCCGTATGAACGGTCACCAGAATAGCGTTATTCTTAGATGCCCCCTCCCAGTTGCATTACACGCCAATACCCACAATGTCCCCTTCAATAGTTGTTACAATGTAAGGGTTATTCGCGCCTTACCCAGTGACACTGCTGCCCCCCTTCTCCGACATTGGGAACTAGCCCATATACATCTTCTTGACTCTTTCTCCCTGCCTGGCCTCAACCTCCGCTAACCCAATAGCCCTCTTACAACGTCTCCTATTGTTACATTGTAGCTATTCGCACTTTACCTTATCACATTCCCTCCTTATTGGCTATCCACCCTTCCCACTCCCCGCCTCCTCCAATCATCAATCTTCTCACATCACCCTGTCATTCCCCGCCCAGTGTGTCACTTTCTGATACTCTATATCCATCGCTGAAGAAGGGCAAGTGCCAGAAAAGCTTACGTGTTTTTTTTGTGTGTGTGTTTTCTGTCTCTTCGATGCCCCCAGCAGCCTGCCAACTTGGTCCTCTGGTCCTAAACTTGGTAAGTGTCCGCTGGGCTTGAACACCTTGTTGCCACCCCCATCACTACTTTTTCTTTTCCTTATGTTAATATATATATATATGTGTGTGTGTGTGTACACGCGCGCACGCACACACACACACACACACACACACACACAAACACACACACACACACATATCATATAAAACCTGTTGTACTTCCAGGTCATTGGGTACAACCGCTGGAGAAAACTCGAAATTCTGGAAAAAGTTATATTTAAGGGGTATTTTTGACCCCAATTTCCTATTTTAAATTCCCATAAGAAAAGCATTGAAAACTGTGCAGGTCTATATAAAATTGTTTTAAATTATTTAATATTATGATACAAAGTTGGGACATGCACTGTACTATGGAAAAAATAATGAAGTTTATTTTTCTTGAAAACAAAATTCAAATCCATGCTGATTTTGCGTAAAAATATTTATTTAATCATAAAATTATTAAAGTTTTTAGGTTTTCAACAATGAAAAATATTAACTACCATAGCAACGACTCCAATGCCTTTCAATAGGAATTGATTTTCCATGCTTCAAGAGCATTGATTTAATGCTTAGATTGCATTATAATCCATTTATTTCAGCCAAGGATGTATACATATGATGATGTGATAATTTTAAATTAATTTTTTAATCCGGATATATACTAATAGGCACGGATGATGACACCATAATCATAACTCACAAAATATCCAAATTTGCATAAAAATTTTAGTGTAACAAAAAGGCTATTGTCTTAATGATGATTATATTTAGTGCTTAAAAAGGGTGACCTGAGCCATGACACTTGAAATTCGAAAATTTGGACGTGAGCTGATTGCCAGAGAATTTAGAAATTCTGGATAGATGCCTTAATTTCTTGGAAAATGAAAATTATTATCTTATTTGAATGGGCTCTGTGTAATTCAAATGATGTCGCCTTGGTTTATTTACAAGTTTAGATCTTGGTGTATGGTGATTTTTTAAGTTCTTGCAGTATGCAAGCACCAACAACTCATATGTCAAAAAGAAGATATTGATAAAAACAGCATTAGCGACATATCATTTCATTAAAGAAAATGATTTAGACAAAGCTTACCCTCAAGTAGCAAAATAATGTGAATTCGTATTGACAATACCTGCAACCAGTGCTTCAATTGAACGGAGTTTTTCGGCTCTCAAACATATCAAAACATTCATGAAGATTTCCACAAATCAAGAAAGACACTCTAAATTATCAATTTTATCAATCGCAAAGGCCCTCATCAAAGAACTTGCTCAAGAACCTGTGTTCTAAGATGACATCATTGCAGAATTAGCAAAGAAGGAAAGAAGAACTCCTCCACATTTCAAATAACAAGGTAAGATCTGATTTTCATAATTAATTGCTTCCATAACAAAACATCTCAGGATTTGCCACTGGACATTACTGTAGACTTTGAACATTCTAAAAATTAAAAGGGCTAAGACCAAGTAAATCCTGAAAGTATGATTCAAATTGGAAATACTGTTCTTGATTCAAAAGCATTTTGATAGATGAAAAATGAAATTCAACTGTTACTGACACATAAATTTTAATAAAATAACATAATAGGTTACAAATACATACCAATGTCTTGCTGTCTATCTGGACTTGTGCTTTCTCTTCTGCTTGCAGAACATTCAGATACTTCTGATAGCCTTTTTCCAAAGCTAGTGATTCTTTTGCAGGGAGAGCACGGAATCGTTTCCCACCAGATTTTTGAACTTCCCATAGAACACCAGAACTTCTCAGAAAGGAAAACATAAGCTGAATAAATTTCAAGAAAATTAAATGCATAAAGGTATACAGTAAAACCTCCATATAATGAAATTGACAGGACTGAAAAAAGGTGGTGTTCATTGTACAGGGGGGGGTTAGGGTTAGGTTAGGGAGAATTGCATAAATGCAGGGTCAGACCAGCAGTGCGAGTATGTCAGGCTTAATCATGGGGCTCATCTGATCAAGTGATGTTCATTATCATTCTATGAAAAAAATATTAGTCAATATTAATGTCTCGCTATGAATAAAAGTGCAAAATTAGATGAGTCAGGGATGGCAGTGTGGTTAGAGCTTTGGCCTTCCACGCAGTGGTCCCAGGTTCGAATCCGGCAGAGGTCGGATTTTGCAACCTGGGATCATCCCATCCTCTACTTGTGTGATTTGAGGAAACCGAGCAAGTCAGTGCTCCGTCCTTCGGAAGGGACACTAAGCAGTTGGCCCCCTTGGTGCTCTTTGTAAAGAGTAGACTAATCCCAGCACCGGGTTTCCCTCCTCCCTTGTGAGGGTGTCTGGAGCTATGGCTATAATAATCCAAGAGGTTGGCTAACCAGAAATTCCATACATACAAAGAAACAATTAGATGATGACTTTACCTTAATATGCATTTCATTCACTTATGCACCCCGTCTAATAACAGGGCAGAGTATTTGTGAACAAGAGCACATAAAATATCTCACTTATTAATTCACTATGAAATGTATCATACATATTACAATTGTCATGAAATATAGACCAAAAATTTATAGTGCGTATTATATTCTCAGAAATACAGTCATTCTGTTTAGTTTTAAATAATCACTGATTTCGGAAGCATACTTTCTGACAGAACATGGGTGTTCTTAGTGTAAAATAAATCTGCAGGGCTGGACTGGCTGGTAAAATGTTACCAGTTAATCATTGACCAGCCCCACTAGAGAAACAAGTAATGATGTAAAAATGAATTTTTATTAATAACTTTTATATAGATAATGACTTTATATGCATTAAACGTAATGTTATTTTCAATAACTTAGGTCATATTATTTAAAATATTTCCACTGAACTTGTTTGAAGCACTTATATATTCATTCATCACTCTTATATTCATACTTAATTCAGTAAAAACTTACTATCGGCTGTCATGGGTGTATATTTACAAACTATTTCTCGTTTTCCATATAATCCAATGAAATATTACTATAACGGAGCAGGCATGAGTTTTTCTGTCCAGATCCTGAGTGACTGTCAAGAAGTGTCAGCCCTGCCTCTGGTGACAAGGAATCGTAATTTTAAAATAAAAATTTAATGTATTTGTTTCTGAATTGAACCGATTTCGCATGAATTTCTAAGTCAGATGACTCTCTTAGAACAAATTCTTACGATCCATTGTCTTGGCAAAATCGAAGATAAAATGTACGATTGGAGGAGACAAATGAAAATTATCGCTAGAGAAGATATCCACAGGCCATCTCACAACAAACTAACACTAAACGATACACGATATAAAAAAGCATGAAAACTTATGGTGAACATTATCGTATAACCACCGTTATATTCAGAATCAATCTCTACATGACCTATTTTTTGGATTATCTCAAATAAATATAAACATTTATGTTGCCTTGGAAGTGCCAACCAATGTATAACAGTGAAAGAAAACATTAGTATTGTTGCCAATACACTAAAATGAGGATAATAAATTATTTTGCATGTTAAATAAATAATAATGTTAATGAAATCAGATACAGAGATTTGAATTGATGAATATTTGAAAGACTTTGAGGACATTTTCTGGGAAAGATGAGTCTTTAATCTTTAGCTAAAAAGAGAAAAAATATTTAAATTTATTTTATGAAATCATGTTTTGCATTCAATAAAAAGTAAAACCCTATTTCTATTTTGAGGCAAAGGTAGATCCTACCCTATTAAGACTCCAATAGAGCAGTTCAACCATTAAAATAATCTTTTGATAATTGCCTCCACAGTTCACTGGATATTCCTACATCACTGATATACTTCGTAGGACTCATGAAGAAGTATCCAAAGAATTATTCAAATAGAAAAGAATAGCTAATGAAGGCTGGCAAACAAAAACAATATTTCTAAATACAATTATTGCATCAAGTATCATTGAAAATATTAAAAACAGACTTCCTAGTATCAATCTCGACCTAATCAAAACCATTAACTATCTATCTCTCCCTCCTTCTGTCTCCTTACCTCTCACTCCCCCTCTGTCTCCCCCTCCTTTCTTTCTTTATCTCTCTCTCTCTCTCTCTCTCTATATATATATATATATATATATATATATATATATATATATATATATATATGGATGTCAACAAGGTGTTGGGATGAGGAAACCCAGTGAGCACTCACCAATCAGACGACTTCAGGTTGGCGAGGCCCCGGGGATGTCGAAGCGACACACGTAAAATAACACAAAAACACAGAAACATCACAAACGTAAAGCTTTCGGAACTACTCCTTCTTCAGCTACAGAGAGAGTTCTCTCTCTGTAGACATCCATATATCTATTTTACCTTTCCTTTTCCGTAAGTTGTTATATATATAAATATATATATATATATATATATATATATATATATATATATATATATATATATATATATACCTTGGTAAACTCCTGGACTCAAGACCACCCGACGCAAGACCTTCCTCCCATTTCTTATTAGACTTGGCAGCAATGGTGCTCAAATTGAACAACTTCTCTTTCGATGGTCGTCACTACCTTCAAATTAGAGGCACTGCGATGGGCACCCGAATGGCGCCTTCATACGCCAATTGCTACCTTGGAGAATGGGAAAGACTCTTCCTCAACGTTCCACTCAGACCACTTTTGTGGCTGAGATACATCGACGATGTCTTCCTCATTTGGACGCATGGACCTGACTCTCTCCTTTCCTTTCTCTCTAGTCTCTCCTCCCATCCTTCACTCTCCTTCACCCACCAATCCTCTACCTCCCACATCACATTCCTGGATGTCGACCTTTACCTGCAAGACAGCCAAATCCGCACCTGTGTTCACATCAAACCCACCAACAGCCTCCAATACCTCCACTTTGATAGCTGCCATCCCCTTCATACCAAAACCTCTATCCCCTATGCCCTTGCTTGTCGAGGATGGAGGCTTTGTTCCGATAGAGCATCCCTTCTAGAGTATTACTCTGTCCTCGAGGATGCTCTTCTCAAACGTGGTTACCCTCCAGTCTTGGTCCGCGAACAGATCCATAGGGCGATGACGCCTACCCACATTGGATCTCATCCTCACACACCCACTATTCCTGCATCTACCCCTCCACTCACTCTTACGACACTTTTCCATCCTGGTATCCACGAAGCTCTCAAAACAATCCTTCATGCTGCACACCCAATTCTTACCTCTTCCTCCCATCAGTCCCTCTTTATCAACCTTTTTGCCAATCCTCCGCTCCTCTCCTTCCGCCGGCCCCCAAATTTGGGAAATATCTAGTGGAGGAAGGATCTTCCCACTTCTACCACGCTTCTTGCAATAGGTTCCCACCCCTGCGGAAAACCTCGCTGCCTCACTTGCCCTATCCACCTACCATCATCTTCTTTCTCGAGTCCCTCCACCAACATCACCTACCCCATCACCTCCAGAAGCAACTGCACCACCCGTAACGTCATTTACCTCCTTACCTGCACCCTTTGTCCCGCGTTTTACGTAGGCCTCACCAGCAATCCGTTAAACATCCGAATGAACGGTCACCGGAATAGCGTTTCTCTCAGACGCCCCCTCCCAGTTGCATTACATGCTAATACCCACAATGTTCCCTTTAATAGTTGCTACAATGTTAGGATTATTCGCGCTTTACCCTATGACACTCCTGCCCCCCTTCTCCGACACTGGGAACTAGCACATATCCATCTTCTCGACTCTTTCTCTCCGCCTGGCCTCAACCTCCGCTAACCCTATTAGCCCCCTTACAATGTTTCCTTGTTACTTTGTAACTATTCGGACTCTACCTCATCACACTCCCTCTTTATTGGCTATCCACCCCTCCTACTCCCCACCTCCTCCAATCATCAACCTTCCCACATCACCCTGTCATTCCCGCCCAGTGTGTCACTTTACGTTACTCTTTCGCTGAAGAAGGGCTTAGGCCCGATAAGCTTGCGTGTGTTTTTGTGTTCGCGTGTTTTACGTGTCTCTTCGACGCCCCCAGCAGCCTGCCAGCTTGGTCCTCAACTTGGTGAGTGTCCGCTGGGCTTCCCTCAACACCTTGTTGCCACCCTCATCACTACCTTTTCTTTTCCTTTAGTTAATATATATATATATATATATATATATATATATATATATATATATATATATATATATATATATATATACCTGCAGATACTCTTTCGCTGAAGAAGGGCATAGGTCCGATAAGCTTGCGTGTTTTTTTGTCTTTTTGTGTTCGTGTGTTTCACGTGTCTCTTCGACGCCCCCAGCAGCCTGCCAGCTTGGTCCTCAACTTGGTAAGTGTCCGCTGGGCTTCCCTCATCACTACCTTTTCTTTTCCTTTAGTTAATATATATATATATATATATATATATATATATATATTTATTTATTTATTTATTGTGACGAAACGAAATTCTCAATGTTCAAAAACACCGTCGAAGTAGAAAGGTTCCCCGACCCTCCGCTAGTGGGACCAGAGCAATGTGTGGCATTGAGACGCCACCTATTTTAACTTGATCCCCGGGTACTAAGGGGGACCTATAAAAGGCGTGACTGGAAAGCAATTTGGCCTTTTGCCACGGCACTGTTCGCTGGCCATTAGTCCATTAAAACTCGCTAACGGCGTCAGATAGCGTTAGACGGTTATTTGCCATTGTACTTACTAAGAATTGTTCATTGAACTTTCTAAACTTGTTCATTAAATTGGCCCTTTGCCATCGCAGTTGCTTATTTGCCATTGTATTTGCTCATTTGCCCATTGCATGTGCTCATTGAATGTGTTTTTTTGCTTTTTTGTTTATTTTACTCTTTGTTTTTTTCTGCATTTTGTGTAATGCTTTTGCTTGTCTCTTATGCATGAGAAGCATGTTTTTTTTATGTACAGTCCTTATTGTTTAGTAAATTCTTTTTTGTTTCGTGAATTTCAGTTTAACCCGATGTTATCTTTCCCACCCAAGCGCTTTCAGAGGTATTTAAGCTATATGTTCTCAGTAAGAGTATCATACGTCCTCTTTTCCCAACAACCCACCATAGTCCGCACGCGACGGGTTGTGTTTAGAAGAGTCCTTTTTGGCCTGTGGGTCATCAAGAAGTCTCGAATTCACCTCCGTACGATACATTCAAAAATTAAGAAAGGGAAAAGAAGGGGAGGGGAGATCGTGAGAAGTGGCGCAGTCGGCAGGATAGATGGTATGATAGGTCTAGTGAAGCTGATACCAAGTTGGCGTGGTTGGTACGTGAATCAGAAGATAAAACTTATAGAGGGAAATGGAAAAAGAAGACACTTTCTCCCGTTATCATGAATGGAACGATTCTGACAAGGATTCCGAACTGAACTCATTGTTTAAAACTGCTGTAACTATCACCCCTGGCCGGGAAATGGCGGAGATGACGTCTACAACAGTGCCTCAAAAGGGATCGTCCGAGCACAGAGAGGAGTCGATCGCGCAAATAATAGTCTTGATAAATTCTTTAAAGTCTGAGTTAAATTCTCAACGTTCTGAGTTAAATCCTAAATTGGATGATCAAAGCCGTGAATCGGATAAATTGAGAACGGAGATTAAGTCCAGGTTTGAAGAACGAAGCCGAGAGTCGGTTAAATTAAATTACACACTCGTCAAGATGGAGCAAGAATCTAGGAAACGTTTTCAAGAATTACGCGAAAGCTGTTTCCAAGCTAATAGCGAGTTAAAGGCCAAAGTCGAAGAGAAATATCGCAGGTGAGATGAGAAAATCACAAAGTCTGCCAGTCAACTGACGCTGCGGATGGACAAGATCGAAGCGACCCGAACCGAGAACCAGCAGAAGACCGAGGAGGAGTTGACCGGGATCAAAATGAACCTGATCCAAATACGAGAACAGTTGAATGAGTCGTGGGGTTGGTTAGACCAGAACGTAACTCCCAGCACCTGGGTAGTATCCATGGACAATGGGGAAGCAACGATCCCTGGCCACTGCATTCAAAAACCTGTTTTCTGGGGGCGGAAATATGAACATCCCATTCACTTCATAAAGCAGGTGGAGTGTTATTTAAAATTATATGGAATACCCCCGCAGCAACAAGTAATTGTCGCCTTACAGATGCTGGAGAGGGACACTGGTCCTCGAGGAAGAACGCTGTCGCCTCTGCCTGACGAATTCGAAAGGTTTAAGGAGACATTCCATAACTTCTTCTGGGGAGTGGACCAAAAATATCAGCACCGACTATACGTTACGTCGGGATGGTACAGTGGGACGAAGCATGGGAATATGCAAAAATACTTCTTAAAAATGGTGGGCGCGGCGATATTGATAGAACCGCCTATGGCTGACGACGAAATCATCTATACCCTTATTAAGCACTTTCTGTATGAAATCCAAAACTTGCTATATAGTGCGCATCCCTCAGATATAAACTCTATGACCTCCTTATTAGGGCAGTTAACTGCACCTAGTAAGCGACAGGAACCAAGGAAGAGTGAACCAACGGTAAACTGCATGCAGTCGTTTCGAGGAAAGCATGCAAACCGAGGAGGATCATCACCAGCCCTCCCATCCAACGTCCCGTCAGATAGGCAAGAAGACCGTCGCAATTCTAGTCCTCCTCCCTCATCACCAACCCCATTTGGTTCCCCCACTCCCATTAAACTTGATGCTTTGAAGTCGACGAGGTTCCCGATTTCAAAGGCAGAGAAGGAAGTGAACCTACCAATCGTGAGTACGATAAGCATTGATGGTGACCCCTACGAGGACTTGATGAGTGAAGAGAAGTGTGAATTAACTACAAAAAGACTTTGCCCGGAAATTCTGATTGTTTCAGTTTGCCTTGTGTTGCGTTATTCGATACAGGTAGCGAAATCTCAGTCGTGTCTGAGGAATTCTTCTCTAAAGTCATAAGCGAGAATGCCCGCGCACCCATGTTACCGATTAATCAAATGTTTGTTATTTGTGCTAACAAAAAAAATCATTACCAATCTCGAAACAAACACTTTTAACTTTGGAAATGGGGACGCAGTTTTTTGACGTTTCATGTCTAGTGGTGAAAGATTTATTGAAGCCATTAATTCTAGGTATAGACTTCATGTTGAAGCACCACGTAGTGTGAGATTTCGTGAAAAGGAAAATTACCTTAAATAGCAAAACAGGAAACGTGGATTCTCACCATGAAGGGTTACAATCCATTCACGCGGAAATCAATTGTGTAGCCGTGGAGGAAAATTCGGACGAAGAATTTTGGACGGTTGTGAAGCAAGCTAGTCACTTGTCAGAAAAGAAGGCCTTGCAACTATTTTTTTTTGTTGAAAAAATACAAAAAAGTATTTTCCAAGATCCCCGGATTGGTTAATAACTATATCCATCGTATTTGATTAACCGAGGAGACACCGTTTTAGCAAAAAATTTATCCAGTTCCTTTTGTTTATAAAGAAGCCGTAGATAAGCAAATAAAAAAATTATTGGAGATGAAAATCATAGAGGAAAGCGAAAGCTATTATTTAAATCCTCTTGTTGTGGTGAAGAAAAAAGACGATACTATTTGCCTATGTCTAGACGCCCGGAAATTAAATTCCTTAACAATCCCCGATCGGGAAGAGCCGCCAAACATCGAAGAAATTATTCGAAAATTTGCAAATGTAAAATGTTCTCCGTCACGGACTTTACTCCGTCTTATTGGCAAGTCCCACTACACGAGGACGACAGGAAATGCACCGCTTTCATCTACTAGTTCACAATTTACGTGTTCTTAAGAGTACCTTTCGGGTTGAAAAACAGCGGAGCGGCACTCATTAAAAATTTAAATAGGATCATCTCGGATGAATTGAGTACCTTTCTCACTGTATACGTCGACAATTTGCTTGTGTCCTCGATGTCATTCCCCGATCATATGGTACATCTTGAAAAATTGTTTAAAGTGCTGTAGGATGCAAACATGAAATTGAATCTAAAAAAATCTAGATTTTGTTGTGAAGAAGTGTCCTTCTTAGGTCACGTGATATCATCGCGAGGGACATATCCGGATCCGAGTAAAATAGCGGCCATAAAAGTTTTCCCACCCCCTTAAAAACAATTGCGAGGATTTCTTGGACTTTGCAACTTTTACAGCAAATTTGTAGACAATTATGCACTGTACTTCTTTTAGGCCTCTTAAAAAAGGGCGCGCCTTGGAGATGGAATAATGAGATGATATCAGCGTTTCAAAATGTAAAATCGGCCTTCTTAAGCACCGTAGAGTTGAACTATCCTAATTTTTCGCAACCTATGTGCTTGCAAGCAGATAGTAGTGGCTATGGCCTAGGGGCTGTTTTATTTCAAAAGGATGTAGACGGGAAACATAATGTCATATCATTTATTAGTCGGACTTTAAAAGGCGCGGAGTTATTTTATACTACCACCGAAAAGGAAGTGCTCGCTGTGGTACGGGCCGTGCAAAAGTTACGAACTATTATTTTTGGTTTGAAAACATTTGTTTTTACAGACCATAAATCATTAAGGGTTACAACCCTCTAATTGTTTGGCTAAAGGAGTACTTTACCTTTAATAATCTGAGCCCAAGTTATTGAGCTACCAACAATTAAAAGGAGGATCCTTTATTAGTCTTATTTTTTGATTATTTAAAAAGTCATTTAGATGTTTCCCATACTCATTATGTAAGAATTTCCAAAATTTCAAAATTATGTCGGGTGTACCGGGGGTTAGTGATTAAGAAAATGAAAGAACAGGACACGCAGTGGAAGATTTGGATACCGTCGAATGTGAGTGAAAAGTTAATCATGTTTATTCATACCAGATACGCTCATTTTGGCGCATTAAAAGTGTATAAAATTTTGTATGAAAGATATTACTGGCCAAATATGTGCCGAGAAGTGCGACGAATAATTGCAAAGTGTGAGATCTGTCAAAAGACGAAATTTCCGAATAAAGCATTTGAAGGTCCACTCGCAAACATCATTCCGGGTGGACCCCGAGAGTTATATGCTGCAGATATTTATGGGCCTTTACCCAAAGGAAAATTTAAAAACCAGTACATATTTGTGATCTTGGATGTGTTTTCCAACAGGTTTCCGAATGCCGATAATTGCATTCGATGCGTAGAGCGCTTCATTAACAAATGTGGGATCCCTAAAAAAATACTTAGTGATCATGGAACACAGTTCATCACAGATAAGTGGGGAAATTATTTACAGAGAAGGGACATAATACCTGTGTAGTCCTCAATCTGCCACCCCCAATCTAATCCCGCAGAGCGTGTGATGAAAGAACTCTCTCGCATATTCCGATTGTACTGTCGTGAACATTCAGACTGGGTAACCATCATACTGCAAATTAACGTGTGGCTCAACCACACATCACGAGAGCATCAGAATGACTCCTGAAGAGGTGCATTTCGGTAAAGAGATTTTGAGGACATTCTACCGCTACCTCGAGTACCACCTTTCCGCGATAAATTATTACGCCGTCTTGTTTTGAGAAACCTCGAACGGGCGGGCCGAAAACGAAAAAATGAACAGAAAGCCCTAACTCATGAATTCCATAACGGTGATGAAGTGCTGTTAAGAACGCCAAAAGTGTCCGATATCAGAGTAGGGTTGTTCGCTAATTTTTTTTATTTGCATACCGGTCCCTATACAGTTTTGCGGATCCACGAACCCAATGTTTGTGTAGTGAAGGAGACGACGTAGGCAAATACAACTTTTATAATCTGAAGCCTTTTGTGAGGTAAAATTGTTTTGGCACGTGTGTTTTTTCTACAACTTCCCCATATCATTTAGTGTACAATTGAAGGGAGTGTAACCCCATTTTTTGTCCCCAGTGCCCACATACTCCCCCTTCCCCCTCAAGAAAAGAAGTGGCCTTCCCTCGACTCATCGCACAGCCGCCGAAACCTCAACACCATGGTCTTCCCCATCAAATTGGCTGGAAGGAGTTCAACCAAACGGAACCAAGAATCCCGAGGCAACGAACATCGCTGAAGCGACGAGGACAGCGCCGACCCCACTCTTCCTCTTCCTTGCATTGTTTTTTTTTAAATAGGGAAAAACTGTTTGCTGGAGTACTCTTTAATTTGTGATCATTGCTCATTTCATTGTTTCCTTTTGTAAACCAAATTTGTAAAAAAGGAACTAATGCATACCATTTGTCTTTTTCCCAGTATTTGTAGGGGGCAATGTGACGAAACGAAATTCGCAATGTTCAAAAACACCGCCGAAGTAGAAAGGTTCCCCGACCCTCCGCTAGTGGGACCAGAGCAATGAGTGGCATTGAGACGCCACCTATTTTAACTTGATCCCCGGGTACTAAGGGGGACCTATAAAAGGCGTGACCTGAAGGTAAATTGGCCTTTTGCCACGGCACCGATCGCCGGCCATTACTTCATTAAAACTCGGCAGTCACTAACGGCATCAGATAGTGTTAGACGGTTATTTGCCATTGTACTTACTAAGAATTGTTCATTGAACTTTCTAAACTTGTTCATTAAATTGGCCCTTTGCCATCGCAGTTGCTTATTTGCCATTGTATTTGCTCATTTGCCCATTGCATGTGCTCATTCGCTCATGAAATGTGTTTTTTTGCTTTTGTGTTTATTTTTATCTTTGTTTTTTTCCTGCATTTTGTGTAATGCTTTTGCTTGTCTCTTATGCATGAGAAGCATGTTTTTTTATGTACAGTCCTCATTGTTTAGTAAATTCTTTTTTGTTTTGTGAATTTAAGTTTAACCCGATGTTATCTTTCCCACCCAAGCGCTTTCAGAGGTATTTAAGCTATATGTTCTCAGTAAGAGTACCATACGTCCTATTTTCCCAACAATCCCCATAGTCCGCACGCGACGGGTTGTGTTTAGAAGAGTCCTTTTTGGCCTGCGGGTCATCAAGAAGTCTCGAGTCCACCTCCGTACGATACTTTCAAAAATTAAGAAAGGGAAAAGAAGGGGAGGGGAGATTGTGAGAATATATATATATATATATATACAATTCATAAATAAGAATTCGTTTATTTATGTACATCCTTAGTTTTTTTCAATAAACCTGTAGAAATGTTTGTGAATTTATATTTCTTTAGGTGATTATCTTTTGATTTAAAATAAATGGCTTTTTTTAGCGTGTACCACAGCATATTATAATTATATTATTGGACATGGACAGTGAACCAGAAGGTCAGGAAGAAAATGCACCTAGCACTTCCAGCGCTTCAAGTGAGAATAGTTTTGTTCTTTTTATCTTTTTAAACATTTTTTTCCTAATTTTTTAAAAAATTAATTGATATTTTTTATAGATGTTACTAGAACACGGAAAAGTCGACGGAGACCACCACAACATGACGATGAAGCCCCTGGGACATCTACTCAACTTGGTGAGTTCAGATTAATGTAAATCACAATAGGGTATTTATTTCCATTGATATTGTTTTTTGTCAATGCTAATTATTTGAAATTCCTTTAGATACTCCTCCTGTAAAAGTGGGAAAAACATGCAGTGCAGGGAAAAGACGTGTGACGAGCATCCCAGATGAGGAAATATTTGAAATGCTAAAAGCTCTCACATCGGATGAGGAGTCGGCCGGTGATGACGAAGATTGGTGTTAGGACTCGGAGGAAGAGACGGCTTCCGAAGAGGAAGAGAGGCCCGTGTCTCCATTCGCCGAAGGTTTTATGGCTGTACCTGAGGACCCACCCCCTCCAACACCCTCTTTGTCGCCAAACCTCCTGACGGCCGCATCTCCTCCAAGTGTTTCTGAGGTCCCACCACCACTACCCTCTGTGTCACTGAGTACATCTGCTCCAAATTTTCGTACCCTCGAGTTTCCCGTTAGTTGGCGTGCTGAACCACCCCCTTCCATACCCAAAATTGCCTTTTCTGGGAACCCAGGTTTAAAAGCAATTCCCTCTGAACAGACCCCTAGAGCTTATTTTGACCTTCTTGCCAATGCTGCCTTTTATGAACTTATTTTGAAAGAAACAGAAAAAAATGCTATCAGCATATTTTTAAACAACCCTTCCCCTAAAGCACGGATAACGGCCTGGAAAAACTTGAGTATGGAAGAATTCTCAAAATGGTTGGGGCTTCTTTTCCATATGGGCACCATCTGTATCACAAGAATTGCGGATTATTGGAAAACCACCAAATTATTTAATTTGCAGGCATTTCGTGAGACGATGAGTCAGGATAGATTTTTAGGAATTTTACAGGCACTGCATTTTGCAGAAAACCCCAACGAAAATGATGCCAGACCAGAGGATAGACTTTATAAGATTAGGCCTCTAATTGATATTTTTCAGAAAACAATGATGGACATTGAATTTCCTGTGAAGGAACTCAGCATAGATGAATCTATTGTACTGTGGAGAGGACGCCTAATATTTAGGCAATACATAAAAGGAAAACGCCACAAATATGGCATTAAACTTTATATGCTTACCGAGCCATCAGGTTTGGTTTTGCGACTACTTGTATACACGGGGTCGGGGGACAAAGAAGTAGGAGGAAAAGGGCACTCAGAAAATGTAGTACATAAGTTGTCGGATGGAATGAACGATGTTGACCATGCTGTCTACATGGACAATTTTTACAGCACTGTAGGGCTGACCCGTGACCTTTTGTCTCGCAAGACATACTGCACTGGGACCTTGAGGACAAACAGACAGGAAAACCCGAAGGATTTGATTGCAAAAAAGTTGAAAAGGGGAGAAATCATTGAGAGATGGACAGATGAAGGCATCTGCATTTTAAAATGGAAAGACAAGAGAGATGTCATAATGATATCCTCCGAATTCGGGAGCAAGCTTGTGGAAGTCAGTAAATTAGATAAATGTAATTAATATGTATTATTCTAACAAAATGTAAAATATTAATAATATCATTTACAGGAAAATATCTCACCTAAAATTTCACGCTATGTGTATTGCTGGTTGCATAACACTTTTCATAGCCACATGCGGATGGCGTACATGTAAGCCATGGCAATTTTAACGGTTTTTTACAACAATATTGTAATACGTTTTTTATATCTCTAAAAATTAAGCGCTAAAGAGACAAAACATGGCAGAAAATATTACAGCCATCTGACAATTTTATTAAAATTTAAACCGCATTGAATGTGTTAAATGAAAATTTTAAGAGCTAAACCAAAAATTATTTTTTTGTTTCCAGTAATGCTGTAGCACTGATTTTGTCAGATTATGTCTTCTTAACCTTTTAAGTGGGCTAAGGGCATATCTGCGTGCATTGAAGTCACTCACCAGGTGGGAGTATGCATATATGTACGCCACAAAAAAAATTCGTCTCTCTGTCGGTTAAATGCAAATAAGCATGCCTTATGCTAGGAAGAAGTGTTCTGCCATCTAGTGATTTTTTCAACTTGGTGGTCACTCTCTGAGATGCAGTGTATGCATTCATAGAAGAGAAAGTTTGATGATGTTTTGGCGCAGTTTATGAGCAATAAAACCCATAATGGTATATTTGGTTTGAACTTCTATTTGGTGATTTTAGAGTGTGGTTGTGTTTTGCCCTAATGAGAAATCCTTATTAGTCAGAAATACATTTTACGATATTCTTTGTCTATGTTTATGCAAAATAATTTTCTCAGGCAATTTTTTTCCTTGCAATGTCACTATTTCTGTGATTGAACTTTTGTTTGAATAGATAATTTAAGGGACAAGAAAGCTTAGATAAAATTTATAGGTGGTGTTTCATATTGGTGCTAAAATACCCAAAGGCAGTGTTGAGCAACCTATGAACCACGGGCTGCATGTGGCTCTTGAGAGCATTTTATGCAGTCCACAAAGTCATGACTAAAGAGATTTAACACAAACTCATACCATATACCTTCAAATTATGACAATTAAACACACTTGATATTGAAATGCTAATCCTAAAAACCTAATTTAGACTTGATTTTCACTGATATGATACCTCAAGACTCTCCAGTTCACGTCCAATTTACAGTCTAATCTGGTACACAGAAACATTGACGACTCACAATGCTGCCTGCCGAGGAATTTGCAACCGTTAATGCAGCCCGCCACATAGAATTGGTTGCTTACCACTGCTCTAAGGTTACATGATGTAACCTTAGGATATTTTAACCTGGGATGTAACTTACATTCCAGTTTATTGGCTGAAGGGATAGGAAAGGCAATCACTACAGAGCAGTAGTTTACAATATGTCGAATTTATCCACACAATCATGACTAAACTGCAATTAGCAACATGAAATATGCACTCAAAAGATCAAGCAAGACAAGAAAACAATTTATGAGGAAATATGGCATCATAAACAATGGGAATAGTGAACAAAAATACGCGATGAAAAATAAAAAAATCACTATCAAATTGTTAATAAAATTGTTATTTTTTAAAATAGAATCAATATCATATAACTTTATGTTTTTGACGATACATTCAAATTTTATCTCTTAATTTAATCACAAAAATTCCCCACCTGGTGAGCGATTTGTGAAAATTTTGTGCCCACTTAAGGAGTTAAATTTAGATATAAATCCTGAATAGAAATTTTCATTGGAATCCAAACAGTGGTGTATTTACTGATATATATATGTACACAGACAAAGTACAGGAGATGCTTCCTTATGACAACTCAATTTGTTTAACTAGAAACAATTCATTATAAATTCAGAATATCACTTAAAATAGAGATATAAACATGTCTAAAATTCAATTTGTAAACCTGAATGTTCAACCGGCAGTTTTTTGCCCTTCACTCACTCTGAAGCAATGAGAAAAATTCTGTCAGAATTTATCTCAACTGAAGAGCCTCTAAAGCAATGATCTCAAAACTTTTCACCAAAGTTGCCAATTCTAGGGTTAGAATATTAAAAGTGAAATGGGGCTGAAACTTTTTCCCAAAACAGGCTTCAGAAATAGGGGGGGGGGACTATATTCAGACTAATACGGTATTATTTGTAACACATTGATTCTACATTAGTTGATAGCTCGAACACTTTTGGCTCCAATTAATCACTGGTGATTACATTGATTCTAATCAAGATACTTCAACATGACAGTCTTTGTCCAACCAGCTTATAGCTAAATCAAAGTAGCCTTAACATTTAACTTGCTAGTGCATTACCAGTATGTATATGATTCCTTGGCCCTCACCAGTTACTTAAGACAAACTTACATAAAATGCACCTCCTCAAGTTATACATTAAAATGATATCCTAAATTTTACACAGATTTTATAATTATATATGAAACATGACACCAAATTCAGTCTCATTCAGTTTTACTGCAAAAGGTTTATAATTAGATGAGTTTTACATCCTAATGCTATAAGATAATTACTCATTTTAATATGCAAAGAAGAAGCTACTGGCCTCACCTTACTATCCCAGCATGTAAGACCTCTAACCCCTTTGAGTCATCCACAAGTGACAAGCCTAGTCCATGGAGCGAGATGGACAAATCCATTGATGCAGCCTCAAGTTCTCCAGCGGTCCGTGCCTCTTGTGCCAGCACCACATCATCAGTGAAAAGCAGTACCCTCTGCATCCCATCGAGGAAAGAGACCCAGTAGCCTTCTTCAGACTCACTGCTGTCACACACTTCGCCTAGTGCATCCTAAAGGACAAGAATTGCCATTTAACCTCTCCTCCAGCCATATGTTGACATATAGTCAACATTCCTATTTTTCTACCACGGTCGTATGTCGATCTATGCTTGACATAAATTTCTTAGGCAGTAGTAGGTCATATGTCAACTATAAACCCTTCAGCGATGGAGGTGATTTAAATTCTAGTCTATCCCATGGACGGAGGACATTTAAACAAAAGTTGGGATTTTGACGTACCGAGACAATTATTTTTCTTTTTTTTCTATTCAATGGATTTGCATGCAATTTTCATATAATTACAACAATACTATTGTTATTGTCTGCTTATTTTCGTTGTGATATTCTTATAAAGTAGTACAATATGGCTCAGCAAATAGAATATCATTTCATAAAACAAGAATGATTGGCATAATAGTATTTCTTTTAGGAATGCAAGATTTGTTTTGTTGCCTCCAACTCCATTCTAATAGTATGGTCAAGATATTGGTAAACAGACTTCAGATGTTTTGTTATCTCTTCTTCTTTCTCATGACTATGCAGTCCCATCTCCGAGTGGCCCTCTGGCTCTGCCCCGCAATCTCTCGCACACAATTCATGTCACTCAAGAATTGTTTACAAATAGCAACAAAGGACCTACAGCGTGAACGAGGGTGACTAATGTCATCTCAAAAACTAGTCCATATTTTCTTTCCTCTCGCACGATCTTTTTGTGGAAAGAAAGCTTGTCTTAGCATGAACTGAATTTTTCAAATCCGTAAATGTCCTTTTGGCTCTATTATTTGAGAAATACTATGAATTGATTACAAACATTATGAGTATGACCATAAAACTATAGAGATTATAACTTTATTTTAATTACCTTCCTAGTTTAATTTTGTGTGATAAACCTCTAAAAGGAAACACGTTGCCTCTCGCATTTTTGTATTGTTCCACATATCTATTAGTTTCTTCTGCTATTATTTTTATCCAATCTTTGTCATGAAATAGTTCAAAACATTCAACAATATAAACCACACATTAAACAACATTCTGAGCTCTGCAGTTTCCAATAAATACCTCCTGTTGTGCAATAAAATTTTCCATGCTCTCCCAGTGAAATTCTTCGTCCCTTTTCTTTTCATCTTCACTATCTGGCTGATTTATGAGTTCGTCCGCAACAGCAACATCATCAATATAACTAAAACCACTATCACCATCATATTCACTATCACTACTATGTGAGATGTCACTGGATTCCTTCAACTGAAACCCAGTGCACATCTACTAGCCATTTCTATACAGGGAAAAGAAAAATGCTCAAATGTTTTAAGAATATATTCCTAAAAACAATTGATATGTAAAGTAGAGGTATTCATTGAGAACTTTTTAATAAATTTTAAGCTTTACTGTTCGTGCAGTGTGGATGTGTAACACAAAATGGAACCAAGGGACTGGAGTGTTTCTCTATTTTTGCACAGCCATATTTGCATTTCTTTAAAAGAAATAATAAGAATGTCTTTCTGATGCACTTAGAAAGGTCTCTACTAATAGATCTGGGCGATCATGCTTGGTTTGTTTGGGTTCTTCGTAACAAGCACCATATTTTTCCATGCCCATGTTCTCATATATCTGTCAGAGCGTAACTGATGCTTGAAAGGGTCTCGAAAGCCTCAAGGTTATAAGGTCCTTTTGCCATCAGCATCTTTCTTGTTTACTAAGGAAGAGACTAATTAAGTTTTTGGAATGGTATATTTTGCTTTTATTTTAGAGATTTCAGCCACTTTGTTCACGTTTTGCACATTCATTCTTGGTCGATTTTTTCCTAACAACATTTTCAAGTCTTATTTCTTCATATTATTTTTCCTTAGAAACATTGTAAAAATTTATAAAAGAACGATGGATTTACTTTTAGGAAGAAACTCTGATGCAGAAAAAAATAAATTAGAATAGAGTGGGTATAGATGGTAAAAAAATAAAATAAAAACTTTGCCTGTCATCGCATCAATCGGCCGAGTACATGTCTTTGCGGCACAATAAATTTGATGTTGCATAATTATTGCATTAAGAACAAATACATTCTTTAAGTTATAGAGAAGAGAAAACCTTTGCCTTTCACAATTAAAAAACATGTGAAAATAGATCAAAAACACTTCTCACAAGTATAAATTAAAACAAGCGTGGCATGTGCAGAAATCGAGGTCCGTACGGTGCACCGAGGTCAGCAATGAAGGGTTAATTGATGCATATTTTATGCGCATAATAGGAATGTTTCCTCTAATTGAGCTTTCATCTAACATAATTTCGATGGATTTTTGAAAAAATAACATGGGAAAAATATTTTTCACTAGTAAAAGGTTTTCATGGTGCTAGATGGGGGCAATGCAGCTCTGACTACTACTATAATAAGAGCCTAGATGGTGGTGTTTGTGTATAATGCTGACATCATCAATGGCACTTTTTAATGCATTTTTAACCCATATGGGGTTGCAAAATGAAATGAAATTATACAAATAATAATAAACTTGAAAAGAAGAATAGTGGGGTTTTTAATTATAGTAATAATTAATGCACAGCAATTGGAAAAACAATATAAATGTGAAGCAACGCAACTTAAAATGAAAATGTTCCTTAGTTGATTGACAACGTATATATGAAACAACATATAATGGGCCAACATGCAGCCGGGAATTACTGTAGAGTATATGCTCATGTAGAAGTCGACTCCAGATTTTCAGGTGTAGAAGAACGATTTTTTTTTTCATCCAATATGTGTTGATCCATTAAGTTCTTTTTAGTCCCATATAATTAGATTGTGTCAAAGTAGGAGCAAAGCAGTCTGCTGTCTCTCACAGTGCCTCTGCATAACATAAAAAGTCATTACACTGTATATGACTTTGTAATAGATCGAATGACTTGGTATAGACTTCATATTTCATCTCAGTACTCATTCAGAAGCTATCTGTGTAAAGGAGAATAGAGAACAAAGTTGACGTTGGATCATGGAGGATAGGTGGCGCCAAAATTGATAATAGGTGGAAAGATGTACTACGTGGTCCTAGGAAATCTGTGTTTTGCACATTTTTGAGAGAAGAATGGTGGAACCTAACCCTCAGAGAGTGCAAATATGAATGTGGAAGGAATACCAAGACAACCCCTAACAAACCAGCCTGATGAGGAATACAAGGTGCTACCCAAAAGTTCAAAGAATATGAATAGTGCACGCGAACCACTTGTAGTACGGCCACTCGCCGCTAGCTAGTACTGGCAGTATCCTTTGTGAATAAGTGTGCAACGTGGCTGCTAGCTGATTGCACATGTTCCAAAGTTCTGTGCGTTTTTGTAATGTTGTGTTTGAGTGGTTCTGTGAATTCGTTTCAAACTGAAATGGCTGATGTTAAGGAGCAAAGAATTTGCATCAAATTCTGCTTCAAACTCAACAAAACAGCAGCAGAAACACACACAATGCTTAAACAAGCATTTGGTGATGATGCTTTAAGCCAAAGTAAAACGTCCCTTTGGTACAAACGTTTCAAGGACGTTTCAACGACGATGAGCATTCTGGTCAACTGTTGACAAGCACAACTCCGGAAAATGTCACTAAAGTGTGTGAGGCTATCCTGGCAGACCGAAGGCAAACAATCCATCAGGTTTGTGACATCGTCGGACTGTTGTATGGGACGTGTCAACGCATTTTGTTGGAGGATTTGAACATGAGACGCATCGCTGCAAAATTTGTTCCGAGACTGTTGAGCAATGACCAGAAAGACCATCACGTTGCTGTCTGCAAGGAGCTTCACAATGAAGTTCGAGATGACCGAACTTCATCTCCAAGGTCATAACTGGTGATGAATCTTGGGTTTATGGTTATGACCCTGAGACAAAGCAGCAGTCACCACAGTGGAAGTCGCCAAATTCACCGCAGCCGAAAAAAGTGCGTCAAGTTCGCAGCAATGTCAAGTCCATGCTGATCATTTTTTTTGACGTCGACGGGATCGTCCACAAAGAATTCCTCCCACCCAGTCAAACTGTCAATGGAAAGTTTTACTGCGATGTTTTGAAGCTGCTAAGGGAGAATGTCTGACACAAACGCCCAGACAAGTGGTGCAACAATGACTGGGTGCTCCACCATGACAATGCGCCCGCCCACACGTCACTCATTATTAGGCAGTTCCTGGCTTCCAAAAACAAGACAGTCATCCCCCACCCCTCCTACTCTCCTGACCACGCTCCCTGTGACATTTTCCTGTTCCCCAAAATGAAACTCCGGCTTAAAGGGCGACGTTTTGACACAATTGAGGAGATCCGGGCATAATCGCAAGAGGTGCTTAACATGTTCACACCTGCGGACTTCCAAGCATGCTTTGCATCATGGAAAAAATGCTGGGAACGCTGTATAAAAGCCCAAGGGGACTACTTTGAAAGGGACGGTGTAAATTAGGACTTAGTGTAAGTTTTTATTTTTATGCACAAATTCCCGGAACTTTTGGGTAGCACCTCGTATATATAATATTTCATAAGTTTCAAATTTCTGTAATATGTAGGTACGAGTACACAGTACAATATCTCG
Organism: Tanypteryx hageni; assembly: GCA_028673005.1. Taxonomy (NCBI): domain Eukaryota; kingdom Metazoa; phylum Arthropoda; class Insecta; order Odonata; family Petaluridae; genus Tanypteryx; species Tanypteryx hageni. The sequence continues at coordinate 272,054,186 of CM054112.1, forward strand.
ATGAGAGCAAATATGAATGTGGAAGGAAAGGATGCAAAAGGTAAACAAAGAGATGCTAGTACCGCCGACTTTACAATAAAGAATATTACGTCTCCCCTTACATTACAAATCTCGAAATCTTATATTTACGTTTGTCTTCCATTTTTCCGCTTTCTCGGCATTACAAGCACTAGCGTCGCCTTGCTTACTTTCACTCTGGTTATGCGCAATTTTTATATCATAAATACTTCGGCGATACTAATTTAATCTGTGATGCTTAGTGGTAGGTGTTGCCTTTTTGCGAATCACCGATGAGGTGTTTTTTATTTATATGTTACGGAGTTACCATATTGCGCATCTGTCTTGCTGCCAGTTTTCTGTCTTGCCATTGTTGTGTTACTGAACGTTAAGTTTACCAAAATTGCTTAATTACTTGCAAATCATCAGAGATCAACTTAGGATCACCAAATTATATAGTAATTTACTCTTTCTATACATCGGTATTTAAATATTTGATAGTTATCGATACAGTTCAAGTACAACAAGAATGTAAATTCCATCAAATTTTAATAACCACAGGGCAAATAAAGTCATGGGATTAAACCTGCCAAAAATATTTCCTGTGCATAAGTCGACTCCGGAGTTTTTCGCTAAAAATTTTGTCTTAAAACCTCGACCTATACATGAGTATATACAGTATACTGGTACAAAAGCCCATCCATATGACGGGAATTGATATATTATTTGTTATTATAGTTAAATTCTCGTATATGTACTACAAAATTAGGACGATAGGGAGACTGACAGTGCAAGGGGGTGGAGAGGTGGTGAACCTCTGATATCCTAAATTTGTTGAAAGAGCAACAATGCAACTGACAAATGAAAATTGTAATCCCAAAAAATATGAAATTTTTGTGATTAAAACAAATATATGGTCTGAATTGATGTATAATTCAAAATCGATGGTAGGATAATGAATTTTCAATTTTAATGCATTGTTTGATTTTTGTACGATTTTTTTTAGGAATTTAAGTTTTAATGAAAATTTAACTGAGTTATTAGATGCTCAACAAAAAGAAGAAGAAAACGTTCAGGAAGAAGTGCAAGCAACAAAAACCTTGACAATAATTGGAATGACCAAGGCTTTTAAACATTTGGAACATTATTTGTCATATTTTATTGAAAATGATCCAAATGAAGAAAGAAGTGCGAAGGTTCCAAGATTGATGAAGGATGCAAATGCATATTACAAAGAAGTTTACTGGGAGAAACAGCACTGCATGCATCAGACAACTTTAGATACCTTCATTAATAAGCAGGCTCCGAAGTCTTCACATCATTCATCTAGTGAAGATGAAGAATCAGTGAGTGACTGATGTGAGTTTTAATTTTTTGTTATTATATGTATGTCATTTTGTAACACGATAAATTACAAATTGTTTACTTTTTTCAAATAAATCTTTCTTTTAGAGAAACTGTTTTGTTTTTCACGAGTTTACATTTCCATTAATGTTGGAAAAATAATCTTTCGAGTTAGGCAAAGTTCGAATTGCATGACTTTATCGTGGAGCGCATCACTCACGCAACTCAAGATATTACTGTATATATAAAAATGCTTACGGAAGAGGAAAGGTAAATGGGATAAATGGATGGCACCAAGTTGTTGGGATAAGGAAGCCCAGTGAGCACTCACCAATAAGATGACTTCAGGTTGACGAGCTGCTGGGGGTGTTAAAGTGACACACGTAAAACAAACACAAAAACAAAAAAAATGTGGAAGCATTCGGGGGTGATCCCTTTGTCAGCACAGGAGAGAGACAACTGATGGCAGTGACACTGGGTGGAAGCATTCGGGGGTGATCCCTTTGTCAGCACAGGAGAGAGACAACTGATGGCAGTGACACTGGGTGGAGGCATGGGGGTGAAAGGGTAGTGCAAAAAAGTCGGGGATTGGAGGATACGAAGGTGAAGGTTGAGGCCAGGGGGAATGAAAGAGATTAAAAGATGGATATGTGCAAGCTCCCACTGACTGAGTTGGGGAGCCGAAGCATTATTGGGGAGAGCGCAAATGGCCCTCACCATGAAGCAATCATTAAATTTTTTGTTGTGATTATTCGCATGAATGGCCACAAGCAGCGGTCATTTAAGAATAACGCTGTTGCGGTGGCCATTCATGTGGATGTTGAGGGGATTGCTGGTAAGGCCAATATAAAAGGCAGGACATTGAGTGCATCTCAGGAGATAAATGATATTTTGGGTGGTGCAGTTGCTGGGAGAAGTTATGGGGTAGGTGATGTTAGTTGTGAGGCATGTGAGACATCAGGGTCTATTGCAGGGATGAGATCTGGCAGGGTCCAAAGTAGTGAGTGCTGGGGGATCTTTTTCCATAAAATGTTTGCCAGATTAGGGGGTTGGCGGAAGGAGAGGATCGGTCGTCTAGGAAATGGAACCTGATGGGGGGAGGAGATGAGTGGCTTTTAGGATATTCCTCAAAATATTGTGGATGCCGGGGAAAAAAGGGTGGTTAGGGTGAGTTGGGGGGTGGAATCGGTGATAGCATGGGTATTGGGGTGGGAGATAGGGGTGGTGGGTGCGACTACCCACTGAATTTGGTCCCAGATTAGATTTGGTCCCGGATTAGATACGGTGGGTATCCATGCTGTAGAAATGCAAGTTCGAGGGTGGAGCAATACTCGGACAGCGAGTCTCTGTCCGAGCAGATTCTCCGCCCTCGGCGGGCTAGGGCATAGGGAATTGTGGTTTTGGTGTGGAGGGGATGGAAGCTGTTGAAGTGAAGTGGATGTATATACATATACTAGTAGAAGGTGCTTGCATACTGCAAGCATATCATCTCACCTTGAAAAACAATCATTTTTTAGACAGATATTTCATCATTACAAATATTTTTTAATTCTAAATATTTCACCTCCAGAGCGATTTTCGTTTTTCCCTTATGTAAAAATAATAGATTAAAACAATCCCCAAACCTTGAAATTTTAAGAATTTTTTACTTTCTTCATTATGGGTACTAATGCTACACATTTCCGCCAGATTTTAAAATTGTACCACTTCTAGAAGTGAAATAATATTTTTCTAATTGTTTAAATTTTAAACGTTTTTAACGGCCGCCGCAATATATTTATGGAAAGATTCAAATGTTTATTTGTTCAAATACACTAATCTGTAAATAACTTGAAAATTTCAGCTTCCAAGCTCATCCCGTTGTACCTAAACAGTTATCTATTTGTTTAAACTTTAAGAATTTTTAACTGCCAAACATGAAAATATCAAAATTTGTATAATCCCTATTTCGTTTATTTACAAATTCTACCTATAAAAAAATTTCAGATCCGTAGCAAATTCGGTAATACATAAACCTCAAAAATATGTTTAAACATTTGCGAATTATTAGAGGTCGAATTTTTTAACTTTTTTAAAATTTTCTTTTTTTCTGTGTATAATTTGCTACAAAATGATTTCAAAAACTCAAACCTACAGCATATAGTTTCCAAGATAAAAATTATTAAACTTTAATGTTCAAATGGGGTTAAAACAACACCTAAAAATTAACAATTTTGAAATTTTCGAGTTTTATAGCTGGTTATGAGAAAAGTTCTATAAACCTGCAAAATTTCAGCTTCCTTAACTTATTAGATTGGTCTACACACTGGGATAACTTTTTCCCATGCTAACTTATAGGAGATATTCCGGGGTGTCTGGAGTCGAACCCAAGACACTGTAAGCAAAACTAACAATAATTCTTAATAGATATTGTGGCCGTCTAGCAACACTGAAAATTCCATTTTTCTAGCTTATGGGCAAGTGCCCAAAATTAATTTACAAAAATGGCGCAATGCTTTTCTTATGGGAAAAAACGCAACTTTTGGAAATTCTGGAGTCGAACTCATGTCACTTAGGTGAGAAGTCTCATTTTGTCTGCAGGTTTCTTCATCATATCTACAAAATCTGAAACTTTCAGCTCTCCAACTTTAGTAGTTTGGGCTGGACATTTGTATCCTCCTATAATATCCTCCTCCTCCTCTGTAAGAAATGTCTATATATATATATATACAGTATGGGACGCCTTATCCAGAATCCCAAAATCCGGAAGGACCAAAAAACCAGAAGGTTGTCGTGTTTGCGAAAGCAATGCTTCTTTCTGCTAACAAAAGATGGCACTAGTGGCAGCCTGGTTTGGGAGTTCATCTTGTCTTTGCACTGCGCAAAATTGCTGTGGCGTGTTGATTATTTACTGTAAATAGTATGCATGGGAGTGGGTTATGATTGAAAAACGTGACAGTTATTCAAATAATGTATTCCTATGAATGCTATAAGCAGATACAGTAAAACCCCCACATTTGCAGGGGGTACGTTTCCAAAAACACCACGAATTTGGAATCCGCAAAAACGGAAGAAAAGGACTTATGAGAAAACGGGGGTGAGGTTCTTGGCTCTCCATTATTTTGACAACAATAATTGATGAAATGGTAGGCTAAAAGTGGTTTAGAACCAATATAATATGTCACTTCAATCTGCCGTAGCCATACAGCCAGTTTGCTGAGATAATTGGTAGTAGTAGTAGAATTAGTTTTACAAGATGCGTCGACAGCAAGGTCATTTCACACCGTACTCAAACCAGTAATACTATAAAAGTTATTATAAATATTTCCTTACTAACTGTGATAAGAAACTGATTAAAATATGTATATTACATTGCTAAAATTGTACACCGGTAATGTGTATAGAAATAGGTAGCATTAAAAATTAGTTAAATGTATGGAAGCAATTTAGCTTCCCTGAGGAACTTGAAAACCACGTCTATCTTAACTGGGTCATCGCTCAGAACATCGTTAAGCTGGCCTTGCATTGAAAGAATATTTTGCATACCTTGGTAGTGGGTATATTTGGTCAGGATATGTCTTATAGTGAGATGGGAGTCACAGTGATCACAGTGCGGTACTTCCTTCTCCTGCATGAACAGATAACAGTGAGTAAGGGCACAGTGCCCTATCCTCAAACGGGTCAGCACTACTTCCTCCCGCCTACTATTCCTGACAGAGGAGGACCAAGAAGTTGTAACAGCCTTTATGTCTGGCAATTTGTTGTTTTGTAAACCCAGGCACGATTCCTGCCATTGTTTCACTACAATTAACCTAAAATAATTTTTTAGGTCTGCTGCTGTCATGAACCGCGAGTCTAATTCTTGCTTGTCGAAGCCTTCCTTGGCAGCAGAGTCGGCCTTCTCATTCCCCTTGATTCCCACATGCCCTGGAACCCAAACAAAGAGTATGTTATTCCCCATGGCCTCTATAAGGGTAAGACGGGAATGAATAAACTGGACCAGAGGATGATAGGAATCAAAGGAAAGGATGGCTTGCAATGCGCTCTTAGAGTCACTATATATCAAATACGACATGTTTCGTGACTCTATTTCATCAAAGGCGGTCTTGGTTGCATACAGTTCCGCTGTGTAAACACTACACAGCGGGTGCAGCTTCACCATGGAGATGATATGCTGGGAAGATGTTACAGTGCACGCACAGGCTGTCTGACTTTGAGCCATCTATCTAAATGTGAGTGGCATCATGGTGCTTTTCCAAAATGTCCGTAAATCGATGTAGATATACACTAGGATGTGTGGCTGATTTGTTGCAGCGAGACAAATCCATATTAATTTTTGGATAAGGCATCTGCCATGGCGGGACTTTATTAAAACCAGCAGGATGCACTTCGGGGAGCTGAATCCGGGCATCATCGATGAAATTCTTAAAACGAATTCCTATGGGTTTCGTCGCCCAAGGTCTTCTATAAAATAATTCAATAAAACGGGGTCTGAACACAAGTTTAAAACAGGGGTGCGTCTTTTGGGATAAAATCTTGCTGACATAATTACACATTAAAATCATCCACCGCATCTCAAGAGGCAATTCTCCAGCATCACAGTAGATGCTGGGAATCGGACTGGTTCTGAATGCACCAGTTGCCAACCTGAGACCAGAGTTGTGAATTGTACTCAGTGGGCAGAGATAAGACACTCGTGTAGCAGAATATATGAAGGATCCATAGTCAAGCTTTGATTGTACCAATGCCCTGTATAAGAGAAGCATTGATTTGTGGTCAGCACCCCATGACTAATTACACAAATATCGTAGAACATTTAAAACTTTAAAACACCTATCTTTTAAAATGCCAATATAACTTCTCCTATTCCATCTTTTGTTGAGTGTCATTCCGAGGAACCGTACAGAATCCACAAGCGGTAGGGTAACTCCACCAAGTGTAAGAGAGTGATCAGGAAATATTCCCCGTCATTTGTGGAAATGCATACACTTGGTCTTCTCTTCGGAGAAGCGGAAGCCAGTTTCACGAGACCATTTATGGAGCTGATTCAGGGTCAGAGGAATTTGCCTTTCGGCCATCCTCAAATTCGATGACCTGCAGAAGATAGCTAGGTCATCGACAAACAATGAGCCTATAACAGGTGGGTTAATGCAGTCTACATCATTGATAGCTATTGCGAATAGCGTAACACTTAAAACAGAACCCTGAGGAACACCATTTTCTTGGGTAAAAGACTGTGATAGGTGATTGCCCAAATGAACTCTAAAAGTATGCCCCGTTAAAAAGTTTTGGATAAAAATTGGTAGTCTACCTTTAAAACCCCAGTCTTTAAGAGTGCATAAAATCTTGTATCGCCAGGTATTGTCATATGCATTTTTTATGTCAAAATGTACTCCTATGACATGCTGGCGTAGAAGAAAGGCCTCTTGGGAAAAGCTGTCGATCCTGACCAGGTGGTCCACTGTAGACCTACTATGTCGGAAACCATACTGAACATTTGAGAGAAGGTTACCACTCTCAAGGTACCAAACTAGCCGTCTGTTGACCATTCTCTCCATCAGTTTGCACAGGCAACTGGTCAAGGAGATTGGGCGATAGCTGGATGGCTGGCTTTTGTCCTTTCCCTGTTTAGAGATAGGGACAATTGCTGACTCCCGCCAAGATTCAGGGAAAGCCCCCTCAGCCCAAAGCTAATTTAGGGTTTTCAGCAGGTCCTGTTCAGCATCTATGGGCTGATGTTTGAGGAAGGCATTATGGATACTGTCTAAGCCAGGACAAGAGTCCTTACCATCCCCAATCGCTGACTTCAACTCCCACAATGGAAAAGGTTCATTGTAGGATGCTGGACTGCTGACATTGCCAAGGTTTAGTACAGTTCTTTCCATTCTCTCTTTCATTTGAATGAAAGAAGGCTCGTGCTCAGCCATGCTGCTAACCTTGGCATAATGGAGGCCTAATGCTTCGCCAATGGCAGCAGAAGATGTTATAAGTTGGCCTCCAATTTCTAGACCTGGCAGGCTTGTAGGGTGGTATTTGTCTGAGATTTTATTAACCCTATTCCAGACCTGTGCAACTGGAGTCCTGTTGTTAACAGAGGATACATACTTTATCCACGAGGACCTTTTGGCATCCTTGATGACCTGGTGAGCTTTCGCCCTCAGTTGTCGAAAGGCCGCAAGATTTGTACACGTGGGATGACTATTAAGAATTTGAAATGCCCGTCTGTGTTTCCGAAAGGCCACCGCACATTCCTCGTTTCACCAGGGAACGGGAGTGTGGCGTGTCTTCCCAGATGACATTGGAATGCTATTACTAGCAGCATTGAGGACAGCTGCAGTAAAAACCTCAACATTGCATATTCCCCCCAGAGTGGTCAAAATTGAATTTAAATTTGATTTAAAATCCAGCCAATTGGCTCTATGTGTAACCTATGTGCTCGCTTGGTTAGAATCAACAGAATCGTTAGTCTTCTGCTGAATTAAGAGAGGGAAGTGGTCACTACCACAAAGATCATTATGCACAGACATTGTAAATAGTGGTGCAATGGTGCTGCTACAAATAACTAAATCTATGGAGGAGTACTCCCCATTAAAAGCACTAAAATGTGTTTTTTCACAGTCATTCAATAAAATAAAGTTAAAATCATTAAAAAGGTTTTCTAAAAGTCGACCTCTGCCATTGTGGTTGGCCATCGTGTCCCCCTAGAGTGTGTTGTGGGTGTTAAAGTTGCCCAGCAGCATGAATGGCCGTGGTAGCTGTTGATCAGGTCTTCAAGGTTCTCCCTGTTGACTTGAGCCCATTCCAGAAGGTATATGTTACATAACATAATTACCTCTGGAGTGCCTACAGTAACAGTAAGGTCCACCAGGGAGGTATAAAGGGCCTTCCTGATGGCCACGGCGACCCCCCCCCCCCCCGGGCTCTGTTTCCACTAAGGTTGTCAACTCGAACAACATGAAAACCTTTCAAGTTAACTTTGTCTGTTTCTTTAAAATGGGTCTCTTGTAATAAAATACAAGCAGGGTTACAATCTTTTAATAAAATCGCCAGCTCCTCTCTGTGTGTATAAAAACCATTACAATTCCACTGTATGAATAGGGGCATTAAAAAGTGGAAATTAAGTTTAAAACCCTGAATAAAATTGACGTTAAAAACATCTGACTAGATTGGCATATTTACATAAAAATATAGATAAAATATTTGTATAAACTACGAAATACATAAAGTCGTGAAGAAGCTTAGTGCTTAAGCTTCGTCTTTTCCCTATTGTGTCTGTTAAGGAGGAAGGCCTGTAATTGGTCCTCGCCCATTTGATCTTCCTCCATGCCCTCCTCACCTGATGCTTGCTCAGCACAGGGAGTGCTGTATGTCAGTGCTTCCTCTTGCCAGGAGGAAGGAGGATTTGCTGGGGAACTTTTGTTTTTTGGTGGGATACTCCTATTCAGAGAACCCTCACCATTAATTTTGTTTGCATCATCTGATGCGGAAGTCCTGGTAGGCTTTTGCTCCACAGGCTTTATATTTTCCGGTTGTTTGTGCTTTTTAGCAGTCTTTTTCTGATTTTCATCTGTTCCTGTTTGGGTCGCAATCGTAACCATCTTTTTTTGAATAGCTGCTACGGCCGCAGAAGATTTCGAAAAAGTTGGCGCAATTAATGTCCTGTACTTTTCCTGGCCTTAAAATATGGGATCTTCTCCATCACCTTGATCTCCATGATCTTGCGTTCTTCCTGCAGCTTTGGGCAATTCCGTGAGTACACCGTGTTTGGTCTCGTGCAATTGCCAGAAAGAGCAGGCTCGGCACAGGATTTCCTATCATGCTTCCCTTTGGCACATTATGGGCATATCGCTTCTGCTTTGCATCTTGGTGCAGTATGGCCAAATTTCTGGCATTGAAAGCATCGTATGAGGTTTGGAATAAATGGCCGTACGGGGCATGATTCATATCTAACAAATACCTTCTCTGGGAGTTTGTCAAGGGCGAATGTGAGCATCACTGAGGTGATGTTGATGACCTCGCCATTCCGCTTGGTCGTGAGTCTACGACAGAAGATGACTCCTTGAGATGCCATCTCCTTCATTATCTCATCAACCTCGACATATAATAGGTCATAATGTGAAATTGCTCCCTGACAGGTATTAAGCATTTTATGTGGCTCAACCACGACCTTGATATTGTGGAGTTTCTTCATAGCCAGCAGCTTTTCACTTTGTATGCCATTGGATGTCTTTATCAGCAGCGTTCCATCTCTGCGTTTCTTAACATTTTGTAAATTACCAGGAATTGACGATGGCAGGACTCTGTGTATTAGGAAGGGAGAAACCTTGGTAAGGGTTTCACCTTACTTAGCACATTTCAGGGTCAAATATTAACTGCAAGTGCCGCTAAACAATTCTCCCCTGCCCAGGTCTTGGCGAGATCTTTTTGGTGGGGGAATGTCTTCCACCACCATCAGGGGGGTAAAGGGAAAAAGGGAAAAACTTTTTAGGGATGCTGCTTCTTTGCCGAGTCAGGTAGTGGCTCGTTGCCCCCCCCCCTCAGCCACGTGGAGGTGGCGGCGGGAGACGAGCTACTTCCTTTCTTTGGTACTGCTCCTGGTTGGTCTTGGGGCAGCAAAACAACCAGTACCACACGAAGTGATACAAAAGGGAGGAAAGAAAGAAAGCAAGGATACTGGGTTACCCCCCAGCAGGTAGCCAAAAGCACACCGGGTTACTCCCGGGAAGGTAGCTCTACAGTGGATGGTGAGCGGTATCTGAACCCACTCAGTCACCAATCCACTACCCCCATGAGGGGCCGAGATAATTTCGCGTAGACCATGACTGGTAATGAATATACCGAAAAAGTATTTATTGAATGACATAAAAAGCAAATAAAATGCATACATTAAATTTGGTGTATGGTACAAACGAATCCCATACCGAGCGTGCTGTTACACGCAGCATAATCATACCTTAAAAAGTTAAAATGAAGATGTTGAAGCCATCTGTGAAAAATCCAATGATGACAAGGAAAGCGGGGAAATTGACGATGGTGAAGGTATTTTTCTACTTTTAAAAAAAATGCTTGTTAAACCATTCTAAAAACAGCGCATTTCTAACTCAGTCTGCTATCTGCGAAAAATCCAATGATGACGAGGAAAGCTGTGACAATGACGATGGTTGATGGTGAAGGTATTTTTCTACTTCTTTACAAAATGCCTGTTAGACCATTCTAAAAACAGCGCACTTGTAACTCAGGCTTTTTGGTTAGCTCTCGAAAACACTGGTAGACCATGTTCAATGTTTTTCTCCTTCAATGTCCAAGGCTGTAAAGACCAGTATAAAATCATAGGCTTCATCATGCAGTCCCCCAAAGTATTAGCACATTGGAGAAGGTAAATTGGTCTTTGGCTTCTTTAAACCCAGGAGCAAATTTCGCTTCAATTGACAAAAATGTTTTTGAAGGCATTCTTTTCCAAAACGACGCTGTATCATCTTCATTGAATACTTGCTGGTGAGTGTATCCAGTGTCTTCAAAGTATTTTCGCAGTTGTTCGGGAAAACACTCTGCTGCTATAAGGTCCTCGGTCACCGATTCACCGATAACAGCAGTACTAAAAAAACCTGCAAAACTGCGAAGCACGCAAATTTGGAAGCCATGAATTTGGTGGTTCTACAGTATTAGCAAAATATTAGGATCTAGAAATTTAGTTGATGGGTGTGTGGTGACTCATCATTTTTTTATGTGCAAATACACTAGCACAATAATAAAAGCCTCCTTGATGACATTACTATAAATCTGGTAATATTCCTTTGGTGTTTAAGATAATACCATATTTTTCAAAATCTGGCAAGAATGGACATAAGAAAAAATCAAAACATTAAAAGCGAATAAAAGTTTATTTACCTCTAGCGTTGTGACGCTATTTGCCATCTTGATGACTAATTCATGATAATTCGTCTCATTTTCTTTTAAAGTCTCGATGTACTCAATTATTTGAAATCGGATTTTCATAGCTTAAAAATATAAAATTTCCAAGTTCAAAAATAATTTACTACAATCTTAAAGCGTAATAAAAAAGAAGCTGTTGGAAAAGAAAGTTTCTCATTTGAGCAGTATTTATTTAAGTCTCAAGTTTTCGTCTGATTTTAATTAATAGTTAAAATGTAAAAGGTCACATATTTTTCCGTACTATACAGATGGAATCATGAAATGCTTCTGTATTAAAAAACAGCCAAGTTTTAAACATGGCAACTCACAAAAGGACTCTTTAGGCAGCGATCTCTAAAACTGAAAACTAGATTAAATAACGCCTTCCTTTAGTTAATCAATGTTTTTGGGAGTTAAATCACAACCAGCAGAAAATTTGACAGTGCGTTACGCCTACATTTTAATGAATGTTGAAAATATTGAGGTGTGCATTATACATTAGGTGCATGTTATCTATTGAAAAATAGGGTAATTATACACTCTCAGTGTTAATAACTGCGATAAACTAAGCCTGTTGGGTAGAATACACTACTATATATGGTATGTACATGTAGCACACTATATATTGTATATTCTATGGGGACCTGAAATCTGGAAAATCCCAAAAACCAGCAATCCGTACATCCCAAGCTTGCCGGATAAGGGGTCCCTTACTGTATATACATAAATACATACATATACATATATATATATTTAAAAAATTAGTGCTACAAGTTGGGGATCTGCCAGGTGATAACATAAGGAAACCTCGTAGGTCTCTCACACTTCCAACAACGAGATCTAAAGACAAACAATAAGACAGCAATAAAAAGATCTATAGCAATGACATAACAAAAATATTACTCATAAGAAATATCACCACAAATAAGAAAATTCAAAAGTTTCAAAAAGGAAGGAGAAATAACAAAAAAATCACAAAAGAATCACAAAATCACAGAAAAATCATAAAACAGCTTTACATCTGTTCCAAAAAACATTTACACTCTTTGGGAAGGGCTTAAATAGCTCAGCAGGCAACTCATTCCAGTCAACAATAGTTCTGTTTAAATATGAATATTTTTTATATTTGTTTTTTGTTTTCTACACTTAAATTTGTAATTGTGATCATTTTTCTCTTTAAAAGATGGTTCTTCCACCCCCTTGTGTAACTCACTCCATGCTGGCTCCATATTTATTACATTAAAAAACCACAGAGTCTACTCCGTTTCCTTCTCTTTTGCAAGCTCTTCCGGCCCAGTATTTCTAGCATCTCCGTCACGCTATCCGTTCTCCTGTGCCTACCTAATACATATCTGGCCGCCTTTCTTTGAACCTTATCCAGCTTCCTGATATGCTCTTCTTCGTGCAGATCCCATACCAAGGAGGCATATTCCAATATCGGCCGAACTAGAGATTTGTATGCTTACTCCTTTGTAGCTGGACTGCTTCCTTTGAGATTCCTCATAACCCAGTGCAGCATTTTGAAAGCTTTCCTTTTTATGAAATCGATATTTAATCCCCATCCTAGATCCTTTGATAAATAGACACCTAAATATTTACAATGATCACTTTTTGGTATAGGATTTCCTGAAAAATTAAACTCCCTATTTGACACTAATTTCCTATTAGTGAATGTGATGTACATACTTTTACTTATATTGATGTTCATTCCGTTGGTATTGGTTCAATCTGAAAGTTTGTCGATATCATTTTGGAGGGTATCATGGTTGCTTTCACTCTCCATCCGCCTATAAATTATGCAATCATCTGCAAAAAGTCTTATCTTGGAGTTCATTTTGTCTGGAAGATCGTTGAGGTAAATTAAGAAGAGCAGCGGCCCTAAGACGCTACCTTGTGGAACCCCCGATATGGCACTCATCTCATCTGAATATCTGTTACCTATTTTCACTCTTTGAGTTCTTCCAGTAAGAAAATTCGCAACCCACTTCAGTACTTTTTCGTCAATTGGTAATTGCTCCATCTTCAACTGCAGTAGATCATGTGGCACTCTGTCAAATGCTGTCGAGAAATCGATGATTATAGCATTAACTTCTTTCCCTTCGTCTAATGAGTCAGCAATGTCTTGACACAGACCCACTAATTGGGTTTCCGAGGAATACCCTTTCCTGAACCCATGCTGAGTTTTAAGTAGCCACTTATCCCTTACCCACCAATCCCGTATGTAGTCTGATATTACCTTCTCCATTAGTCTACAAAAGACAGACGTTAAGCTAACCAGCCTACAGTTCTTTACTACTGTCTTTTCACCTTTCTTAAAAATGGGTATAATATGCCCCCTTTTCCAGTCTTTAAGTAAGGCATGATTATTCATCGTTACATTGAATATATTGAATATATTGAATGTAGGGAGACATGGCAGTAGCACCCAATTTCAGTATGTCAGTCGCAATAAAATTCGGTCCCATTGACTTATTTGCCCTCAACTTCCTAATTTAAAAAAATGTCTGTATCCGTGACTCTAATGGGTATTATCTCTAATGTATTTTTGCATATCTTTCAGTTTAAGGAGTCATTTATCAACTCTAGAGTTTTTAAGTTATCCCTACTATTTTCTTGTTTCCTATATAAGCTTGTAAACCATTCATTAAAACCATTAGCTTTACTGTAATCATCGATGACTAACACCCCTTCAATATCTTTAACTGACGCTATATCCATCCTGTTATCTTTCCTTCTAATAAATTTGTAAAATTTGTTTCCATTAGCCTTAGAAATGACATTAACAAGAAATTTTTCCTTCGACTTCTTCTTTTCCCTATTTAAATCGTGAACCAATTTCTTATAACTCTTATAACTCGAATTTCTTGTTCTGTGTGCTCTCCTTACTTTTTTCTTTAATTTCCTGATTGTATGATTGTAATATTCAAGATCCATATTTTCTTTAAGAATCTTTTTTGGGACAAAAGTATTTAGCCCTTCAAACACTATCTCTTTAAACTCCTTCCATATTTCTTTCACATTCTGTCCCCTACTCGCCCATTCTGGAAACTTGTCTCTTAAAAATCCCTGGAACCCTTCTCCGTCACCTTGCTTGTAATGCCAGACCGTCTTTCTTTTTTCCGAATTCACTCAACGTGGGCTGTCCCATTCTGGTTTTACACACGCAGCTTCATTGCGCATCCAGTTGACACCCGCATTCGTTCGTGCTCCCTACTCTAGTCCTCTATGCTGTGGTTTTCAACGATTAGTTAAACATAAATACAAATTTAAAACTATTAGTTTAATTTTTCCATTATATAAAAGAAACTTACATGGCCTGTGTACTTCAAACTTGGTTCACGACAGTAATTCCATCTTGCGGCGAATGCAGAACTTCGCGATGTCGTTACAAAAAAGTGCCGTAATAACGAAGAGTGCTGGATCAACGGATGCCGGATTATCAAGAGTTTACTGTATATTGAATAGGGTCGGTGATAGGCAGCAGCCCTGACTTACTCCTCCATCGATATTTATTCCGCAGGTGTCTGCATTCTCCAACCTGACCTTCACAACTTGATTCACATATAGATTCCTGATCAGTCTCCTGTCTTTCCAGTCTATACCTATATCCTTTAATACGTTCATCAACATTACCAAATTTACCCTATCATAAGCCTTATGCCAGTCTACGAAACATACATAGATATCTTGACTGTATTCTATTGCCCTTTATGATATTATTCTATCTACCTCTATAGCATCTCTAGTTCCTCGTCCTTTTCTGAAACCGAATTGATCTTCCCCTAGCGTTTCGTCTGCCTTTTTTTCCAGCCTTTTATTAAGAATCCTCGTGATGATCTTCGAAGGCTTATCGTTCTGTAGTCTTTACACTGCATTGCCTTTGGCTTCTTCTTTAGAGGGATCATTGTTACCTCTAGGAAATCCCGAGGCCACTCTCCTGTTTCATAAATCTTATTAATTAATTTCGTGATCGCTTTTAGTCCTTCTGATCCCATGACTTTAAGTACCTCAGCCGGTATTCCATCGCTGCCTGTGGCTTTCCCGTTCTTTAGTTCCACTATCGCGAAATGCAATTAATATGCGCGAAACACAAGTAATGGTCATAAAAATGTTGTCGCGAAGTCCAAATTCGTGAACGGTGGTGTATGTATCATTATATATAGACGTTCCTTACAGAGGAGGATATAACATATAACAGGAGGATACTAATATCCAGCCCAAACTACAAGAGCTAGAGTTCTGAAAGTTTTGGTTTTTGTAGATATGATGGAGAAACCTTCAGATAAAATGAGACTTCTTACCTAAGTGACATGAGTTCGACTCCAGTAATTCCGAAAGTTGCGTTTTTTCCCATAAGAAAAGCATTGCGCCATTTTTGTAAATTAATTATGGGCACTTGCCGGTAAGCTAGAAAGATTAAATTTTCAGTGTTGCTAGATGGCCACAATATGTATTAGGAATTATTGTCACTTTTTCTTAGAGTGTCTTGGGTTCGACTCCAGAGACCCTGGAATATCTCCCATAAGTTAACATGGGAAAACGAAATCCAGTGTGTAGACCAATCTAATAAGTTTAGGAAGCTGAAATTTTGCAAGATTATAGAACTTTTCTCATAACCAACTATAAAAATCGAAAATTTTAAAATTGTGAATTTTAGGGGTTTTTTTAACCTCATTTGAACATTAATTTTAATAATTTTTTATGTACTATGGGATGAGCTAGGTAGCTGCAATTTTCAAATTATTTACAGAACAGTGTATTTGCACAAATAAACATTTCAATCTCTCCATATATATATTGCAGCAACCGTTAAAAATGTTTACATTTTAAACAATTAGAAAAATATTATTTTACTTCTAGATGTGCTACAACTTTAAAATTTGGCTGAAAGGTGTAGCATTAGTACCCCATAATGGAGAAAGTGTAAAATGTATAATATTGCAACATTTGGGGATTGTTTTAAACTATTATTTTTACATGTGGGAAAAACGAAAATCACTGCGGAGGTGAAATCTTTCGAATTAATAGAATATTTGTAATGATGAAATATCTGTCTGAAAAATTAATGTTTTTTTAAGGTGAGATGAAATGCTTGCAGTATGCAAGCACCTTCACGTATATATATATATATATATATATATATATATATATATATATATATATATATATATATATATATGGATGTCAACAAGGTGTTGGGATGAGGAAACCCAGTGAGCACTCACCAATCAGACGACTTCAGGTTGGCGAGGCCCCGGGGATGTCGAAGCGACACACGTAAAATAACACAAAAACACAGAAACATCACAAACGTAAAGCTTTCGGAACTACTCCTTCTTCAGCTACTGAGAGAGAACTGATGGCGGTGACACTGGGTGGAGGCATGGGGGTGGAAGGGTAGTGCGGAAAGGTCGAGGATTGGAGGAAACGGAGGGGGTTGGGGATGGGTAGGGTGTTGGAAGAAGACAGAAAGGGTGTGAAAAGCTATCGAAGGTTGAGGCCTGGGGGAGTGAAGAAGTTTAGGAGATGGATATGCGAAAGCTCCCACTGACGGAGTTGGGGAGCCGAAGCATTGTCGGGGAGAGCGCGAATGACTCTCACTGTGAAGCAGTTGTTGAACTTTAAATTATGTTTGTTCGCATGAACGGCCACCGGCAGCGGTCGTTTGAGAATGACGCTGTTGCGGTGGCCATTCATGCGGATGTTGAGGGGATTGCTGGTGAGGCCAACATAAAAGGCGGGACATTGGGTGCATCTCAGGAGGTAAATGATATTGCGGGTGGTGCAGTTGGTGGTGGAAGTTATGGGGTAGGTGATGTTGGTTGTGGGACTGGAGAAGGAGTTGCAGGGGGGGGTTTATTGGGCATGTTAGACATCGGGGTCTACCGCAGGGGTAAGATCCAGCAGGGTGTAAAGGCGTGGGTGCTGGGGGTTCTTTCTTCCATAGAATATTTGCCAGATTAGGGGGACGGCGGAAGGAGAGCATCGGTGGTCTGGGAAATGGGATCTGGTGAGGGGAGGATGAGAGGATAAGGTGGGCGGCTTTCAGGATGTTTTTCAGAATGTCGTGGATGCCGGGGAAATACAAGGTGGTTAGGGTGAGTTGGAGGGTGGAATCGGTGGTGGTGTGGGTATTGAGGTGGGAGTTAGGGGTGGCAGGTGCGACTGCCCTTGTTGACATCCATATATTCATTTTACCTTTCCTTTTCCGTAAGTTGTTATATATATATATATATATATATATATATATATATATATATATATATATATATATATATATATATATATATATAAACTTAAGGAAATGAAAAGGTAGTGATGGTGTTGAAGGAATCATCATTATAGGTAGTCTGTCCGTAGACAGGTCCGTGATTATTCTTGGTTAAACCTGGTTCTCCATAAACTCCTATTTTCCGCTGTCCTCTTCATATCTTGATAACTCTCTTTCCCTTTCAAATCGTCTATCAGCTGAAACCTTTTCCTACCTCTTTCCCTTTTCCCATCTAGTTTTCCTTCTAACACGTCTTTAATCATACTCTCTCTCCTCAGGTAATGTCCAACCCAGTTAGCCTTCCTCTTTCTGATAGTCTGTATAATCATTCGCTTCTCTCCTATTCTTCGTAGCACTTCATCGTTTTTCATCCTATCTGTCCATTTTATCTTCAGCATTCTCCTCCAAGTCCACATTTCAAAGCTTTCCAAGTATTTGATGTCATTTTTCCTTAGCGTCCATGTTTCTGCCCCATACAATGCTATACTCCATACGTAGCATTTTATCAACTTCTTCCAGATATCTTCCCTTATATTCCCTGTAAGTAGTTGTTTCTTTCTCCTGAAAGCCGCTTTTGCTTTTCCTATTCTAGTTTTGATCTCATCCGTACATTTTGCCTCTCGTGTTATGATACTTCCAAGGTATTTATATTCTGAAACTGGTTCTAATGGCTTTCCCCCAATAGTTATGTTCAGATTCTCTTCTTTACCTGATATTCGAATGACCTTGGATTTTTCTGTATTTATTTCCATACCGTATTTTCTACCTGTTATCACTAGTCTATTTATCATTTTTTGTAGCTCCTCTTCCTTTCTTGCTAGAAGTACTTGATCATCTGCATATTTTACTGTTCTTATAATCCTTCCTCCAATTTTGAATTCCCCTGTGCCTTCTAAAGCTTCTTGCATTAGACTTTCTCCATATATATTGAATAGGGTTGGCAATAGGCAGCAGCCTTGTCTTACTCCTCTACCGATATTATTCCGCAGGTGTCCACATTCTCAAACCTGACCTTTACAACTTGATTCTCATATAGATTCCTAATCAGTCTCCTGTCTTTCCAGTCTATACCTATATCCTTTAATATCTTCATCAACTTTACCCAATTTACTCTATCAAAGGCCTTCTGCCAGTCTACGAAACATGCGCAGATATCTTGACTGTATTCTATTGCCCTTTCTGATATGATTCTAACTACTCCTATAGCATCTCTAGTTCCTCGTCCTTTTCTGAAACCGAATTGATCTTCCCCTATTATTTCTTCTGCCTTTTTCTCCAGCCTTTTATTAAGAATCCTCGTGATGATCTTCGATGTGTGTGACAGAATGTTTATAGTTCTGTAATCTTTACACTGCATTGCCTTTGGCTTCTTCTTTAGAGGGATCATTGTTACTTCTAGGAAATTCTGAGGCCACTCTCCTGTGTCGTAAATCTTAAGGAATATATATATATATATATATATATATATATATATATATATATATATACATATACATATATATATATATATATATATATATATATATATATATATATATATATATATATATATATAAGTGAACCCTTTATGACTGCAGTAAATTCCATGTCAATTAAAATCTTCATGATTGTTAACTATCCAGTTCTATGTAAAAATATGGGTGACCACATTGAAAAGAGAGCTTCTACACCTTTACAAATATGAAAATCATTGCATAATAGTTATGATGCAAACTTTAATCTTTTAGTGGTGAAATATGCTGATGAAACTAACAATTGTGCAGCAGCAAGGTTGGGTGTCTCTGAGGTGAATTTGAGGCAGAAGAAAAAAATCGCAGGAAATGCTCAAGTGTGCAAGTTTAAATCGGAAAGCATTTTGTGGGCCTAAGGAAGGACGTCATAAAAATTTAGAGGACCATTTAATAACATTTGTGCAAGAAAAGCACAACAGTGGACTGCCAGCCTCACAGGAGAGTATACAAATGAAGGCACTAGAATTGGTGTCGACGTTGAAGATTTCACTGCAGCAATTCAAGGTGGAATGGCTTATCTCTGTGGCAAAGAACATCATTAGTGCAAAGACTTCCTGCATATTTCGCTCAAAATCGTTGAATATCAGCGTTATATTATTCGTTTACGGCGTGAACATAGCTATCTCGTAGGCCAAATGGGGAATGCAGATGAAACAGCTATGTTTTTCAATACACTAACTAACACGACAGTTAATAACAAATGGGTAAAGTCAGTGATAGTTAAAAACACTGGAAATGAAAAACTAAGGATAACAGTAATGTTATCGGTATTAGCTGATGGGACAAAATTGCGACCCTTTGTAATATTCAATAGGAAGAATCTATCAAAAGAAAAACTACCCCTGGTATCATTTACAGATGCAATGAAAAAAGATGGATTACTAGTGATTTGATGATTCAGTGGGTGAGTGAAGCTTGGGATAAATGGGCTGGTGCTCTTTTAAAGATGAGATCAATGCTAGTTCTTGATGGTTTTCGGGGACATCTTATGGATGATGTGAAATCCAAAATATCACACCTCAACACCTATCTGGTGGTCATACCAGGAGGCTTGACCACCCAACTACAAGTGCTCGATGTGGTCATCAATAAGCCCTTTAAAGATCACCTGCAGCGCCTTTATGGGGATTGCTTGCTGTCAAGGAATTGCTCTCTGACTCCAGCAGGTAAAATGAAAAACCAACAGAGGCTCTACTGAGAAATTGGATTAAGACTGCATGGGACAGTATCTCACCAGCATGGATTTAAGATGTGTTGTTTCTAACAGTTTGGATGGATCAGAATGTGCCATTCTGTTGGTGGGGGAAGATGATGCACCTATTGGAGATTCACCCAGTAGTGAAAGTGAAAATAAGAATTAAAATGTGCTAATGAGAAATAATTTGCATGAGAAATTCTAATAATCCAAAATATTCAATTGAAAATTCCAATCAAAATTGCATTTCAATTGGTTCAATGGTCATTACTCAATGGCATTATAAACCTCTGTCATTGTTTGCATAATAAATTTTTTCCTTGGCTATATTGAAGGCATGTGATGTCAGTTTTCATTGAAATAAAACTTGTCTTGATATACCACACATGTTATATATACGATGGTTGAATGAAAAGTATTGGTATTTCTCTCCATTACTCTGTAACATTAAGAGTTTGACAATCCTTGTCTCAGGCCCATTCCATTAGAAAACAAGCATTCCACCTCTGCACAGCCATAGGGGTGATTCCCTAGACTGGTGATGAGATATTATATTCATATTTTGCCGGTGTATGTTCATAGTTAATGCAATAATTTGATGTAATTGTAATGCCTACCTTATTCTTAATTTTATTTTAAAATATTCTATTCAACATTATTCTATTCTAGACTTTGTTCTAAAATCTTGATGTTCACAGATAAGTGCATCTTATTCGGTAGTAAATGTGGTAATTATGTATAACCTACCTCTATCAAACTATTAGAAACTTCTTTGCCTTTGTGTCCCTTCCAACAAAGGATTCTTGCTCCTGAAGGATCTGACCATGACAAGAGACGCTGCTCATCAGGCAACAATTTCCTAAAAGGAAAACAAAATAATTATATACATAATATTTTTATTCTGTTCATCCGCCTGTTGGTCCATTCGCTGGAATGGTGCTTTGATTCATATCGAGGGAAATCTGAAGGACAATCTCAATCTTTTTAACGTGTTTTCACAATTTTCCGACTAGGTAGAAGATTGAAATTTGGTAGGAATGTTTGATTCTTATAGGAAAAGCCTTTTACGAAAAAATATTCCCAAAAAACACCCAGGTTCGACTATTAATTATTTCTGTACTGCAGCTCCTATACAAATACTACGTCCACTTTCTCCATTTCTGCTCATTTCCATTCTCTTTTCTTTTACATATATGAT
Source organism: Tanypteryx hageni (assembly GCA_028673005.1). Classification (NCBI taxonomy): domain Eukaryota; kingdom Metazoa; phylum Arthropoda; class Insecta; order Odonata; family Petaluridae; genus Tanypteryx; species Tanypteryx hageni. Next base: position 272,075,593 of record CM054112.1, read on the forward strand.
AATCTTAGATTTTTCTAATATTGTCTTTGTTTGCCTTTGATTATGTTAATATTACATATTACATGATTTGTTGTTTTTGCAATGAGAATTCTGTATCCTTCATATTTTTGTATCATAAAATAAATTTTGACTTGGTGAGAAAAGGATTGGCTGTAGGGGAAGGTGGAGGCCAAAAACAATTGTTTTCATTTATTTTTTAACAAAATTGAATAAGGTTACAAAATTATTTATGGGGTACAGAATCCCCATAACTAAAGACTTTCAGTGTGCAAGTAACAAATAATTAGAGGTACTGGAATTTTGCTAAAAATTATACTGGAAATATACTGGAATTCTGAAAATTTTACTCAGTAGACACCCAGTTATAGGATCTAACTTAATAATTGGATTATTTTATTAACTCTTTTTAACACAAAAACAGGATAAAACATGACTGAACAGTCAATTTACCATTAAAGGAAAATATGTAGTAACTACTATGAACTAAATGCTCACAAGAAATGCAGTGAGTTTTAACTATATTTTAAGATCTCACTTTACTTGTAACTATAGTAGTTTTGAAATTTTTTCAGAAAATTGGCTTTATTTAAAGAAATTTAATAAAAGTCATAATGTTATTTTTTCAATCTTATTAGAAATTTGGATCAAAATATTTGCTGTATTATCATTAAAAGAAATCTATTGAAAATAACTTTATACATATTTAGTTTTATAAATTCCCACCATTTGGCAATGGCTCATGATTCGATCGTATATTTTATAATCAATTATAAATTATAAATAAATTCTGGAAAATGGCATCCATATTAGATCCTTTTAAGAAATCTATGCATCACCCAGATACAAGTGCTATCGTCGAATTTTTGGGCATATATGATCCCTAAGCCTACCCCCGCCGGACCCACTAGGCATCCATCTGCCTGTCCAAGCGTTCAATGACTTCATACGATTGATCGGGCATCGATCGGCGATAGGGATCATTTACGCAGCTGTTTCAGGAACCTTACTACCATGTTATGTGAGGGTCTACATGAATTCTAGTAATTAGCAGCGCAAGGAACCTGCATTAATTTTACTCATGCATGATGATATGCATGTGTCTAGCTGACTTGTCACACTGAGTGTTGTGTAGTGAACAATATTGTCACCTTCCATTTTAGCTTTAGAGAGTAGCCCAAGAGCTGCATTTAGAGCATAGAAGAGCCATAGTTTAGTCACCTTTGTTAGACCTAGTTTTTCACATCTTATGTTCTTCAATCTCCTTAAATTCTTTATAACTTATTAATCCATTAATCTGTTACCTTCAACAAATGTTTTCCCCCTAAAATAATGTCTGTCTGGTGATCTGAATGGAGGACTATGTTATCTCCAGAACGTTATACCTCTGAAGAACTCATTTTCATCAATAAAACCATTGCCAGAGAAAATTTCCCCTTGCTTTCTTCTATCCAGTACAGCAGCCATTCGTATCATACCGATCATGTCTCTGGTTATGTTGGTCATAACATCATTAGTTTTCAGGCCAATAATGTACTTACAGCACTATTGTCAACAAAGTGCACAAGCTGGGATGTGAAGCTCAAATGAATGAGCTTTAATTTTTGTCCTTTCTTTGACGAAAAAACCATATTTGTGCAATGAACTATAAATATTTGGTAATCCAGCATGCTAACCAATACGCATCAAATCCACCTATGTTTACCAAATAATCATACCATTTTCACCATAAAGAACAGAATAAATCTCTCATTCAACTCTCTAATTGCATGCCTCTTCAATTACTATGGTTCAAATCAATGAAAATCAAATGAAAAAGTGATGTTTCCTATAAACATTTTATAACAGTCAAAATATAATCTTAAATACCCACATTTTAAAATGTGTGTGAGATAAAATGTAAGACAAAATCATAATGGCACAGGACCTCCATAGATTACACAGTCCAACACACATTTTGGTGCCTGCTATTTTTTAACTGTTTCTAGGTAATTTTTGGGTGTAGAATCCAAAACAACTGTCAGATTTAGTCTATCAGATCTAGTTTTTGAGGTACGCTATATTGACCACTTTTAAAAAAAAATCATCTTTTTTTTTTAACTCGTGTACATTTCAGGTTATAAGTATTAGTATTTGCGACAAAGGCTCATTAAAAAACAAAGAATACAAAGTAAGGTATTTAATTCACAAAGTAGATAAATATACATTCATGGCTTATCACTTAAAAATTTTCTTTTATACGATTTTCTAGCATGGAGTTTAGTAGGACAGTCTTGCTGCAGACTCCAACAGTAGTCGGCCATCATGTGGGTATCCCATCTTCCTTGATATCGGTCTTCCATCATCTTAATGTCCTGATGAAATCTTTCCCCCTGTTCTTCACTGTAATCACCTAGGTTTTGTGGGAATCGATCTAAGTGGTTGTGGAGGTAGTGAAGTTTTATGCTCATGTTACAACCGAGAATATTAAATTTAGAAAGCATATTTTCCACTAATTCTCTGCTTTATGATTGCCAAGAAAATTTTGTACTACTTTAACAAATGAGCACCAAGCATTAGATTCAATCTCGTTCATTGCTGCGGTAAATTGTGGATCTTTTATAAGCTGTCTTATCTGAGGGCCATCTAATATGCCTGCTTTCAGTTTTTCCATGCTAATCCCAGGAAATTTACGTATTAAGTACCCAAAGCAAAGTCCATCTCGATTTAACGCCTTCACAAATTGCTTCATAAGTCCCAACTTGATATGCAAAGGTGGAAATATGATTTTCTCTCTCGCAACCAAAGGTTCGTTGATTACGTTTTCTTTTCCTGGAACCATGACGTTTCTTAGGGGCCAATTTTTGTTAACCCAGTGCTGATCCTTAGCTCTGCTGTCCCAAAGACATAAAAAACAAGGATATTTTGTGTACCCACTTTGCTGTCCAAGGAGGAAGTTTACCATTTTTAGATCAACACAAATCACCCACTGATGTTCTTCATACTTAATTTTTTTCAGGACTAGTGATATTGTCTCGTATTCCTCTTTCAAGGTGGTAGAATGACCAATGGGTATTGCACCATATCTGTTACGGTTGTTCAAAAGAACACATTTTAAACTACGTTTTGAGCTATCAATAAAAAGACGCCATTCGTCTGGTGTGTATTCTGATAAACCCATTGCTTCTAAGAGTCTTCTTATATCATTACAGAATACTAGGTTATTTTCCTGAGAGAAAAAGGGCAGCAGATCCTTTTCTCTTTTACGATAAAATGTAATACTAGTACCCGGATTAAGCAGATTCTTTTCTTTTAATCTGGAGGCAAGTAATTCTGAAGACTCCTTGGAGAGGTTCAGGTCTCTACTGAGATCGTTCAGTTCTTGTTGATTGAAACGTTGGGGCTTGTCTGAATCTGCTTCAAAATCACTATCGTTGTCTGATCGCACATATTCACCTTCATCAGACATTGATGGTTCGGTTTCGTCTTCCAAGAGTCTAGGCAGACTGCTGAATGATGAAATGGGGATTTCGTCGGAATGTGGTACTGGTCTCTTTGCTGAATTAAGATCAGGATATGTCCATTTGTGTCTATTGTTCCGATTAATGCCTTTGATATTTACAATACAAAAATAGCAGTCATCGTAATGGTTCCTCGGTTCCCTCCAAACCATTGGTACTCCAAACTTTAGGCACTTTCTCTTTCCAATTGTCCACTGTCGCAAATGTTCAACGCACGTTTTACACACCAAATGTGGAGCCCAAGCTTTATCCTGGTCTCCCAAGTGGACGCCGAAATAAGCAAGATAACACCGTTTCACAAAGTCAGAAATAGGTTTTCTGCTTTCTTTCAAAGTGTATTCGCCACATACGTAACAAAAAACGTCGGGGTGATTCACACAGCTACGTCTGCTTGTGGATGCCATGGTTTTAATTAACTGTTTTATGACTAAAGAACGCCGAAAACAAAAACAAACTGAAAGCACAACTGCAACTACGTAAACACAATCGTAAACTGAACCGGGTACGGCAGTGCTAGACACGAGGTAATATGGGCGGATGAGTTCGTGGTGGAGGAGTGGGGGTTAGGCAGGTATAAAAGGTCGAAGTTTTACGGTCATTGGGAATACCAAGTAACTCTAATTGCCTAATTATATAATCTAGTTTTAGGTACCACGTTTCCTGTAAAGATACCATTATTTCATTATTTGTGCCTGTTATTAAAACGAAAATCAATTAGCCTGTATCTCAAAAACTAGAGCTGCTATGAAAAAAAGCCAGGTATTTTTGGAATCAGCACATCAAATATATCCAAAATCAGTTCTCAGTTTTCCAGCACCAAGAAAAAAATTTAATTTTGTTGGCTTGTGTTATTCTTAGATGCTCTTACCAAATATCCTTTGAGCCCTTTTCCCAGAATTCCACTGGCTTTTTAAGATGATTCACAATAAGAGCAGGGGCAAGACCAGGCTGGTAAGGTCCAAATGTGATATATGTTGCTCCCTCTGTATTTTGTGTTTCAACCTGAACACCACCATACTAAGACAACAAAGAAAACAAAAATCACACATTTTTTCTGGTGATTTAATAATTACTCAATCTTTAAGTAAATGAATTAACTTACCTTATTAGGCAATGGCAGTAATGTTGGATTGATTAAGGTAAGGGGAAATGGAGCTGTGATATCATTAGTTCCAACCACACGAACTACAAGTTTTCCATCAGTAGCATCAATTGGCCACAAAGGACAACATCCACCTGAAGGGATACACACCCAAGGGTCAGCAGGTCGCCCTTCTTCACGACACTCCAAATCATGATTGGCAGTGTTCATAAGAACCACTCGAGGCATGAATGTCACACGCTTTGTTAATGAACAGCCAGTTAGTTGCACGTGAACACCCAACTATAAATAATTAGTGAAGATAAATAAAGGTTAATGAAATCATAGGATTTATAAAATTACAGTCACTGAAAATAATCAAATAAGTAATTTAAGATAAAAATTTGATTGATGCTTATAATTTTATAAATTCGATTTTTAAATTATAATTAATCCTTTCAAAAATATTTATGATAAATTTAATCATTATTAGCCATTTGCAGTCATATTTTCTACTACATGGTTCCCAGCCAGCTCAGTTTTTTTCTTGCAATTTCATTGTTCATGTCACTATCACCATTTGGCTCATAATCTAAATCTTCTTCACTCTCACTAATATCATAGTCTTTCACTGTCTGTAGATTCTGTTATGGCCTCGAGAATTGTCTCTAGTCGCATGCACTTCTTACTGTTCAATCCCATTTTCATGAGTAGAAATAATTTGCAATTTTGCACAGAGTAGATACTGTAGTCTCAAACAAAATTTCAGAGTAACAGAGAAAAATGTATTCTATCAGATGAAAACATGACTGAGGCATGAGCTATTGGAAGGAAAAGTTGATATTCCTTTGAGGAAACAAGGTGCAATATACCAATACCAATTTTGATTACAAACTAAATATCTTTAGAAAAGAATGAAATACATATTAAGTAATACATGCTAAGAGTTCGGATGTAAAACATTTGGAGGACACATAACATGAGTAGCATGACATTGTTGCATACCAATCACGTGCTCTCAGAGAGGTTATACTATTCAAACTGCAGGTGTACATGTCTGCTGCTGGCACACTAATCAAAAAGTAACAAATATGTTTAAATTGGAACAAGAGTCATAAAATGCCAACAATCTTAGTGTAGCCATTTTCAACACTGTGTGTATCAAATTTCCTATCCAGCCGATTACAACTTCTTACATAGGTTTGTCCAACTCCCCTTAATCCAGTGCCTATGAGGTGGAAAGCCGCTTGTTTGTACATTGTGAACTTCAAGAAAATGAATAAATGTATTAATAAAATGAATGTAATGTATTGTGTATGCATACAAAATGTAATTTCATGGACATAGAATCATCATTAGAGTGTTCCATGCAGTGTCTAAAACTTAAGTGCTCTCGCAGCCTTTTTTATGACAAATCTTGTACTACTATTGTAATTGCTCATCAAATATGATGGGTATGTACATAGTACATACCCATCATATATATCATACAGTATGTATTAAAATTATGGTACATCCCATTCTTACTCCCTTCCCTCTTCCAATCTCCTAATCTCGCCCACTCTCTCCCTCCTATTCCCCTCTCTCTCTCCTATTCTCCCTCTCTCCCTCCTATTCCCCCTCTCTCCCTCCTATTCCCCCTCTCTCCCTCCTATTCCCCCTCTCCCCTTCCTATTCCCACTCTCCCCCTCCTATTCCCCCTCTATCCCTCCTATTCCCCCTCTCTCCCTCCTATTCCCCTTCTCTCCCTCTTATTCCCCCCTCTCCCTCCTATTCCCCCTCTCTCCCTCCTATTCCCCCTCTCTCCTTCCTATTCCCCCTCTATCCCTCCTATTTACCCTCTCCCTCCTATTCCCCCTCTCTCCCTCCTATTCCCCCTCTCTCCCTCCTATTCCCCCTCTCTCCCTCCTATTTCCCCTCTTTCTCCTATTCCCCCTCTTTCCCTCCTATTTTTCCTCTTCCAGTCTTAGTCCAATGCTTGTGGTAGCCTGACGTGCCCTCAGGTCGCTCCGTCCCTTTCACTTTCCATTTTTAATTATCCTAACTGCTGAATATGCTGCCAAAGGCTTTAAAGAAGGATTTTGAGTTCAATAGCACAGAGTTTCGTGCTTTGATGGAAATGGTTATGAAGACTATGTCTTCATTTCAAATTGAACTTAGCCAAATCCATAAGGAAGATTCACCTAAGAAGAAGGAATCTCTCTCATCCTAAGAGGAAAGATTTTCCAGTTTCCACACAAAAGTAATGGAAGACTTCCGCCTTCTCTTGCCTTAGTGACCTAGGGAAGAAAAGTGTGGAATACAATGAGAGACAAGATGCCTTAGAGCTATATTCCCGACACAACTCTCTTCTCATTCATTGAGTACCAGAGAAGGAGAATGAAGACTTTACATCTTGTGACGAAGTTCTTCAAAGATGAAGTTAAGGAAGAGATCGACATGCAGCATCTTTCCAGAGATCACAGAATTGGTGTTCCTAGTAGCTCCAATCCTCACCCCAGAACTATTTTTATTGTATCAGGAAAGAGACAAGGTGTGGAGAAAAAAGAGATGACTCAAAGTTTCCAATTTTATTGTCACCAAGTTGCTTATGTATTGCAAGAGGTAAAAAATGTTGGCAGGACCACATGGGGTATGGACACAAGATGGGAAAATAGTTGTCCTGCAAGACGGTGGCAACAGACAGTTCATCTCCACCATGAGAGATGTAGAAGCATTGAAGTGGGTTTGGACCTCTCAGAAATCAACTTTGGGGGATGGATGCTGCTAAGTTACCTGATGACCAAGACTTAGGATTTGCTTAGAATCTGACAAAGACCACTATGGCTTAATCATAAGGTAACATCTGTCGTGCATACTGCATTGTGCAACTTGAGATCCTGTTCTCCACTAATTCAGTTCCTGACATCATGTGGCATCCCCATTCCTGCATTTGCTGAACCTCAGCTGTCTTCCATGTTCCCGAGAGAAGAAAGAAGCTCCTTGCGCATTTCCATCTCCCCTTCTTTTGTGGCGATTTTCTTTTCTTTCTTTCTTTCTCTCCCTTACGTGGTGTCCCAAAGGAAAATTAGTGCCTGTGTTTTTGTCTCTCCTATATCCCTAGTTATCCCAAATTAATTCATAAATAGCCCTCCCCTTCCTTAGTGGTAGTTCTCCCCACAGTGTTTTCTTTCTCAGTTCTCTTTTTACAATTGCTCCCAAAGTCACATCCAAAGATCCCTTATTTCCCAGTGCTAGAGCTCCACGTATTATTTTATTTCAATCATCTAATCAGTGCAAATAAGTATCTGTAGTTATCTGTGTCCCCATTCCACCCTTAGTGCACCCAAAGCCGTTTTCCAATAGCTCTTACTCCACACTGCTAGTGCTCCACTCAGTTTTCTATTCCACTCATTTGATAGTTCCTTTAGCTCCCTAGTGCAGTTCTCATATCCCTACAGTGCAATGCTCGCACCTTCCTCTGTGTTCGCTTTTCCTGTGCAATTAATTTATAACTTATTCTTTACTTGACCTATGCACATTTTCTTGCTTTTTAATTATACATTGTAGTATTGTAACCCTAACTTTGCACATCCTACTTCTATAAAATATCCTCTCCTATGTTTAATTCTTCCCCTGAAATCTTGAGTGCTTCCTTCCCATTCGTACCTCCATCAGTAGAATCTTGCAAGAGGATGTTATGATGCGCATTAGCTCTTCCGATATTCCACCTCCTGCTGACCACCATCTCCCCCGCTTTTCCCATTACACTCAAAACAACAACACATGCCCTCTCTTGCCCATCACCTCTTCTTCTGTCCCACCATATAACCTTAATAATCATGGTCCTCACTCTCTCAACCCAGAGGCAGCAGAATTCCTATCCCCCTCTATTCTACCCCCATCCCTACCCCTCTCACTACCTGCGTTACATTCAGCCATAACCCGTACCTGCTTTAACCCATATGCTCTTGATTTTATTCCTTCCCAAACTCATCCATGTCTTTCCTTAGACCCAAATGCCTCTGAATTCTACCCATCCATATCTCCCGACTCTGCATTCTATTATCTTCTCCCTCTCACTAATAAAAGTTTATTTTTATACTCCAACTCCAATACAAAGACCATTTTATCTGAACAGTTTAATCCATTTCCATGCAGATCATATACTTAAATGCTCCAAGTTTAACAGCACATATCGAATAACTAAATAACATTCTACCTCACAATAAAGTACACATTGCTATTGCTGAGACCTGGTTGAAACCTTCTATGTCTTCCTCTACTGTTAACATTGATGGTTTTAAGCTTTACTGTAATGATTGCATTGGTAAAGGTGGTGGCAGTGTTGCAATATATGTAAGAAATGATATTTCAACTAAAGTGATTGAAAGCAGCGAATGGAATTACAGCAAAAGACCCTAATTTCCCTTCCTTGAATTTAAAATCTATTGACAGAAAATACTTTTCGTATTGTCTACCGCCCAGCCAAAATTGGCCATATATCCGATATAGATGAAGTCAATGCCAATCACATCAACGATTACAATCATTTAATAATTACTGGCGACTTTAATGCTAATCTACTCACATAAAATCCCGATTCGACATATTTATATAACTCCTTCAACTCCCTAGGTCTTAGTATTCTTCCGCTAAATGCAACTCACCATACTCCAACTTCTTCTACCCTAATTGATTTAGCCGTTACCACCAACCCTGACAAGGTTCTCGCACATGGCCAACTCTCTGCTCATGGAATCTCGGCACATGACATAATATACATTGCCTGTTCAATAGGTGTCCAACTCACAAGCAGATATATATATCACCTATAGGGACTTGAAAAACATCAACAATGAGAATTTACTTGCTGACACGTCTGCTATGCCTTGGCATTCAATCGAATATATGGACGACATTAACAACAAGGTCGAGGCTTTCAACAATTTTAAACAGCCATTAATCAACACTCACACTCCACTCAAGACTAAAAGAGTCTCGAAGCCCCATGCACCATGGCTCACAACCGACATCAAACTGATAATGGAAAGACGTGACAATGCCTTCTGCATTTTCAAAAATACAAAAACACATCTCATTAAACCAATTTAAAAAACTGAGAAATAAAGCTAAGCAACTCATCAGAAACTAAAACTAGATACATTCATTCACTGACCTGTCCGAATTCATCACAATCTGTTCTATGGAGTAACTTAAAATTATTTGGTATTGGAAAATCTAAGGATACACAACTGCCTCCTCATATTTGCCTTGATACACTTAACACTCTCTTCTCCACTCCCCCGACTCCTGATGACAACGAAATGAAACAGAAACACACCACCTCCTACTTCAACACACTCCTCCCACCACAGCATCACCACCATTTCAATTTTCTCCTGTAACTCAACTGGAAGTACTAAAATCTTTACATAAAATCAAGTCCAGAGTATAAAGTGCTCACGATATTCCAATAGTTTTCCTTTGTAAGATTATTCATCTAGTTCTACCCATCATCACTCATATATTCAATTGGTCACTTATGCATAACAAATTCCCATCACAATGGAAACTCACCATAGTCCGTCCCATACCTAGGAAAAGTCTTTCTTCTGATATAACTGAATTTCGGCCCATCAATTTACTTCCTGTATTATCAAAGGTATTTGAAAAGGTTTTATATGAGCAAATCACTTATCTTTTAATTAAAAATAATATCCTCAATTCACTACAATCAGGATTCCAAAAATCACACAACACAACCACAGCACTCCTCCAAATCACTGACGATATCAGATTAGCTATGGACAAAAGAGAAGTCACTATCATGACTCTTTTTGACTTTCATAAAGCTTTTGACTCTGTAGATGTAAATATACTTCTAACCAAACTTCATCTCCTGAACTTCTCCTCAGATTCCCTAAACATAATTAGTTCTTACCTCAATGAATGCCATCAAAATCATCCCTCAAGATGGATTCAAGTGACATGTGTTGTACCACAAGGTTCTACCCTTGGTCTTCTCTCTGTACATTAATGACATATCTTCTCAGTTTGCTCATTGTAAATACCACCTCTTTGCAGATGATCTCCAAATCTATATCCACTCTTACACTATTTATCTCCCACTTACCATTGATAAAATAAACCATGACCTCACTTCTTTATCCAAACAGAGCAACGTAAATTTCCTCAAAATTAATCCTTTAAAAAGTCAGTCCATTATTATTGGGTATCCCAAACTTCTCTTGTCACTAAACATCTTGGAACTATCCCCAATTCTGCTCAATAATTCTATCATTCATTTCCAAATAACTGCAACTAATCTGGGGTTAGTATTCAACGACACATTGACCTGGACTGATCATATAACTGAAATATGCAATACTGTTAACAGCTCACTTCACTCACTTAAAAGAATTAAAAGCATCACCCATTTATCACTTAGCAAGCGATTTATCACCGCTCTTGTCCTTCCTCACCTCTATTACTGCAATATGATCTATCAAGATCTATCTAATGAGCTATCTTTAAAATTACAGCGGGCCCAAAATTTCTGTGTAAGACTTATTTGTGATCTCCAAAAGAGTGACCAAGTCACTCAATCTCTTTATAAATTATGCTGGCTTCACACTGAAGCTCATAGATGTCTTCGTCTCCTCTTGTTATTTTACCGAATTATAACTCTTCAAAACCCACAGTATTTTAACTCTAAATTTACCCAAATGAACTCTGTACACAACACCAACACTAGGGGCAACAATCTCTTTGTGATCTCACATCATAGGACAGAAGTCTTTAATAAAGCCTTCCATGTTACAGCTTGTAGACTATGGAATGCCCTACCTACTGACCTCCAAAACGAAACATCTTCAAACATAAATACTTTAAATCGCAGTTCTCTGCTCAAAATTCAGGTCAGCTTTAACATATTCTTCTTAGCTATTTCAGGATGGCTGCCTTCACTCTTCCTTATTTAATTAACATCAATTAATTTCTTTACAGGATATCGATTTTCTCACAATGTACGCCACTTTCGACTACGTTATGTTTTCATTGTCTAGTGTCTACTATGTTATATTATTTATAATCATTCTAATTGTTTTATATTATTTTATATTGTTTTATATTATGTATCTTATTTTATATTATTTCCTTCTTTCTCATAATATGCTTGTTCCAACCTCTATATTCATTGTATATGTTCATCATCATCATAGGTAGTCTGTCCGTAGACAGGTCCGTGATTATTCTTGGTTAAACCTGGTTCTCCATATACTCCTATTTTCCGCTGTCCTCTTCATATCTTGATAACTCTCTTTCCCTTTCAAATCGTCTATCAGCTGATACCTTTTCCTACCTCTTTCCCTTTTCCCATCTAGTTTTCCTTCTAACACATCTTTAATCATACTCTCTCTCCTCATGTAATGTCCAACCCAGTTAGCCTTCCTCTTTCTGATAGTCTGTATAATCATTCGCTTCTCTCCTATTCTTCGTAGCACTTCATCGTTTTTCATCCTATCTGTCCATTTTATCTTCAGCATTCTCCTCCAAGTCCACATTTCAAAGCTTTCCAAGTATTTGATGTCATTTTTCCTTAGCGTCCATGTTTCTGCCCCATACAATGCTATACTCCATACGTAGCATTTTATCAACTTCTTCCAGATATCTTCCCTTATATTCCCTGTAAGTAGTTGTTTCTTTCTCCTGAAAGCCGCTTTTGCTTTTCCTATTCTAGTTTTGATCTCATCCGTACATTTTGCCTCTCGTGTTATGATACTTCCAAGGTATTTATATTCTGAAACTTGTTCTAATGGCTTTCCCCCAATAGTTATGTTCAGATTCTCTTCTTTACCCGATATTCGAATGACCTTGGATTTTTCTGTATTTATTTCCATACCGTATTTTCTACCTGTTATCACTAGTCTATTTATCATTTTTTGTAGTTCCTCTTCCTTTCTTGCTAGAAGTACTTGATCATCTGCGTATTTTACTGTTCTTATAATCCTTCCTCCAATTTTGAAATCCCCTGTGCCTTCTAAAGCTTCTTGCATTAGACTTTCTCCATATATATTGAATAGGGTTGGCGATAGGCAGCAGCCTTGTCTTACTCCTCTACCGATATTTATTCCGCAGGTGTCCACATTCTCAAACCTAACCTTTACAACTTGATTCTCATATAGATTCCTAATCAATCTCCTGTCTTTCCAGTCTACACCTATATCCTTTAATATCTTCATCAACTTTACCCAATTTACTCTATCAAAGGCCTTCTGCCAGTCTACGAAACATGCGCAGATATCTTGACTGTAATCTATTGCCCTTTCTGATATGATTCTAACTACTCCTATAGCATCTCTAGTTCCTCGTCCTTTTCTGAAACCGAATTGATCTTCCCCTATTATTTCTTCTGCCTTTTTCTCCAGCCTTTTATTAAGAATCCTCGTGATGATCTTCGATGTGTGTGACAGAAGGCTTATAGTTCTGTAATCTTTACACTGCATTGCCTTTGGCTTCTTCTTTAGAGGGATCATTGTTACTTCTAGGAAATCCTGAGGCCATTCTCCCGTGTCGTAAATCTTATTAATTAATTTCGTGATCGCTTTTAGTCCTTCTGATCCTATGACTTTAAGTATCTCAGCCGGTATTCCATCACTGCCCGTGGCTTTCCCCTTCTTTAGTTCCACTATCGCCTTTTCTACTTCGCTCTCCATAATACTTGGTCCTAAGTTGTCTTCTTCAATGTTTTTCTCATTTTCCAGTTCTATTTTCCCCTCTCCTGCCTGTTTGCCGTATAATTCCTTAATGTATTCTTCCCATACCTGTGCTACATCCTTTGTTTCTGAGACTATCTTCCCATCCGTATTCATAATTCCTTTACCACAAATTCCATGAGACTTCTTATCTTCTAATTCCAGTGCCCTAGCGTACATCATATCGTACCGTCCTAACTTCTCCATTTGTTCTATTTCATCACATTTTCCTTTTATCCAGTTTTCTCTAGCTTTATCTGTTACCCTTCTCAACTCATTGTTTATACGCCTATAGTTGGCTCTACCTTCTTCACTGTTAACGTTTTTCCATTTTCGTCTCTCATCCATTTTCTCCAGCATTTCCTTCGTGATCCATGGTTTTCTGATTTTCTTCTCTTGTTTTCCAATCTCTTTATCCAAGGTATCCTTGATACTGGTTTTAATTTCATCCCATTCTATATCAACGGTCTTCGGTTTGTTTTCCAACTTCCTTAGGTTATCTTCCAACTTCATGCTGACTACATCCTGCCTTTCTTTCAGTTTTTCTAGGTCCCAGGTCTGTCTTTCTCTTCTCGTTTTTCTTATTTGTTTGAGCTTTGTACTCATGTCAAGTATTAGAAGGCTGTGATCTGAATCAATGTCCGCTCCTTGCAATGCCTTGGCATTCTTTATGCTGTTCCTGAATCTTTGTTTTACAAGGATGTAATCTATTTGGCATCTCATTCTATCTCCTGGGCTTTTCCATGTGTATAACCTTCGTTTATGGTTTTTGAACCATGTATTAGTCACTACAAGGTCATTATTGATGCAGAATTCTACGAGTTTCTCCCCTCCTCGATTTCTCTTTCCAAGTCCGTATTGCCCGACAACATTTTCTTCCTGTCCTTCTCCGACTATGCTGTTCCAATCTCCCATTATTATGCAGTTTACCTTTCCTCTTCCGTCTTCTTCGTAAATTTCATTAATTTGCTCATAGATCTCATCTATTTCTTCATCGTCATGAGCTGACGTTGGCATATATACCTGGATTATCAGCATGTCCACTGGGACTGCTTTTAGCTTTATTGCCATCAGTCTATCGTTCGTTGCTATTATCTTTGTCACGCTTTTCATCATATCATTCCTAAGTACCAGAGCTACTCCCCTTTCCCCACTATTTCCTCCAGAATAAACTACCGTGAATTCTTCCGAGTCGAACTGTCCTTCTCCCTCCCATCTAGTTTCGCTTAGCCCTATAATGTCAACTCTATTTCTTCTCATTTCTTCTTTCAAGTTCTCTAGCTTGAACCCCCGAACTTTGCAATAGAAAGCCGACACGCTAACCACTACACCACCAGTGTATATGTTAACTGTATATATTTAATGTATAATTCATCTTATTCTGTCTAATCCGTATACATACAAAATGATTAATGATAGATGAGTTTGAAAATTTGCAATGCGAGATCTTCGAATCTACTGGGCCGATTATCACAAAATTTTCACTAAAAGATTAAGTGGAATCTCGAAGAGGTTTTAGGCTTAATTTTATTCTTCTAACATAAGCTGTTTCAAAGATATGGCGATTTTTCTGCAAACACATATTTTCCTACACTACTTTAAGATGTTTGGCGGGTGGTGGGAGGGGTGAGTGAAATAGGGGCGGGCAGTGAGAGGTGTGAGTGAAAGAGGGGTGGGTGGTAGGAGGTGTGAGTGAAAGAGGGGCGGGTGGTAGGTGGTGTGAGTGAAAGAGGGGTGGGTGGTAGGAGGTGTGAGTGAAAGAGGGGCGGGTGATGGGAGGTGTGAGTGAAAGAGGGGTGGGCAGTGGGAGGGATGAGTGAAAGAGGGGTTGGCAGTGGGAGGGATGAGTGAAATAGGGGCGGGTGGTAAGAGGTGTGAGTGAAAGAGGGGCAGGCAGTGAGAGGGGTGAGTGAAAGAGGGGCGGGTGGTAGGAGGTGTGAGTGAAAGAGGGGCGGGTGATGGGAGGTGTGAGTGAAAGAGGGGCGGGTGATGGGAGGTGTGAGTGAAAGAGGGGTGGGCAGTGGGAGGGATGAGTGAAAGAGGGGTTGGCAGTGGGAGGGATGAGTGAAATAGGGGTGGGTGGTAAGAGGTGTGAGTGAAAGAGGGGCGGGTGATGGGAGGTGTGAGTGAAAGAGGGGCGGGTGATGGGAGGTGTGAGTGAAAGAGGGGCGGGTGATGGGAGGTGTGAGTGAAAGAGGGGTGGGCAGTGGGAGGGATGAGTGAAAGAGGGGTTGGCAGTGGGAGGGATGAGTGAAATAGGGGTGGGTGGTAAGAGGTGTGAGTGAAAGAGGGGCGGGTGATGGGAGGTGTGAGTGAAAGAGGGGCGGGTGATGGGAGGTGTGTGTGAAAGAGGGGCGGGTGATGGGAGGTGTGAGTGAAAGAGGGGCGGGTGATGGGAGGTGTGAGTGAAAGAGTGGTGGGCAGTGGGAGGGATGAGTGAAAGACGGGCAGGCAGTGGGAGGGGTGACTGAAAGAGGGGAAGGTGGCGGGAGGGATGAGTGAAAGAGGGGCAACCGGTGGGAGAGGTGAGTGAAAGAGGGGAAGGAGGTGGGAGGGGTGAGTAGTGGGAGGGGTGAGTGAAAGAGAGGCGGGCGGTGAGAGGGGTGAGTGTAAGAGGGGTGGGTGCAATCCCAAATCGCACCCAGGCAATGCCAGATCACACAGCTAGTTAATGTATATTTCTTGTATATATTATGAAAATATCTTCATATGTATTTTTTATGATGGTATACAATGATGCTGTATATACGAACTCTGCTATTGTACATACTCCTTTCTATTTAATGTTGTAGTATTATATTACCATATATACATTATCTAGGGTTTTCGCAGGTTTTTCACACCTCCCTTCTCAGAGGGTGTTTTCCTGTGTGGGTTTTACTAGGGAGGACATCCCACTTTTACCTAGGTTTTCCAACGAACTTCAATTTTATCTTTTTTTTTACTTTGTATGATTTAGGTATCTGTTTATGTATTGTGTATTGTAATATCTTATTTTATTTTATCTTATATTTATTATATTGACGAAGGGTTAAATGTAAGAATGGACCTAATGGTCTAAATTTCGCCCGGACAAAGACAATTATCTATCTATCCCTCCTATTGCTCCTCTCTCCCTCCTATTCCCCCTCTCTCCCTCCTATTCACCCTCTCTCCCTCCTATTCCCCTCTCCCTCCTATTCCCCTTCTCTCTCTCTCTCTCTCTTATTTTTGCTCTATTTTGCTCTGTCTTTCTCCCTCCTTGCATGATATTGTCTAGTTCTTTCTCTCATCCATCATCTTTGTTGTTCATCAGCACTTTCCTTTATGCTCTCCAGTTCATGTACAAACTCTAAAAGATAGGGGAAGTTTGTACCAAAAAAACCAATTAAGAAAAAACCTTACATATCTCTATTATATTATACAAGGTGAGGTGACATTTGCCAAGTGCAGTTAGTTTTCAAAACCTTCTGTAGAGAGTGTGAAGTAACAGTGGAGTGCTGCAACCTGGCGGAACACTTTATAACTAATAGAAATCGTGTTCAGCTTATAAATGTATATTACACAAACTGAAATGTCGTTTTGTTTACAGAGTGTGTATGGTTACTAACAACAGTACATAGTTAGTAATTTTAGTAAATAAACTTGCATATTTGCTTCGTTTAACAGTTTACAGATTGAAGCTTCACTTACGTATCAGTAAGAATTAAAATCAAAATGTCTTTAATACATTGAAAAGTACAGAAAACTTCAATTATACAACATGCTATATTAATTTTAGTTAGTATTTAAATGAAAGTCTTATGTCATAATGTTAAATGAAATTAATATAGATGCTGTATGCATATAAGTTTCATTTGATTATCAGTATTTATATTCAATTTCGATTTTACTCCAATTAAAGTTACAATACAACCAAGTTCATTGAATCTGAAAGAGAACATTATGATTTAACTCGAGAACTGAATGTACCATTATTTAATGTAAATAAGAGGCACATAGCGTGGGCTATGATTGGAAAATGTGAGAGAGAATGATGAGTGATTGATTAATTAAATGTGATCCTTTTAACATGCATTTAGACAATTCACGATCAAACTGTCTTATGCCATGGCAATAAATAAATGGCAAGGTCACACCTCAGCCAAAGTTGGAATTTTGATGCCTGAACCTTAGTTTACACATGGAAATATGTGAGGTATTCAATAATTCGAACTGTAAATTGTATATAAAGAAATATTGCAAATTAAATAATAACACAATTGAAATAGACCCCTAGTCAACTCTAATATCTAAGTTCTATATCTACCACTACATTACTTTTAATCACACTTCATTTTTCTATTTTGATCTTTACTTGTGAAATGAAGGAGAAACTACACGCAATAAAGAATTTTTAAGGTATGACAGGATTTTCTTGATGAAGGTATAAGCATAAAAATGTTCATATCGTAAGTAACTACGCTATATTTATATGATTGAAGGGACACCATTGGAAAGGAATTAATTTCACATTTTAAAGCTACTAAAAACAATGCAAAAATTTTCTTTCAGAAAAGATCATGATTTTAAATTTTAATTTCACTAATCAAATAACTACACCATTAAATAAATTTTAAGACGCACCTAATATCTCATTACTTTGGTAAAATTTCCTATTTAAAAGTGGCAAATAACTTCGAATTACATATTTCATCACATCTATTCTATGAACACGTTCGTTGCGGATGATATCATATGATGTCATCCCACCCTAGCACAGTCACAGACGACATCATATGTTGTTCTCTCTCAAATCAGTTTTTGGTTTTTTTTAGGAAATTTCATTTAAGCCTTATTATTTTTTATACACATTGGTTTTTTACTTACTTCCTTATTTCAATGTAATGAAGTGAATTACGCAGTTTTCTCATCTATTAGAAGGCTTAATAGACGCTCATTCAATCGGAGGCAACAATGCAGGTCGCCTTAACAACATCCGGAAAGAGTACGAAAAAGCCATAAAATTTCAAAAATAAATTCGTATTTCTGACAAATGCTTCCTTATAACATCTAAACATTGCAAGAATAAGATATTTTATAGATTTAGCCATTTAATAAAACAAAAACGGAAAAAAACCTCTCACACTGAAAATTGAAACTCCTGTGTAAACATATGGGAAAATATAATCCTCTTCTGGAGTCGAACCTGGGTCACTTAGGTAAACAAAAATAATTTTCTCAAGGTCTCCTAGTTGGCAGACACAAACTGGCATTTACAGCATTTCTCTACAACCAACTGTGCAAGAGATAAAAGGGGGGGCGGACAGACATTGAGTAATTATATATTAAAGATACTAATAATAATCAATAATTGTATTTCTTGAAACAATTAGTTATAACGTAAATTGTAAATATCATTGTAAACTTTAAATATTATTGTAAATTGTAACATTTATTGTAAATTATAAATATTATTGTCAATTATAGTAAGAATAATAATAATCAATAATTGCAAAAGAAATAATATAAGTATTTCTTTATAAATAAACTTTTTTGAAAGGGAATTCCATCATTATTACTGAAAAGTAACCCATAAGAATTTGTTTGAATATAAGTCGCAACTTTTTTCTAATTTACATATCTTGCAACTAACAAACAATATTCGGAATATTTTGTTTTGGTGATATTTTAGATGCAATAAAAGGGGTTAGCTTATCTTGGGACTATCCGCAGGGTGGATGACATCATATGATGTTGTAATTTTTTTAATTACAAAAATTTTTTCGACTAATTCGACATAAGAATACATTATAAATTAAAAAAATAAAGCTATATGATTTTTGAGTCTGAAAGTTACACTCGCTTGCGATAATTGCGATTTTTGTACCGCAACGAATGTGTTAATAAAATTTTCAGCAAAAAATCAGTGAATAACAAAAGTAATATTTATGACTTTTTACGTATTTCAATGCAATATGCAATACTGATTGTCAAATTTATTTGATGAAACAAAATATCTCAACAATGTGAGTAAAAACATACTTGACAAGTTCTAACTACTTCAATTCAATAAACGTTATTTCCCTAACTTAACTGAATCTTTAAACCAGTCTCCATTGTCAAAGTAAACAAAAAGAAAACTCAATTATTAGTGGTTGTGTGTTAGTTCGCATTTCTTTCACGTCTTAGAAACAGCGCTGCAGTTGAGCGTCTCTGATTGGCTTGCAGTCAGCCAATGAAAGCGCTTCTAAGTATGACACACATTGCAGATTTACAAAGAAAGGATTTTATTATATTAGATAATTGATTAAATTTTTTAATCTATACCTCATAGATAATATAAGAGAGGATAATATGGTATTGTATTGTTGCTTGACAGATGCCATTTAATGAGATACAAGTACTGTATCTGTCCGAATATAAGCCGATGGTTTTTGTCAAGATCTATCATGAAAAAATCATCCCTCGGCTTAAATATGAGTTTGAGAAAAACTTTAGGGTTAGGGTTAAGTCTCGTAGTCACCCATAGATGGCAGCACATTGCCATCGCGTTCAAATGATAGTACTATATTTTTCGTAAAGTAAATATCTGACTTACAATGAATATTAATGAATAAATAATAAATCTAGAATACTGAATTTAGCAGTAGCCATGTTTTGTTACAGTTGTTACCTGCTCTTTCGTTTCAAAATGTTATTGGATATTTTCTTTCATTTCTCATGCATATGTAACATTAAGAACAGTTAGCAATTTGTATTATTTTTCATTATTCATTGAAAGAAGTTCCTATTAGTTTTACTTGGAAATTGTAGTTATTGCTATAGCCATTGTAATGTTTATATGCATGTTAAAACCTCATTTATGGAATCTATTAAAATTATGCACATTGACTACTCAGACGCTTACGCAAAATGCGATGATTGCTTTTGATGCTCAACTATTTGAATTACAATAAAACTTGTGTGTGAAGTTATATACGATATATTATATACGGTATGACCACGTATAACTATAAAACGCAATTTCATAAGGCAATGTAAATGCTAATTTCATTGGAAATAGACTTGGATTAAAAATTATCTTTGCGAGGTCGCCATTGCTTTATTTGACCTTGTGTGAAAATGAAGATGAATGAAATTATTGTAACTGAATGTGGAACATTGTTCAACAATGCAATATTATTAATTGGGGTAATATTTCAAATGTCAACAACTAAACCATTTCCCAATCTATTCTTCGATCTCCAATAATGTGTTCTAGGCCGTGCATGCATGCCCGGCACACTTCAGCATAAAGTCTACAAAATTTACTTTTTAGTCAAAAAATGGTGGAAATTTTTGGAGGGTCGGCTTACATTCCGGGTCAGCATATATTCAGACAGATACGGTATGTTTATTTAAGTGCTTACATAAAATGGAAGTTCTAATTGATAGATGCAGTTCAAAATCACAATTTGCAATTGCAAAGAAAAATTTCATTACTTTCCAGATATATGGTTGAGGTTCGTGGATGACATATTCACAATCTTTGATTTAAAGAAACAAAATGTAGATGAATTTGTTAATCAGTTAAACAACATATATCCTTCAATTAAGTTCTCTTATGAACTTCAAGAAAACAACACCTTGCCATTTTTGGACCTGCTTATCATAAATAATAGACAACACATCGAGTTTGACATTTTTAGAAAACCTACACATACTGATAACTTCATTCCTAACAACTCCTTTCACCCTATGAACCAAAAAATAGCTGTGTTTCAATTTTTAACACACAGATTATGTAACATCCCCCTCAATAAAATCAGATATGCAAAGGAACTCAAACACATAAAACAAATTGCCGCTAAACTTGGATACGATAATAATTTAATTAATAAATTAGTGAGAAAACATAACTTTAATAAAACCTTGTCCAATGCCACTTCCCTCAAATTAGACAACAAAAAAGAGGACGAATATGTAAAATTGCCTTATTTTCCACCATTAAAAAGAGGCTTGAACAAAATTTTTAAACATAAGAATTATACCATAACATATACAAATCCTTATAATTTGAAAAGTTTACTGGGCAGTACAAAAGACAGAACAGAATCTTTGAACAAGTCCGGTATTTATAAAATACAATGCTCACACTGCGACAAAAAGTACATAGGACAAACAAGAAGGAAACTAATAACACGCTTCAAGGAACACATGGCTCACTATAAATATAATCGTTTTGAAAAATCAAGCGTTGCCAACCACATCTTTGAAACAGGTCATAGTATACACGTAAACGATTTAACATTGATAACTTCAGCCAATAACTCACTAAACTCGTTAGAAAACCTTCACATTTACAAAAACCGCGATACACTTATGAACACGGACACATTTCAACAAGACCCTATACAAACTGACAGATTTAAACGACACACACGCCGAAAAATCTTTCCGCGCTTCACTTGTTTCTCGGTCGTCTTCTTAATACTTTCCGTTTCAAACCTGGCAGTTGGCTCCCAGTCACTGTTGAAACAGGTTTTACCACTGACGATGCTCACCTTGTGGGCGAAATGCATTGGGTTTTGTAGCCCTCTAGTTGTTTTGGCTAAAGGAGTATTTCACCTTTGTTAGTTTTGGCCAAAGTTATTGAGCTACTATCTATTATGTATTTCAAAATCGACGGTAGCAAAATGAATTTTCTATCTTTAAGGCATTGTTTGGCTCAAGTATCATATTCGTAGGATGATTCCAAGTAATTTTAAAATGTGATTGAAAATTATGCTGCATTGCTTCTCATAAACATAATTCCAATATTAAATACAGAGATGCAGAGGGAGATACTTAAACCGAGATTCTAGTCTATTACTAAAGATAATAAGAAACAACAACACTGCTTGAATCAATTTTTTTTAGCCCAAGGTGGTTCAACACAATAACTTGGCATGAGTGACATGAATACACTGTTGTAAAAGATCAAAAGAAAATCTGAGTGCACTGGTTTGAATATTTTGCCCATAAATAAGATGATTTATTAGAAGGTTCATCTTACATTCCGAGTAGATTTAAAAAGGTAAATATGGCAAATTTATGTTTCTTAGCAACATAATGTTAGGAATGTTATCGCCATCATTGATATTGATAGGAAGAAATGGGCACCATACCTGTCGTGTGAATGTGGAAGTGTTGCATGACACAATCCCCGAGCTTCCAACTGCATCCAATGAGAAGCTGGTCGACCAGTCACTGTCATCAATCCTTACCAAAGCTTTCTTTTTGCCAAAGAATGCTTTGCCTTTGGGAGCCAACAGGACTGGGCTGTTGAGGTCGACAGGATGGTACAGCATGTTGGACGAATCCTCGGCAGACTGAAAAATCCAAGTGGGTGAAATGTGCCCAATTGCCATTGATGCATGAATAAAGGCCACTGACAAAATGGGACTCTTACTCTGTATGTTAGCAGGAAGCCAGTTTTATTGACCATCCAGCATGGAGCAAAGAGGCTAAGTTCCAATGTCCCTCGAGATTTCCCTCCATGCATTCCTAAATCTAAAGTAGCACCCTGCATTGCGTCATGTGACTCAAAAGACCAGACGGAAAGTTCAGGTTGGTTCAGCAAGATGTCTTCAAGGCATGACCACTCCCTCTCCAAATAATTAGTAATCTGGAAAGGAGGGAGGTAGAAAAGATGCTCTAAAATAAAAGTGAAAAAGTTACATACATTCACTTCATCAAATAAATACATCACAGAAAAAACAAAATTTAGTAACAAATATAATATATAAAATTGATCATCTCCTCTTCACCAAGATTGTTTGGAAATATTATCAGCAATTCTTATGGTAATAATTAACTCCCCTATAGAAATCTCATGGATCTTTTTGTTCACAAGTCATTTAACCTTGGAGGCAGCACATCATATTTTGTAACCCAAAATATTATGCATTGAGTCACAAATAAAATAAAACAAAATGTAATTTACTAATCATTTATTAATAGCATTATTATTTGCTTTTTGATTAAAAATAAGTTAATATTATTGGTTCTAAGGCATTTTTTTCCAAGCAGCTCTTACATACAAAGTGTCCAACTGGGGCAGTAAGATCAAATAATGCTGATGAATTACATTTGTACTTGCATATCTTTCACCCCGACGCATATCCTCACAGGTTAAATTGGGACTCGCCAACCATTTTACTAAAAGGACCACATAAGAATAAAATAGAAAGTATTTATTTCAAGGGTCATAAATAAATATGGAACTCGTCATTCAACAGCAAATCATAACTCAATAAACGGCGCAATATACATTGCACAAACTTTTTCATATATGTATATACTTTTGGACGACTATGTATGCTTATAAAAGAACAAGATTGGAAAGGTGTACTCCATGTCAGAATTTCCAAATGCGTTCTTTGAGATTTTACAATGTTCTCAATATTTTTAGCTCAGATGAGAATTTAACGAGAAGCAAGCGAAGTACATTGTAAAATACATGTAGGTTTTCATGCAAAGTAGTTGTAATTATTGCCTGATTTTAACCAAAATTTGAATCGGTCAATTAATTTTAACAAAACTCCCCAATACCAAATTTCATCAAAATATGTCCAGCGGTTCCTGATTTGAAACAAAGGAACATTGTAAACTACATGTAGATCTTCATGTAAAGTGGTCATCATTGTTGTCCAATTTTAACCAAAATTGGAATCAGTTGACGAATTTTAGCAAACTCCACAATCCCAAATTTCAACAAAATACATTAAGCGGTTCCCGAGTTGAAACAATGGCACATTTTCCACTATTTATAGATGATGTAAAGTGGTTGTAATTGCTGTCCGTTTTTAACTAAATTTGGAATCGGCCAATTAATTTTAACAAAACTCCCCAATACCAAATTTCATCACCTTACATCAAGCGGTTCCCGAGTTGAAACAAAGGAACATTGTAAACTACATGTAGGTCTTTGTGTAAAGTGGTCATCATTGTTGTCCGATTTTAACCAAAATTGGAATTGGTTGACCGATTTAGCAAAACTCTCCAATACCAAATTTTATTAAAATATGCCTGCAGCTTCCGAGTTGAAATGAACATTGTAAACTACATGTAGGTCTTCATGTAACGTGGTCATAATTGTCGTCTGATTTTAATCGAAATTGGAATCAGTCAACCAATTTTAGCAAAAATCCCCAATACCAAATTTCAATAAATACGTCCAGCAGTTTACGAGTTGAAACAAAGGAACATTGTAAACTACATGTAGGTCATGTAAAGTGGCCGTAATTGTTGTCCGAGTATTACCAAAATTGGAATTGGTCAACCAATTTTAGCAAAACTCCCCAATACCAAATCTCATCAAAACAGGTCCAGCGATTTTCGAGTTGAAACAAAAGAACATTGTAGGTCTTCATGTAAAGTGGTCATCGTTTTTCGATTTTGACCAAAATTGAAATAGGTCAACCAATTTTAGTAAAACTCCCCAATACCAAATTTCATCATTATATGTCCAGCGGTTTCCAAGTTTTAACATGTGGACAGACGGATGGAATCAACCTCCCATATATGCATTCACTTCCTGCAAAGAATGCATAAAAACGCTTATAAATCAGAGTTAACTGTAGTTTAGCTTATATTTAACCCCCCAGGACTCGCGCAGGTTTTTCAAACACGATTACTTGCACGGGGTATATTTCAACCCCATATGAAATCCATTGTAAATGCATGCCAAATGTAGTTCATTCATCAACAAAAAATGACAAATATACAGGGTGTCCCAGAAGTCCGGCCACATAGGACTACTTTGTTATTTTCCAGAATATCTAAAAATAATAAGACATCAAAGTTGTTTGCAATAGGCTATTTTTCGGGAGAAATGTTGATTTTTTTTGTCTAGGGCCTTCTGTTCGACCGCTACTCTCTCTTGGCTCATCAATGGTTAAGTGACTCTGCGGAAATTCCAACCTCCACATAAAGGAGCTATGTGAGAAGGCAATATGTGTGAATTATGCAAGAGAGTGTGGCATTTGACAAATGTCAACAACAATTGATATCAATTGCTGGCATTAAAATGGATTAGTGTGGCCGCTAATGCCTAACAATGAATAAATTAATTTACTGGTAATTTCGGTGGAAACTGTGATTGTTGATGTTGCCGCCTCATTTTAACATTTCTTTTTCATTGTTGGTGTTTGGACACATGACAGTCACACTGGAAATTTCAGTTTTCAAGTGGCAGTTCTGGAGTGCAGGCAGAGAAATGTACGCAGCGCGTGATAAGGCAGAAATGGTGATTCTGTACGTGTCCGGCTTGAGCCTTCGTAGAGCAGCAAGGGAGTATCACCGTCATCATCCAGAGCAAATGAAACCATCAGAGAAAATGATACGCAATGCTTTCAATCGCTTCAACGAAAATGGAAGCGTGAATGACAGGCCTCGTGCAGGACGGCCGCAAAGTTCTGCTGGGGCTGAAGACACACTGGCTCTCCTCGCTAAAGTTGCCGCCAGTCCTCGACGATCCACCCATAAAATTTCCCAAGAAATTGGGATTAGCAAAAGTTCTGTCCAGCAAATTCTTGCCAAGGACAGATTCCACCTGTACAAAAAAACTTTCGTTAAACGTCTGCACGGAGACAACGCAGACAGACGGTTGGAATTTTTTTGAGTGGTTTCAGGGAACCCGCCAAGTTCTGAGAAACCTGGAGGGGCATATTCTGTTCAGTGATGAAGCGTGTTTCCATCTTAATGGTTCTGTAAATACGCACAACTTTGTGTATTGGTCCGAGACGAATCCAAATGCAGTTCAAGAAGGGCACTATCAAATTGATCTGCAGATCAACGTGTGGTGTGGAATTTTTGGTGACAAAATTTTGAGGTATGTCTTCCTAGATGGACGTCTGACAGGTGAGATTTTCCTTCCTCTCTTAGAAAGCAATTTGCTGCCTTTCTTGGAAGAAATGCCCCTAGACAAGCATCTGATGTTTTACTTCCAACAAGATGGAGCGCCTCATTATTCTAACATGGTGCACAGATGGTTAGATTCGTTTCTGCCGGGAAAATGGATCAGATGAAGGGGCACAGTGGAGGCATTCTCCTGACCTTACACCCCTTGATTTCTTCCTTTGGGGACACTTGAAATCAGTTGTTTACTATAGCAGACCAAGAAGCCTTGAAGAACTTCGGGAGAACATCCTTGCAGCATGCGCAGAAATTATTCGGCAAACATTGCTACACATACGGAGAAGCTTGAGAGAATGAATCAGAATGTGTGTACGCCAGCATGGATACCAATTTGAAAATTTATTGTAAATGTGCAATAAACACTGCTGCATGAGTTTTTGGACTTTTTATTCATTTTTGTTGCAACTCCTATTCGCATAGCTGGCTCCTAGCTCCTTTATGTGGATGTAGGGATTTCTGCAATCACTTAACCATTGATGAAGGCCATAGACAAAAAAATCAACATTTCTCCAGAAAAATAGCCTATTGCAAACAACTTTGATGTCTTATTATTTTTAGATATTCTGCAAAATAACAAAGTTGTCCTATGTGGCCATACTTCTGGGACACCCTGTATATCTAATTTAATAGAAACACTATAGATAATTTTTAAAAAATATTTAATAATATTATTTTAAAATAAAAATTAACAAAACTTAAGTATATATTTCTATAAGGTCAAAAATAGTGAACATATATTTTTAGCATGTGAAAACAAAATAAAAAATTAAATTTGGTGAAAAATGGTTAAATTACAATTACTTTCTAATCATCATCATCATAGGGAGTCTGTCCATAGACAGGTCCGTGATTATTCATAGTTAAACCTGGTTCTCCATATACTCCTATTTTCTGCTGTCCTCTTCATATCTTGATAACTCTCTTTCCCTTTCAAATCGTCTATCAGCTGAAACCTTTTCCTACCTCTTTCCCTTTTCCCATCTAGTTTTCCTTCTAACACGTCTTTAATCATACTCTCTCTCCTCAGGTAATGTCCAACCCAGTTAGCCTTCCTCTTTCTGATAGTCTGTATAATCATTCGCTTCTCTCCTATTCTTCGTAGCACTTCATCGTTTTTCATCCTATCTGTCCATTTTATCTTCAGCATTCTCCTCCAAGTCCACATTTCAAAGCTTTCCAAGTATTTGATGTCATTTTTCCTTAGCGTCCATGTTTCTGCCCCATACAATGCTATATTCCATACGTAGCATTTTATCAACTTCTTGCGGATATCTTCCCTTATATTCCCTGTAAGTAGTTGTTTCTTTCTTCTGAAAGCCACTTTTGCTTTTCCTATTCTAGTTCTGATCTCATCCGTACATTTTGCTTCTCATGTTATGATGCTTCCAAGGTATTTATATTCTGAAACTTGTTCTAATGGCTTTCCCCCAGTAGTTATGTTCAGATTCTCTTCTTTACCCGATATTCGAATGACCTTGGATTTTTCTGTATTTATTTATATTACCGTATTTTCTACCTGTTATCACTAGTCTATTTATCATTTTTTGTAGCTCCTCTTCCTTTCTTGCTAGAAGTACCTGATCATCTGCGTATTTTACTGTTCTTATAATCCTTCCTCCAATTTTGAATTCCCCTGTGCCTTCTAAAGCTTCTTGCATTAGACTTTCTCCATATATATTGAATAGGGTTGGAGATAGGCAACAGCCTTGTCTTACTCCTCTACCGATATTTATTTCGCAGGTGTCCACATTCTCAAACCTGACCTTTACAACTTGATTCTCATATAGATTCCTAATCAGTCTCCTGTCTTTCCAGTCTACACCTATATCCTTTAATATCTTCATCAACTTTACCCAATTTACTCTATCAAAGGCCTTCTGCCAGTCTACGAAACATGCGCAGATATCTTGACTGTATTCTGTTGCCCTTTCTGATATGATTCTAACTACTCCTATAGCATCTCTAGTTCCTCGTCCTTTTCTGAAACCGAATTGATCTTCCCCTATTATTTCTTCTGCCTTTTTCTCCAGCCTTTTATTAAGAATCCTCGTGATGATCTTCGATGTGTGTGTCAGAAGGCTTATCGTTCTGTAGTCTTTACACTGCATTGCCTTTGGTTTCTTCTTTAGAGGGATCATTGTTACCTCTAGGAAATCCCGAGGCCACTCTCCTGTTTCATAAATCTTATTAATTAATTTCGTGATCGCTTTTAGTCCTGCTCCCATGACTTTAAGTACCTGAGCTGGTATTCCAATGCTGCCTGTGGATTTCCCTTTCTTTAGTACCACTATCGCTTTTTCTACTTTGCTCTCCATAATACTTGGTCCTAAGTTGTCTTCTTCAATGTTTTCCTCATCTTCCAGTTCTATTTTTGCTGATCCTGCCTGATTGCTGTATAGTTCCTTAATGTATTCTACCCATACCTGTGCTACATTCTTTGTTTCTGAGACTATCTTCCCATCCGTATTCATAATTTTTTTACCACGAATTTCATTAGACTTCGTATCTTCTAATTCCAGGGCCCCAGCGTACATCATATCGTACTGCCCTAATTTCTCCATTTGTTGTATTTCATCACAATGTTCATCCATTCCCTAAGTCACAAATATTGATATGTAGTGGTACCACCTATTGTTATTTTGAGAAAATGTCACTATGACGAAAGAAATTATCTTTGTTACCCGTCAATCTGTAGTGATCTGTAGGGCCGTAGGTAATTCTGTCAGCTGATCAGATTGTCCAGCTGTTGATTGTATATAATGCAATCGCATCATAAAAGTATTACTTACGTAAATCAAACCGAGGTATTGAAGGTGTTTCAACTGTCTACAGAATGTATTCCTTGATGCGATATTCCGAGGCATAAATATCGGATGTAATGAAAATACGGGTAAAATAAATTATGAAAAGAATATGTTAACTGGATATCTGGTGATAATTACTTTTTTATACGAGCACGAATCAAGTAGCCATTATCAATGGCATTTGAATGATACAGATGGAATTTAAATAACATTCATAAATCAAAATTTTTGAATTTAGTCCAGTAACACTTGATACAATAAATAGAATAAACTACCCATTATTTTTGTGCAATATCATTTTCATGAAAAAATGGTCGGTAAAAGATGATATATTGCATAAATATGAGATATCATTTGATTTTATGCACACGTTTGGGTCCTAGAACAGCGAACAGACCGACAGATGGCATGGAGAAAACCACTTTTATGAACTCAGGGTGGCCTAAAATTTGTATTTTCATCAAAATCTCCAAGTCAAATTTTTTCAAGATTACAATACCTTCTCAATATACAATGCATATGAGAAAGTAAAAAACTGAGCTTTTTAAATAAAAATGTATATAATCTTGATTTTAAAATATTTACATTTTGAATTTCTTTTATCTCATTGCGTATCTTGTTATACACTTTTGTTAGCCTATACTTTGGGCTTCTTTTATATAAAGCATTGGTATAACCCAGAAATATATATTATTTTTTGTCCTAGTGTTGTAACAATGCAGAGCCACATTTTTTCAAATTAATCTGAACATTCTTTTAACATAAAGAGCACACTCAAAAAATAGAAGGCAGTGTTAATAAACCATGTTTGATAAAGTTGTCTTTGCAATTATCTCCACTTTTTAGCATGCATATTATATATACGGCTGTTTTTTGTAAAATTGGCTTGAGGCAAAATATTCCCCAAAAAAATAATGCTATATTTTATATGTGAGTAGATATGAGCAAAATAGACCAACTTTAATACATTAAGGGAGACAACGTCCATAACAGAATTAAAAATAAAATAGTTGTACCTGCGAAAAATTCATGATCAATGTGTTTAATTAATATGCATTAATGTGTTTAATTAATACACATTTATTGATTTATGAAGATAAATTACAGCAAATCATTAAAAACCACATTTATAGATTCATGAAGATAGGTGGTAGGTGCACTTTTCCTTTGTGACAGCACATCGTAAATCCTGCATCGCATCTGGTTTTTTCACATGTAAAATGCTTCGCGTTGCAATAGGTACACAGCATGCTCATTATACCAAGATTATTAGCTATATAATCTGGAAATCATTTATTCTAACTAAAAACAGCATGGGATCTAACAAATGCCCCTGAGATGCTCCTAAGATCCAAGTTTTCATTTTAGAATTGCATATTGTTGTAGAATCATTTCTACATTTGTTTTTAATTTCTGCACAAAGTTTTCTTTTCTTTTAATATGATTTTATAAAGTGTAGAGTTCCAATCACACTGAGGGTGGTTAATTTGTTGAATAAGTTACGTCAAATCCTTTTGTAAATATAATAAAGAAATCTGCTAAAATGTACTTGAAGTGCGCAACTTTAGTAATTTCTTACAATTTAGCCATTTAATGTTGAACCGGATAAAAGCAAATCATGCCGCCTTGTTCAGAGAAGTATGTCGCATATTATGAGCCACATAAAATTGAATCCACAATGCGGAAAGCTGCATTCCAGAAAGTTTTGTATATACTAAGCAATTTTTTCTGGTCTGGACTATTCATCAATAGGTTAAAAATACAGTCACCTGTAATGACAGGTATCCCTAAAGAAATGTTCATTCTACATATGGTATAAACATCTACTTTACAAACATTCATGGATTTCTGAATTAATTTGTTTTGTTATTGAAATATAATGATAGGTTATTAGTATGGTAAACAATAATAATCATATTATTATGTACGAAAATAATGTACAAAATTACAAATGAAAATCAAAAAGAACATTAGGTGAATCTTTTAAATGTTCAAAATGAAATTAATTGATTTTTCAGATCTTATCCTTTGCTGCTCTTTATACACGCTGACTGAATGACGGAATTTAAAATTTTGCAGAATGAAAAAGCAGGCCTTTGCATATGCTTAATTTATTTTTCATTCAATTCTTTATTATTAAGTAGAGTTTTCACAATTTTAAGGGAATTTTTGACCAATGTTGTATTTAATTGAAATTAAATCAGAATCTCATCAGAAAACTTACGCATTGGTAGTTGATGGAAACACTTGTTTTCATTCGTCTTACACAAAATTAATGGAAACTTTTGTCTAAAAAACCTATTGATTATGTCAACTATTGATTAACAATCGGTTCTAAAAACTACCGGTACATGCATTGCAAGTTAGACCATATGCAACATCAATCACAACTACGGCAGCATCTAGTAGCAGTATCTAGAACATTTCCATGGTGAAGATACTGTTCGAGTCAGTTTGTCGGTAGATCGAGTGCCAGTAGAATGGGCTTTTACTGTACAGTAATTCCCCGCTAAACATTGTTTCGTAATGCCTTGTCAATCAATTAAGGAACATGTTTCATTATAAATTGCATGGGATGAGAGGATAGATCGACACAAAACGACTTTATTCATGTAAAATTAAGACCAAATTGTTCCTTACATTTAGAGAGGAGAGTAGAGGAAGAACAGAATGGGAGAGAAAAGAAGGGGAGGAAGAGGTAGGGAAGGAACAGAGGAGGGAGGGAAAAGAGGGAGAAAAGAGTAGGGGGAGGGCTGGAGAAAAGAGGGGGAGGAAGAGTGGGGGAGGGAAAGGGGGGGAGGAAGAGGGAGAAGAGTGGGGGAGGGAAAGAGGGGGGAGGGAAAGAGGGAGGAGGGAAAGAGGGGGGAGGGAAAGAGGGAGGAGGGAAAGAGGGGAGAGGGAAAGAGGGGAGAGGGAAAGAGGGGAGAGGGAAAGAGGGGAGAGGGAAGGACAGATGGGGTGGAGGGAAAAGAGGGGGGAGTGATAAGAGGGGGGATGGAAAAGGGGCGGGAGGGAAAAGAGGTGGAGGGAAAAGAGGAGGAAGTGAAAAGAAGGAAGAAGAGGTGGTGGGGAGGAAAAGAGGGGAGAGAGGGGGGAAGGGGGGAGAGAGGGGGGAAGGGGAAGAGGGGGGAAGGGGGAAGATGGGGGAAAGGGGAGAGGGGAGGGGGAGAGGAGGGGGGAAGAGTGGGGAGGAAAAAGATGGGAGGGAAGGAAAAGAGGGGGAAGGAGGAAGGGGGAGGGATAAGAGGGGGGAAGAGGGGTGAGGGAAAAGAGGGGGGAGGAAGGGGGAGGGATAAGAAGGGGGGAAGAGGGGTGAGGGAAAAGAGGGGGGAGAAAGAGGGGGGGAGGAAGTGGGGGGGAAGAGGGGTGAGGGAAAAGAGGGGGGAGAAAGAGGGGGGGAGGAAGTGGGGGGGAAGGAAGGGGGGGAAAGAAGTGGGGGGGGAAGGAAGTGGGGGGAAGGAAGTGGGGGGAAGGAAGTGGGGGAAGGAAGTGGGGGGAAGGAAGTGGGGGGAAGGAAGTGGGGGGAAGGAAGTGGGGGGAAGGAAGTGGGGGGGAAGGAAGTGGGGGGAAGGAAGTGGGGGGGAAGGAAGTGGGGGGGGAAGGAAGTGGGGGGGAAGGAAGTGGGGGGGAAGGAAGTGGGGGGGAAGGAAGTGGGGGGAAGGAAGTGGGGGGAAGGAAGTGGGGGGAAGGAAGTGGGGGGAAGGAAGTGGGGGGGAAGGAAGTGGGGGGAAGGAAGTGGGGGGAAGGAAGTGGGGGGAAGGAAGTGGGAGAGAAAAAGAGGGAGAAAGAGGGCGGCAAAGAGAGGAGGGGAAGGCAAAGCGGGGAGGGGAAGGAAAAGAGGGAGAGAGCTGGACAGGATTGTACATTTCAAAACATACCTTGATGACAAGAGAACATGCTCCTGGGCAAGCCGAGGGTAATGTGATGTCATTGCCGGCTATTACGATTTGTGCCCCACAAATACCAGATTGAGTTACAAAAATGTCTATTGGCAGCAGATTTCGTAGAATGACTGTTGGTCGAAGGTAAACACGATGACAAACACTCGAAAGAGTATGTTTTCCAGTTCGCTCATGGGGAATCCTTTCCGTCTCACCTATAACCTAAAAACATCAAAAACAACATCTTAAAGAAAATTTAATTATGCCAAATATATCGATGGAAAGAATTGATCCAAAAATCACTATGCTGACAGGTTTAAGCTGTATGGTTGTGAATAATTTGGAAACATGAGAAAATTCTGCCATGACTTGGAATCAAACTGGGACAAATTCTCCCATTTCAGAATGGGGATTATCATAGTTGGGCCTGGGCTAGCCATGCTGTTGGTTTATATTCAATTTTAAAAAATCATTTCTGTTCTGGAACGGGAGTATTAGTCTGCCATGACAGTTCAGTGGTAGAATATCAGTTCAGTAAATGGAAGACCCAGGTTCAATTTTTGGTCATAGAAGAATTATTTTCCTGTTTCCAAATTATTCTCTATGCCAAATATGTTACAATAAATTTCATCAAAAAAACGTTTTTGGATAAAAATGATGTTTTTGAAACAGACAATAGCATAATGCAGAAGCATATGAAATTGTATCTTTCTCCACAAAATAACAAAATAACTTGATCCAACAATCATATAGCAACCTGGATGAATACTGGAGATCCCCCTTCCTTAGGGTCGCAGCGAAGAATCGAAGAAAATGCTGACATTCTTTGAAGTTCCTTCCAAACAAATGGAACAATAGAAACTGTGGACCTGAGAAACAAAAGCAAATCGAATACAATAGATGAATACAATGAACTTAAAGAGAGGATCCAAATGTTTTACCAATACAGCATTCAATCATACAGGCATCCTACTTATTATATCCATTAGAGTAAAACCACATTAACTCCAAATTGAGGGGCCAAAAAATTTAAAAAATAATTCAAATTGTAAAAATTTCAAAATATCCGAACAAAAAATAACTAAGAAAATGAAGAATAAAAAGGTTTACCTCAATATATGAGATGAAGAAAAATCAAATTTCAACAAATTCATCCATAACAAGGCCACATTTTGTTGTCAAAACATTTAAACAAAATATAAATTTACTAATTTAACGATAAAAATGTTAACATTTATCAAAATGACTTATTTTAATTTTCGCGCATCATTCTTACATGGCAAGTCAAACTTTAACAAATGTACTCAAGTAACATTTTCAGACATACAGTATTTTTTAAAGTCAGCACATATAAACAAAAACATAAAGACATGAATTTAATATTAAAAAGTTAACACTTATTTTAAAAAGTCGCTAATTATCTCCTGCTTATATTTTGGGACATTTTCTAACACAACATTTAGAACCAGTGTGTCAAAATACAACATTATTTAGTAGGCGCTTGTTAATATTTGATTTAAATAGACAAATATCGATAAACATCTCATTCATGAAAATTTTCAAATTCGACAAAATGAAATGTCGTCAATAATTGTCGGTTTTTCACAACTAAATTTTCCATGGAATTATGCAACATGATTTTTAAATTTGGTTTATCATATTCACACTTAATATATTTTAGCTCCAAAGATGCAAAACAGATGAGATAATTGATATTTGTCATACCAGATTACCACACTTCATTTGGGATTTCTTACACTTGGCTTTCTAAGGTCCCTCATGTCATTGTTTTAAAGACTAACACTTGGCTGCCAAGGGGTCCAATGGCATGGTTACAGTATGAAACAATATACCATATTTCTTGGCATATAAGACACACCGGGGCATAAGATGCACCCTGGTTTTTTAGAAGATTTTTAAGGGAAAAAAATGATTTTGGTTCACCAAGGCATTTGGAAAGAGCCACGTCGTGATTAAGTCCATATCTGGCAACATTTACAGAAAATATTATGGCATGATAATAGTTATATATAACATTTTAGATAAACTTCATTCGTAAAATAAGTAGGGATGATCTAAAACATAAATAATTGCTTCGAGACTTGTATTGCTAAATGTGCCCTGCGTGAACTCGGCAGTCGTATTAATTAAAGCTGATGGAGTGCGCCGCATACATCACATGTAGAGATAGTACCCTTTACCAATAGTACTTACTTCAACTTAAGTGCAAGATGATATTTTAATAAAATGGGATAAATAATAAATGGAATGCATATGTAATAAGGATATGTACGCTCAACAAGTCCTTTTTCTTCTGTATACTTTTTTTGCCAGGTACATAACAATTTTGATCGATATAACAATATCTAACTTCCCCTGTTCTACCATTCATCACTTCCTCCTCTAGTTGTGGCCATTTAAGACCAAGCTTATAAAGATTATTTTTCTCTTACTTCATCACCTTCAGTTTTTCCTCTTGTTTCCTCCATTCACGGATCATATTTTTCTGTGCGAGGTGATCCAAAATGAATTGCTGCTGCTTGGTCTACCCCAATGGAACTCGTATTATACAACCTGCTGATGTAGCCGTTTTTCACCCTTTGAAGCTTGCATGGAGAAAGACTGTTAGGGAATGGCAAACAAAGCATCCAAAAGAAGTTATTACCAAAATGAATTTTGCTCCTATCTTGAATGAAGTCGTAATCTCAACCATAAAACCAGAAACAATGACCAATGGATTTCGCATATGCGGTCTATGGCCTTTCAATCCAGATGCAGTCGATTATTCAAAATGCTCAGGTTCATCAAGGAAGGAAAAGGAAGCAACTACACCTCTTAAAGTTGAAAGAACCATTGAATATTCAGAATTTAAAGAAATAGTTGAAGAAGGTAATATTAAGAATTTCAAAATATTCATGACGGTGTGTCACAGGATGCAATTACTGAAGACTTCTTACTCCTCTCCCAGTTGTTGAATAATTTCCCAAGGCCAATCACTCCAATACATTACAACACTGCATCAGAAAATACTTCTCCAACCCAAGAAGAACACCTAAAACAAACACCTCCACAGATGCCATTAAATTCAAATGGGAGTGTGTCAGACCCAGCAGGTGAAAGTCTCCTTCAAAATGCTTGCCTAAAAGAGCCAGAAAGTGTCTTTAGAAGAACCTCAGAAGTCAGTAATGAGAGTGGTAAAACACGATCATTTAGGAGAATTTCTCGTTTGGCCCTAAACACATGAGAGAAAAGGAAAACAAAAAATTGAAAGACAACCTTTTGCCATCACGTCTGAAAGATACAAGCTTATGCATCAGAGTAAGTTAAATGCAAAAATATTGGCCAAACAAGAAAAAGAAGATAGGAAATGAAAGCATGAGGAGAAGAAATTAAAGCTTTCACAAAATAAGCAACTATGTGTGAATGCACCAAAATGCACATTTTCTATTATTTTAAAATGTGAAAAATATATACAACTTGTCTTAACTTTTAACAGTAACAAAAGAAAAGACTTATTCGAGAGTTTAAAATAAAAAGTCAACAAATAATCCTTTACCATTTAGTAACTGTGTGTGTTTCAATTTCAAAAATTCTCAAGTAGCCAATAACTGTATGGTTTACCCTACTTATTTTAATGATAAAAAACATTTAATTTTAAAACTTCTATAACAAAAAATGTTTGCTTACCACTTCCAAAAAAATTAAATGTATTTAACCCTTAATTAGTCACGTGGGGTCAATATGACCCCAAGCAATGTTTTTTCGTCAATATCTAAAGAAATGTATTAACAATCTAACCCAAACTTGTTCTACCTTCGAAACTGACATTCTAGAAGAGAAATTTGCATTTTTGTTTTTTTATTAATTTTTTATTTTTGATATTTTGATATTTATATTTATGGTATAAATATTGTAAATATTGAGAAAATTAACTATTTTAATGTGCTATTTTGGTGTGTATCCATTTGTTATGTACATATGAGGTTAAAAAAGTTGCTTTTATTTTGACATCTCTCTACCTGTTGCTTTTTTCTCTATTGGTCTAGAAGGGTTAAACGCAATACAGATTATTATTATCACATCAGAAATACAAATAATTTTCCTGATAAGCAGTATTTCATCGTTTTAACACTAGTTCTCTTATGATACATTTCTACTTCACTAATTTTCACTATAGGTTGGTTACCCCTCTTCCTCCCATCTCCCCCCCCCTCTCCCCACTCCAATGTACCCTTTTCCCTCTTTTCGGAATTCTCCGGGTGTTTTCTTACTTCGGCCGCACACATGCAACCGTTTTCTTCCCATAGTTTTCTACCCGCAATAAAAGTCACAAACAAACGCATGTGGTCTCTCTAAAAGAAAGCTGTTTGCCTTTTATTACCGCTCACCCTTTTTAGCACGAGTTTCTCCCTTATTTTTCGGAATAAGCACAAACACGAATGAGATTGGCAATCTTCAAAGTTTTTGGATCTCCTACCGGCCGCATGACGGTCAGGGTTGCGACGTTTTAGACCAAAATATGAAAATCCTATTTTCAACGGGGTTTCTATGGAGAAGTCCCAAGTACGTTCACACTTATAGGGGAGGACGTGGTTGGACCTCGGCACGAACCCCTTGGGTCGCTCGAGGAGGCAACTTTTGTCCCAAGTCCCATCGAGGGCAATCCTCGGTGACAACAGAAGTGAGCTTGAATCTTTCTGCTAGTTGGGGGCAGCCATAAACTACTTCATGCTGTAGGTGGGGGCCGGAAAGCGACCGTGCCGCGACCGATGTCTAACCCACAAGTGTGAGTGATCTTCGCAAAAATAGTCCTATCCCTAATAAAGCCCTCAACGCGACCTTCATGCGACAATGCAACAAAAGGTGGCGTAGATACATGCGATCAGCTATGCGCTGCTTATAATGTTGGCAGAAGAACGAAAAGATGGCAGTTAGTTGTGTTTTTTCATTTGCTGAACGTT
Source organism: Tanypteryx hageni (assembly GCA_028673005.1). Classification (NCBI taxonomy): domain Eukaryota; kingdom Metazoa; phylum Arthropoda; class Insecta; order Odonata; family Petaluridae; genus Tanypteryx; species Tanypteryx hageni. Next base: position 272,113,452 of record CM054112.1, read on the forward strand.
TCTGTCATAAATGCCTTTATTGTTCATAAACAAAACGTTCAAAAGGAAATGACAAGGCGAAATTTCTTGAAATCATTATCAAAGGAATTAATAAAGGATCTACAGATTTTGAGGTCTCAGAGTCAGTTTATATCTAGGCATCTCCGAAAGCGCATATGCACTCAACAGGGACTTGCGGAGGAAGGTCCATCACCGGGATCGGGACTATCAAGGGGAAGATGTGAACATTGCCCAAGAAATAAGGAAAATAAAGTGTCCACTAGATGTGGAAATTGTGGAGCTTTTACTTGCAAAGACCATATGATAATGAAGTGCATTGAATGTGGGGAGAGGGAAAGTGATTAGAAAATACAAAAAATATTTTAATTTATTTTAATCAATGTTTATTGTAAAAATTATTAATAAATAATTGTATTATAATGTAAGATTGATTTTATTTCCAGTAAAATATAAATAAATAAATATATTATTGTTTATCTTTAGAAATCATTTTGGGGTCATATTGACCCCACGCGACTAATTACGGAACTTTTTTTCACGCGACTAACTAAGGGTTAATAGAATATTTTCCTAATTTTATCATTTCTACATTATTGTTTATAAAAGTCATCGCATGGCATAATAGAATTGTATAAAATTGAAACCATAGAATTCAAAGTTGCAATTTCGCACATCAGTTCAATGTCTGTTGATTAAAAAGAAAACTCATTTTGTATTTGTATTATATGAGCAAGCAATGCAAATATAAAACTGCAAACTTTAAAAAGTTCACTCTCCTGCTTGTCAAACTTGATAAAAGAAAAAAATTGGGCCATTTCGCATGACATGATTCTGAGATCCATTTTCCTTAATCATTTTCCAATTGTTAGGATACAAATATTTTTAAGATAAAAATTTCATTTTCAGAAATATCGATTTCCAAATTAACTAGAAATAATGTTAATTTTTGTACTTGTTCCCATGATGATTCATTTTCTAACAGCATCCACTCAAATATTTTGTTTTTATTTAATGGCTCACACCATTCCTTTAAATAAGTGATAATTGATCTATAAGCAGTAAAAAAATGAAAGAAAATAACAATCATTTTGTAAAAAACTCCACTTTATTTCGTAGAAACACGACCCAGGTTGCAATGTCTTCTTTTTACAAAGTAATTTTTATTTTCTTTAATTTTAATTATGCGACTCCAAAGTTACGGCAAAGCAAATAAGTATTATTGATCTATAGCAGTCTTTAACTTCATCAGTAAACAACGTTATGTCTTTCAGATACTTTATATTTATAAAATATTTCTTTTACCTTAGAATTTTCATCTATTCTTTTTTTAATTGAACTTATCATTTCTTCTACATCACTTAAATTATGGAAACTTGTTGTTTCTCAATGTTTTCAATTTGATTATGAATAACAATTATCACCGAATGACAAAGGAGAAACATCCTTATAACAATAAATATTAAAAAAGAAGTACACAAATACACACCGGTTTAGTGGAAATTAGTCCATGCCAGGGAACGAACACTCACTTAATCACACACTCTGAGTTTAGGGGAAATATTCCATGCCAGGGACCCTTGTTAACATGGACACAAGCAAATAAACCAAATTGTACTTCTTTTCCATAAAGAATGCCTATATACGTATTTCGGAATCAAAGATTCCATCCTCAGCAGGCTGATAGTAAAGATCATCTTTAATACTATTCTGAACATATAATGAGAAAGTTATGCAATATGAGTAACACAAGCAATATTTGTCTAAAAATAAGGTGAAAATTGAGGAAGAATATCAAACAAAATAGAATTAGTTGAAATAGCAGAAAGTTCTATTACCTCTTGAATATAGCTGCTGGACTAAGTTGCAATCTCGACTATACTGTTAAAACTGATGATATATGGAATGGTAAAAAATATTGAGTGAGACGAAATGTATAAAAACAATCTCTGCCAAACCATCAAGATCATCACTCTCATTCGAATGTCAACAGACGGATACAGTAGAACCTCAATTTTCCATCACCCTTTTATCCGTCACTTTCTTTTAACCATCACTCAGACTTTTTATTTCAAAGTTTGAACATACATTCATAGTACTAAGAACTACATTCGTCCATGAAACAATTTCTGTTATGTAATGTTTACTTGTATATTGCATTATTTTAACCGTTCCTAGAAAAACATTCGTGTTCTCTTCTTGCAAACAATTTTTGGAATCAACACCACACTTGTTCACATAAACAATTCTCGGATTTAACATCCCCTACTGTTTCATTTGTCACTTAAAACTTTCAGCCAGGTTTGAAAGTGGTAAGTTCATATGCCCTACATAAAAATGGTGGAAAACAGAGATGTGTATCTTTTGGACTAAATAATAAAGTTTGAAATTGTTCGACGATGAAGGAAAGCCAAAGGTGTTTCCAGTTTAACAAAATTTAATGGTGTTGCAAGATCAACGATTAATGATTTGTGGTGCGATAGTGACAAAATTGAAGACTCTGTAAGCAAAATGAAGGTTAATGATGGAGTCGTAATTCGAAGGAAAACAATGAAATGTGCCACTCGCAACCAACTTGATATTGCATTATTTTGGTATTTTGTTAAAAAACTGAGTCAAGGAATTCCTCTAAGAGGGCCAATAAAATGACAGAATGCAAAACTGAATCAATAGCAACTGTTTCCAAGGCTCGCTTTCTTACCCTCAAACATGATATCCACCATGGTATGTTTTGACTGCTGCCAGGAAGGTTGGGATTAACATTCTGGCCAAGGATCACATCTTCGTGGATAATACTTTGAGTTTTAATTGTAACAACTCTACTGTACTGTAGGTTGAACATCCAGTTTTATTTTTTCTCCGACTTTAAATCTCAAATACAACTATTGGCAGTAAATATCCTCATATGCTCATGATTGTTTTTAAAATTTTATTTTGAATTATCTAGACATACATGTATTAGTATTTTTCACAAAGGACTAAAAGTTGCTTTGAATTACAAATTATTGATGATTTTGAATTATAAACATATTTTACTATGAAAATACAGTATATACTCATGTATAACTCACACACATACTTTTTAGCAAAAAATCCCAACTTTTTCATATAAGAACAAAATTTTAGAATTATATCATCCTGTTAGGTATTAACTAGAGTACCATAAACAAATAAATACAGACACGTTCCAGGTAACGCAAGACTCAGCTTACGCAAATCCATCTTTACATAAAAACCTCCAAAAATCAATTTTTAAAATGCGAAAATTCCTAGTTGTGGATATTTGCTTACAAGGCAAAATGCTTCAGATTTAAAGGTTGAACACTGAATGTAGTTTAAACATATAAATTTATTTTAAATTTATCAAACTACCTTATTAGTCACAGTTGTTTACAGAATAATGAATGGCTAGAGATATTTAATGACAGTATTTTATAAAAAATCTTTCATTTTATTACATATTGCAGTTGCCTTCCTCACATAGTTACTGTAGATCATCAATTATTCGGCGATCGATTATCCGACTTCCAATATTATCCGGCGGTCCTGACCGATCTGGTGAAAGTTGCGGGTAATTCAGCGTTCACTGGAGAATCGTATCAAAGGCAGTATCAGTCCGGTGATACTGCAGCGCATGGTGCAAAAATGTTTCGGCATGATCGCAAGTAGTACAGTAGGATCTGGGTTATACATAGACTTGGTAGGATTTGATTTAAATCAATGTCGATAAACATCAAATTTTAAAAACTTTCATATTCGACAAAAATGAATTGCCATCGATAAGTGTCAATTTTTCACCATTACATTTTCTACAAAATTATTCATCATGATTTTACAATTTGCCTTGCCACACACAAACTTGATATATTTTACCACCAAACGACCAAAACAGGAGAAGTCGATAGTTGTCATACCAAACGGCCACACAATATTCGGAATTCATTACACTTTCTTTTCTGATGTCACTACCACAGAATCCAAAGCCAAAGTTAAGGGACAAAACAATATGATCGGTTTATCGCCCTCAGTTTTGACCCCCGACTGGATCTGATATTCCTTACACGCTTTGGATTTCATTTACTGAAAAGTCGGGAGATGTCGATTGTGTTCTGTGCGACAAGACCTACCAACCTCCTCCAAAAGTCAATTGGGGATGAGTAAGGCTTAAAATTATACCAAATTTTGAAATAAGGACATTCGAATTAACTTTAACTCCAATTAAATCCAATATTAAAAATCACACATCAAGCCACTCTATTTGCCTTTTCTCAGAAAATGATAAATAGAATGAGAAATCGTTAACATATCTGTGCCTGACGACGGGAAGGAATACATTATTTATTATTTAACTTAAAATCTCGTACTGAGACAATAACGGGATCTCGATTTCGACAGTGGCATGGTTGTCAAGGCAAATACTAATGAAATCGCTAAATTTAACCCAAATAAGTCATTTAAACGTTAAATTTGGGCATCTGCGGACTGAGGGAAACAATTGGCAATAAGAATAAGAAACTCTGTTCATTTTTCTTTAAAACAGTCCTGGTTTGAAGATCGAGAGTTGATTATTCTAATATTTATGAACAAAAGAATGAAAGCTTGCATGTCACTAAATTGATTTTTCACGTGTTATCTTATGGGAAATAGAAATTATTTATTGGAGTTGAACCTGGGTTTTTTTGCAGTTTTATTTTCGTAAATGGCTTTTACAATAACAATCAAACATTCCTACCAAATTTCTACCTACTCGGAAAGTCTGTTAAAAATAGAATTATAGTGTCATAAATAGTTCTTGATTCTCCCGCTATTTTAAGGGTGGCACCACAGTTGGGAATGACAGGAAGAGCTAGCTCATTATATTATAAAATTTTTGAAATCACATACAGCCTATGACAATCCTGAGGAAAAATGAAGAGCCTATACAAATGGTTTGGTTGACCTGGCTTAAGAAACAGCCGAGATATTAAGCGTCATCGACAAAGTGACCAAGAGAATAAGGGTTTTATAGCGTTCGGCGGAGCAATTTAACAATCCTACAGAAAGTTAAACAAAAACGAATAAAAACTATGCTAAAAGGAAAAGATGAATGACTTTGAAGCTGGCTAAGACAGCCGGGATTTTCAGATTGCACATGTCAAAGACATGTGAATGATGGCAGAGATAGTTTGAAAGTTAGCATCTAAATTGTCCATCTCAGTCAGCAGTACTGATACAATCCGTACAGATGATTTGAATGATAAGCAGGATGGAAAATTTCTAAGAAACAAGTTAACTTTGAGTTATAAAATATCTAGAAATGCAGAAGTTGTAGAGGACAGGTGAGTGTGGAGAAATATATAGTCTGCAGACAAATCACTATTGTTGATGAAATTCTAGAAAGCAGAATAAAAATTCTGCTTTGATTGGGAATAAAAGCCGAGTCTTCCCTTTCCGATATTTTACCTCTGAGCTACTGAGGTAGATTAATCCTCCAGTTTTAAAGAGTATTTCTTATCATCATCATCATCATGCTTCTGTCCGAAGACAGGTTTCAACTGAATCGCTGCCTCCATTTCTCTCTCTCCCTAGAAGCCTCTTTTATACCTCTATAAGTATTATATCCCTGTTTTATATTATCTAATATTCCTATTCTTTTTCTCCCTCTTCCTCTTCTTCCACTAATTTTTCCTTCTAAGATCGTCCTTTGTAAACACTGTCTTCTCAATATGTGCCCTATCCAATTTGCTTTTCTTTTCCTGATTGTTTTTATTAGCATCCTTTCTTCTCCCACCATTTCTAATACTTCTTCATTTCTCTTCCTCTCTGTCCATTTCACTTTCATCATTCTTCTCCATACCCACATCTCAAAACTTTCTAAATATTTTTCCTCCTGTCTCCTTACCGTCCACGTCTCTGCACCATAAAGAGCTATGCTCCATATGTAGCATTTTGCTAATTTCTTCCTTGCTTCTAAATTTATTTTCTTGCTTGTGAGAAGCTCCTTCTTCTCGTTAAATGCTGCTTTTGCCATTGCAATCCTACTTCTGATGTCCTGTGTACTACTTCCATCCTGTGCTAAAATACTGCTGAGATATTTGAAACTACTTACTTGTTCCAATTTTTGGCCATTTACCATTATATTTAATTCTTTATGTTCCTTTGAAACCACCATGACTTTCGTTTTTTCTGTATTGATCTTCATTCCATATTGTTGGCCAACCTCCACTAGTCTGAATGAAAGTTAAAAACTCCAGCCAAAAAACAAGTAGTAATAACCCGATGCATTTCGCCCACTAAGTGGGCATCTTCAAAGGCGATGTTCCTTCGACAGCGACCAAAGTCGACTGTGCCGGAGTGGAGAGACCAAGGGTGGAGAAAGAACGAAAGGCAAAAGAAAGACAAAAAGCACGGGTGGAGTGAGAACAAAAGAAAAACGAAACAACAGAGGCACATGTGTATTATCTCTGGTCAATAAGTCTGTAAAGTGTCTTGTTAAAGTCAGTGTCACTGTTCATCAATGTATCACGATTCTTATAAATGTGAAGGTTTTCTAGGGAATTTAAAGAGCTATTAGATGAGATTACGAGTTGTTAGTCCTTTAATTGAATGCTGTGGCCGGTTTCGAAAATATGATTAGCGACACTGGATTTCTCAAATCGGTTGTATTTATAGTGGGCTAAGTGTTCCTTGAAGCGAGTGACCAGCTTTCTCCTAGTTTGGCCTATGTACTGTTTGGGGCAATGCGAGCATTGAATTTTGTAAATTCCTGACTTGTCTAAAATTTCTGTTTTGTCTTTTGTGTTGCCCAGAAAAATTTTCAAACTGTGTTGACTCTTGTACGCTATTGTAAAATCCTTTTTCCTGAAAATTCTATTCAAACCCCTATTAAGTGAAGGAAAATAAGGCAATTTAATATATTTGTTTTCCTTTTTATTATCTTTTGTGTGGGTGGTGGAGTCTAAAATTAATTTTTTGGAGGCATGTTTTTGAACCAGCTTGTTGATGAGATCCTGGTGGTACCCTAATTTGGATGCTGTTTCCTTAATATATTTAAGTTCTTTCTCAAACCTTTTTTTGTTAAGTGGAACATTAACAAGTCCGTGGGTTAAAAACTGGAAAACAGCTGTTTTATGGTTGGAAGGGTGAAAGGAATTGTGGGGGATGAAGTTATCTGTGTGTGTTGTTTTCCTGAAGATGTCAAACTCTAATTGATGCTGGTTATTTATAATTAACAAGTCTAAAAACGGTAAAGTGTTATCTTGTTGTACTTCATAAGTAAATTTTATGGACGAATATATGTTGTTAAGTTGATGGACAAAGGCATCAAGGTTGTGTAAATTTAAATCAAAAATAGCAAAAATGTCATCAACATATCTGAGCCATATATTAGGGAAGTAACTAAAGTTGTTTTTGCATGTATTTTCAAAGTGAGACATAAATGTATTGGCCACAAAGGGTGACAAGGGATTACCCATGGATGTACCTTGAGTTTGTTGGTAGTATTCGTTATTAAATTGAAAAAAGTTTTGATTCATGCATGATTGTGCATTTTGGCTGGAGTTTTTAACTTTCATTCAGTTTACGCCAAAAAGTTTTTTGAGCCATCTTTGAACTCCACTAGTCTGTCTGTCATCCTCTGAAGCTCTTTCTCGCCTTCTGTTATTAAGCCCTGATCATCTGCGTATTTAATGGTGGTAATACTTTCACCTCCTATCTTAAATCCTTTCTCTTCCATCAATGCTTCTTCTGTTATTGTTTCTGCATAAATATTAAATATCGCTGGTGAAATAGGACATCCCTGCCTCACTCCCCTCCCTATTGAAGTACTTTCTGTTTCTTCTCCTTCAACCCTGACTCTAATCTTTTGATCAAAGTAAAGGTTTTTAAGCAGTCTTTTATCTTTCCAATCTATTCCTATTTTGTTTAAAATACCCAGCATTTTATCCCATTTCACTCGGTCAAAAGCTTTCTCCCAATCTACAAAACAAAAATACATACCTTTATTGACTTCTAGCGCTCTTTCTATCATGATCCTCATACATCCTATAGCATCTCTAGTCCCCCTTCCTCTTCTGAAACCAAACTGATTATCTTGCAGCTCCTTTCCTATTTTACATTCAATTCTTTTGGTTATTATTCTGGTTAGAACTTTAGCTGTATGAGAAATTAAACTAATAGTTCTGTAATCCTTACAACTTTTTGCATTGTTCTTTTTCTCCAGTGGTACCATCACAACATCTAAAAAATCTTCAGGCCATATGCCAGTATCATATACTTGGTTAAAAAATTTTGTGAGTTGCTTAACTGCTTTAGACCCCAAAACCTTAAGAACGTCCACGGGTAATATCATCACTCCCAACAGCCTTCCTTCTTTTCATGTCATCAATTGCTCTTTTAACTACAGACTCGAGAATACTTGGTCCTAGCTGATCTTCTTCCACATCCTCTTTTTCATTTAATTCAATATTTCTTTACATTGTCTGGCTCCGATACTATTTTACCACTTTTGTTCATGATTCCTTTACGTCCTATCTTTCTTGCTTTTTTCTTGAATAGTTCCCTTGCTTTGCTATACATGAGGTCTGTTCTACAAATTCTTTCACATTCGACAATCTCCTCGCATTTCTCATTTATCCACTGTTCTCTGGCTTTATCTGTTTCCCTTCTTAAAGCATTATTTAACTCCTTGTACTTTCTTTGGCCTTCTTCAGTGTTTATGTTCTTCCACTTTCTCCGCTCTTCCATTTTTTGCAGCATGGCTGCTGTAATCCAGGGTTTTTTGTTTCTTTCACCCATTATCTTTCCTACCTTCTTTTCCATTACATCTTTAATGTTGCTATGGATGTATCTCCACTCCTCATCTACATTCTTCCTATTTTCTTCAGCTCTCTCCCCCAACCTTTCCTCCAGCTCAGTCATGATAGCCTCCTTGTTTTTAAGGAGTTCCTCTAAGTTCCATTTCTTGTTAACTCTTATGTTTCTCTTAACGCTCTTCAGTCTACATTGTATATTTGCCACCAAAAGGTTGTGGTCAGAATCGATATCTGCCCCTGGTAGTGTTTTCACATTTTTAATGCTATTTCTAAATCTTTCATTGACTAGTATGTAATCTATCTGGTATCGTCTCTGGTTTCCTGGGCTTCTCCATGTGTAAAGTCTCCGCTGGTGATGCTTAAACCATGTATTAGTTACACTCAATCTATTTCTATGGCAGAATTCCACAAGTTTATCCCCTCTTTCATTTCTCTTCCCAAAGTCCATATTTTCCCACTATGTTATCTTCCTGTCCCTCTCCGACTACACTGTCCCAATCTCCCATTACTATGGTGGTGATCCTTCCTTTTCCCTCCTCCTCCAACATCTCCATAATCTGTTCATACATTTCATCTACTTCGTCCTCGCCAGCATTAGTTGTTGGCATATACACTTGAATTATAAGCATTTCCACTGGCTCCATCTGAAGTTTTACGGCTATTAATCTATCATTAACTGTCACTACCTTGCTAATTCTTTCAGCTATCTCTTTTCTCATTATAATCCCCACTCCCCTTTCCTTTTTCTCCCCTCCCGAGTAAATAATCTTAAATTCGTCTGAATTTATCTTGCCTTCTCCTTCCCACCGAACCTCACTAAGACCTACTATTACTACATTTTCCTTTTTAAGTTCTCTAGTTTACCCCCTGAATTCATAGTCCTAACATTCCATGTGCCTATTCTTATTTTCTCACTACTTGCTTTCTTATTAATGTTCCATTTCCTCTGTGCATCCCCTAGGGTAGTCCTCACCCGGAGATCCGATTGGGGGACTATTTTACCTCCGGAATATTTTACCCCAGAGAGATCCATAGAGGTATTTGCAGCTTTTCAGCCTATCATGGGAAATATAATGAGGTAGTTTCCCCTTGCTTTCCTCATCGCAGTTTCACAGAGTGATTACCCATCTGTAGCTGTTCAGATCCACATGATCATCAGCTACAGAGGTACTGTGCAAGCTGCTGCCCTTGCACAGGGGGATGTAAAACCCCCAAGACTGCTTCTTAATCTGATTCTTCCCCTCTTATACGTTGAGATAATTAACAAGGTATGATATTTTCAAACCTTTTTTTAATGAATTAATTTCCTCTTTGGGAATAACCAACCTGACTAATGGTAATATTTTTCTTATGACCATTGGTAGCTAAGGAAACGTAACACTGCACACATACTTTTCCACCCTGAAGAAAAGTTCAGCCGTTGGGGTATGGATGGCGTGGAGAGGGAGGTTAAGGACATCTCCAGGAGAGAGGGGGCATCCAACTCTCTCTACCTCGTTCCCCCTAGGTGTCATGTAATACACCTCCACTGGCTCACGCAGCTCATTCACCACCTACAACAAGAGAAAAAATTGCTTTTAAACTGAAGGTGCTTCTACAATGTTCCTAATGACATGCAACACATTCTTACATTCTCACATAATAAATACTGTACTGCATCCATTAAACACAAATTCCTCAGAAAGGCTGGCTCACTTTATTGTTTCTGTTGTAGCAGCTCCCATTCTGATATGAAGTATATGCTTAATTTAAAAAAATAGATAGAGCACAATAATTGAACTAAGTCAAAGTTAAAAATTAAATCGGTTTTAAACCTCTGGTCCATAACCTCAAAATAGCAATAGTGAACTGAAGCATCTTATCCAAATCCTTGGACCTTGGAAATACTGAAAGATGGGGCAGTTCGAGAATGGGGTTGTAAAATTTCCACCATTAGGCACACATGTAGTGAAACGGGTGAAAGGGTAGGTATTATTGTTTGAAGACGCATTGACTGCAGCGGTCACTGTGCCTAGCATTCGGGGGTGGGAAGGATATTTATGGTGGCAAGGAAACGAAGGAGGAGGGAAAAACTCTGCAGCTTTTGTCAGAATAATTTTTCATTTGAGGTAATGAGAAGTGCGGAGAAAAAGCATGAGAAAAGGAGGAAAACCTTTTCTAAAGAAAAATCTGAATATTCATTAAAAGCGTATTAAAATTTAAAAAACTGTTAAAAGAATTAAAATCATCGCGCTTTGCCCGTTTGTAAAAAAAATAGTGGAAGAAAAATGAAAAAAATTGTGAGGTAAATCATCAGGATTTGAACACTCAACCTTCCCATCCCTAGGCTTTGACAGTAACCACTACACCAGGACCACCACTTGTATTACAGTGTTATACATTATATAATTATTTGCACAGCAAATTCTCAAATGCAATTTCTGCAAGAACTACCGGAGGTATACGTCCATATGGGGAGTAAATCGTGAATATAGACCCAAGGACTAGCCGACTACCGAATTTCATCAAAATCCCAGGTGCACTTATTGAATATTTCCCTCGTTAGACTTGAAGGACCTCTTGTGTACCAATAAGGAGGAAGTGCACTATGGAGTGTTTTCCACAGCCATTCTATGCTTCAGTCTATGACTTAGACTGACTATGTTCGGTCGCATTCATTTTCTCATGGCTCATACATAATTGTTACATCATGAGGATTAGTTTTCAAGCCATTGCCGTGGCCACATTTATCGTACTTGCTCTTGCTGTGAATCTTTTGTTAACATTTTTCTTATTTTCTACCCTTCAATCGACAATGAGTTTATAGAGACCAGCAAGTGGAAAAAGTAGCAATGCTCCAAAAGTGAAGAGGAACATTATCACACTGGAGAAAAAGCTGGATATAATTAAGTGTTTTGAAGCAGGTGATAAGTAGCTTGGCATCAGCATAGATTTTGGCCTTTCCTCATCAACTGTACGCATCATACATAAAGAGGCTGAGAAGATTAAACCCAGGGCAAGGTTCGTGACACCATTGTGTGCATCCAGACTAACAAGGAGTCACAGTTATTTGCTGGATAAGATGGAGGAGCAATGCAAATTCGTCCACTGTCCATGTGCAACCCTGAACCTCCTTTTGGCATATATTTAATGTAGAAAATTATATCTAGCCCTATTTTCAGGCTTCTCTCTCCTCTGTCTCTCTCTCCCTCTTTCACCCCCTTCTCTTCATCTCTCTCTACCTCCCTATATCCCTCTCCCCTTTCCCAAACTTCCACTTTCCTTCTTCCTCTCTCTCCCCATCCCCCTGTCCTTGTCTTTCTCTTCTCTCTATCTCCCTCCTTCCTTTTCTCTTTCACTCTTCCCTTTCCCCCATACTTACATCTTCCTCCGTTATCCCAATACGGTGCAAACAAAGAACAACTGAAAAAGAAGAGTCAAAAGCTGAGTGTGTGAAAAGCATATTCGGAATGCCATGCATTGAATTCCATGCTTTTCTTATGGTATATAGTAATGGAACAATGGGGTTTAAAAGACCCTCTAAAAATGCAAATTGTTGGGATCTTTGATTTTTATTTGCTCCGGAACCTCAGCCTCTTTGCGCATCAATCATAACGAACAGCCTGTATCTTGATAGAGAATGGGTCTCCTGAATAAAAATTAAGCAAATGCTTAAAGCAAACAGTAAAAGCAAAAGTATTTGCTAAAAGCATAAGCAAATGCTTCATTTTGAGTGAATAGAAGTTTGCTTTTCTTACATGCATTTGCTACTCAATTTTAAGCAAATCCTTAAATTTATGGAAAAAAGCACTTTACAATTCTTCCCTCACATGTTTTTGTTTATTTTTAAAGTATTAGTTGTATTGCAAACTATCAACAAATATATTGGGTAATATTTTTTCAATTGTTAATTAATTGATTTTTCTTTAATTATTTCTTTTATAACTGAATTCGATAGTATCGTAAATCATGGGTACATTTTTATTCAATTAGTTAAACTTAAAACAAATAGTACAAGCATTTATTACAGGAAATGGAGGGCCTATTGATATTCTCTGAGAGACATTTGAAATGAACTTCATATTTAACTTTTCTCGTCACCATAAACTCTGCCATATCAATACATATTTAGCTCAATTATCATGAAAATAGCATACCTCAATATATCTTAGCAAGCCCTTACCTCACTTAAAAAAATATAAGCATATGCTTAATAATATGATTAATACGATCACCAGAATGGTAATCTATAATATAAAAATCACGAATGAGCATTGCTTGCTTGCGGTTCACAAATTTGGACTTCGCGTCAAATTTTTTATGACCCTTACTTGTGTTTCGCGCATATTACTTGCATTTCGCGTCATGCGTTTACAATGCCAACAAGGGGGAACTCCATCTACTTTTTTGTTTCCAAGTTTATTTTAAACTTTAGCACCCTAGAAAAGGACATTATTATTACATTATATTTATAATGCTCGTTATTAGCAGTTTTCAAAGTAAACAAATGTGATAACCATCGACTTAATTCTTTTGTAGCTCAGTTTAAACCTCACTGCCAATGGCGCCATTTTCAATAACAGTCAAAGTTCCTGCCATCTGGCGACAAAATTAGAAATTATGGGCTAATGGAAGAGCATCCTGTGCGTTTAGTTTTCCACAAATTTTATGAGTATGACATTGAAAATATTCGTTCTTCACGTATGAGGTTGCTGGTTTTTGACCGAAATATTTAATGATTTAATGTTATTATCTTTGTATTTTGAATGTACTTTAAGGAACTGTTGTTTTGTTAGGTTTTTATTGTTTATTACGAATTTTTGATGTAAATCTAAGAATTGCTCTCATCTTGTAACAAGATTTTCTGCTGGGTATTTTGAAAGTCATTAATAAAAGAAATGTTTAACTTTATTACGCTAGGTTTTGATTTTCTGTTATGCATTTCTAACATAATTAGTAAAAAAATGTAACCAATTTTTATTGCTAATGTTTTTTTGCGGCTTGGAAATATTTGTTGCAGAAACCAGGAAAACATTCATGCATGACGTACTCAACATTCCATTTCAGTAGTTCAGTTTATATTAAAGCATTTCCTTAGAATGAACAAAAGAAGATTGAAAATGACATGCAAAATTGTGTTGAAGGTAAACTGTACAAGTGCGGAAAGAAGTGCAATCGCTTTGTTATGCTGAATTTTCATTTGCTATTATGCGTTTTGAAGGTAATTAAAAATATTTTTTCACTTTATAATGCTAGGTTTTCATTTGAGGTTATGTTTTCTTTTATTTTCTATTAAACTGCATGATTTCCTGTTGGCAGCAGCAGTATCACCGAAGGGGTATCATATCGTTGAACTATTTTCAAGTGCTTTAAGGATTACGAGAAATTAATGTAAAATGAGACAGTTTCGTCTCAGTTCTCAAAACACTACTAACTGCTCATATATGGTATATATTCTTACTCCGCATCTCAAAAATATCTATTATGGGTTGCGATTTGTCTGAGCTTCCATTTTTCTTTTATCTGCTCCATTGTCAAAATGGTAAACTCTGAGTATTAGCTAAAATCTTTGGTGGTTTGTAATTTCAATGAAAAGTGGACCACCATCTTATCGATTCCATATATGTGAAAAATTTTCGCTTTTGAATTTATAAATCCTTATCAGTATAAGTTAACCTATGAACTTTTTTAGTTCTGCATCGTCAACTTGCTCCGGCATTTGTCCATTTGCAAATAGCATCTAATAGATTTTGGTCGCATTGAGAGTATATGGAGGAGGTAACAATAACACAGTTTTTAATGGTGCAACGTAAAGTACCAATGGTTCATTCTAAGCAAATCATTCAATGCATCATTTTCCAAAAGGATGACACAATAACTGTATCATCGTTTTCATATTGAAATTGTTAAATTAATGCATCATCAATTACATATATACAGGGTGTCCCAGGAGGAAAGGTCAATATTCTGGAAGGTGATAGTATTGGTCATTCTAAGAAAAAAAGTTCATATGGACAAGTGTCTCATTCCAAACAGTTTCCGAGATAGAGCTATTTGAATGTACAGTTGCAAAATTATTGATAAGAAAGAGATATTACGTACAACTTGAGGATGTTCCTTTGGCTAAACGGACTGTCATGAACTTGCAGCATGATGGAGCCCCTCCTCATTATACCCGAATTGTGATGCAACATCTAAATGACACTTTCCCTAATCAGTGGATTGGTCGTGGCAGTACCATTCACTGGCCACCAAGATCTCCAGACCTAACCCCGTTAGATTTTTGTTTATGGGGTTGGATGAAGAGTGAAGTGTACACAAGAAAAGTGGATACACAAGATGAACTGCTCGATCACATAATGGGTGCTATTGCCTGCGTAAAGGAACATCAAGATGAACTCAGATGAGCAACATGCCATGTTCTCACATGAGTTGAAAAGTGCATTAATGTTGACGGTGAAATTTTCGAAAATTTATAATAAACTATAACAAATTTTTCACTTGAACAATAAATATTAGCAACAGTACATAATATCTCTTTCTTATCAATAATTTTGCAACTGTACATTCAAATAGCTCTATCTCGGTAAATGTTTGGAATAGGACACTTGTCCATACAAACTTTTTTCTTAGAATGACCGATACTATCACCTCTCAGAATATTGACCTTTCCTCCTGGGACACCCTGTATATATATTTCTCATAATTTCTTTGAAATTATAAAAAATCATATAAGCATATACTATGCAGGTCCAATGAACCCACATGGTACAGGCATACCTCGTGTAAAATATTTTTCATTTCCTTTCGTGTGCATGCAGCATTTAGTAAATGGATAAAAAGAAATGAATGATTTACTATGGAGGAATAAATGTAAACGTAAAGATTACATAATGAAACGAATACTTTGTGGTTTCCACAACTTTAATATAACACGACCGGTTTCACTACAATCATAGCATCATCAGGTCAAAATATATAAATTGTTCCATATATATAGGGTAAAATGAGGGGGAGAGGGAGACAGTATGGGTTACAAAGAAAACGAATGGGAGGTAATTGGATGAGTGGTTGGGATAAGAAGGGGGGGAAGCAAACTGTTACAAAATTACAAAAACTTGGTAAACGGGCCAAGGCAACCATGTAGATACAAAGTAATTACAAAATTTTTTGTAAGTTGAATAGAGAAGTAAAGTGAGATATGTTTTAAATATTTTTCAAATCTTCGACTAATTAAAACTAATTAGAAAATAAATCGGTATACTATCAAAAATTTAATATTTCCTTGGCATCTATTTTTTCTGTTTGGATGTTTTTGTTATTTGAATCTTCTGGAAAACGATCTTCTACTGTCATAATAAATATTAAGTAAATAGTTAACTTAAAAGCATAGCTTTACAATGGTATGTTAAGATGATAACATTTCTGACTAATAAAAATCTATTGGGTTAAGAACAACGTAATAAACTGATCATTTAACCCAAATTCGGTTAGTACATAGATATTCCGGAGAACATCCCTTGCGCTAAATGAGTCATACCTGTATATGATGCTACTTTAACTTCTCATCAAAATACCAGTTTTCATAGAAGTGTAAACTTCGGTATAATTATCAGAAGAACAATATAAGAAAAGTCATAGAATTTGAAGTGTATTCTAAATAAAATGTAAAAATAATTAACAGTTAAAGTTCAGTCCATCCACTAGACCCAGTTAGCAGTTCTAGGGTTAATATCTAAACTCATTAATATTTACCTGAACAGCACTTCTGAGTGTCACCACCTTGTTACCATTCTCCACATTAACCTCCGATACCAAAGACCAAGACTCCCCTTGATGCCTTCGAAGAGAGAAATGCCGACGTTCTGCTCTTGCCACAGGTATATCTACTCTCCAACTTCCACCAACACCTTCCACAGATGGGGCTTCTGTTAGAACCTGACAAAGATAAAATGTTAGAATTCTCATATCTAAACAATATATCTATTTATAGAAAAGAGTAGGATTATGCACATAATACAGATTTATGCTTAATATGTAAAATAAATAACTACAGAGTAGATAGTTGCCAATGAGGAAATGTCTAGACTGGAGCACTTTAACTCAGAGTAATCAACAACAGTGGCAATTCATTAATTGACAATTCTTGTTGGAATTATGGTCCGACTTAATCACTTAATGGGCAAGAGAGCTTCATTTATAATTTTTCATTCAAATCATAAACTAAGCTCCATAACATTACTGACATATATTCCAGATGGCTTTTATCCCTGTTAATCACTTAACTGCTATAGTCATCAATTTACAATGCATGGTTCGCTGCTATTATCGTCAATTGATGATTTACACTTTACTGCCATGAATCAAACTTGGAGCGGCTTGACGTCTCTTCCAGTGATAGTGTGCCTCCCCTCCCCTCACTCGGGCAGCTAAAAAGTCCATAGCCACTTTCACAATCCACTTCTTTGTGTTCCGTCATGGTAGACACATGCCTTTCCACTTCTCGAGGCAAGCTTAAGCATTCTGCAGGTCTTTTCCAATTGAATTGGATGAAAATTTTAGATGAAAATTGCTTAAAAATTACTTTTCTTTTCTCAATAGGAATAACAGTTCAACTGAATGAAATGGATTGATTTGGGTCCCTATCACACTGACTTTTCTTAAAGTTAATATACTTTCAATTTTTTCAGTTGGCTAAATTGGGTCGTCAAAAGGGTTGAATATGCACAAGCTGTGGCATTTTTTGTGTACTCCAAGTTCTGAGAATTATAAGAAAAAGTGCTGGTGACATGGCAGTTAGTAGATATGACAAGAGTAGAAATAGGGTATTAGTTTCAGATTTTAAGATTGGATAAATTAGCTGAGTTCATGATACAATAATCAAAGGTTTTAAACTCATTCACCACAAAGGCCAGTTTTGAGATACTGTCTCCATTTTCAATGGATTACTTGAAGCTTGTCCTTCACATCATGAATCATTTTTTCTGCAGTAGAATACCATTAAATTCTTCACACAATAATTCTACTTCTTTTAACCCAGAAGTGGTCGCACAATATTTTGTAATGAATTTGGTCACGTGGGGTGTAAAATACACCCCACATTTGAAAAGCATCCTAGCACCGCAATATTTTTATTTTTTATTATTTCAAAACATTGAATGTGAAACAAATTTAAGAATGTCTTTTAGAACAAAATGTTCATTTTAATCTAACAAAAATAGAAGTCTACTTCTGTCCCTTTGTGTCATGCTATAAAAATGCGAATAACTCGATAATGGAACGAGATACATTTTTGTCATTTGGCAGGAATAATCAATTCACATATTGTAAGATGACGAAAAGAAATCTCGAAAAAAGTCCAAGGCTCGACTCTAAGGTAGGCATTTCCATTTCCCATATAACACGTAAAAATCGAATTTTCAGTTTGCAGGCTTTTATTTTTTTTGAGATCTTAATTAGAAATAATTAACCTATGATCTTCGAATCTAGCCAATTTTAAAGAAAAACTATAAAGTTTCTTATTCTGTTCATATTTTCTGGCCTACAGTTCGAAATTTCTCATGTTAAACATTTAATTCACATATTTTGGGAAAATCTGTGCATTTAATTGGGATGTTGCCTTGGCAACCAATTACAATGTTAAGCCTTGAAATCCTATTGTTATTTCAATCCATATGGATGTAAGCGTGCTTTTTACAATTAGTACGAGAGAGAGAGAAGGAGAGAGAAATTATTTTCATAGTAACCAATGTAAACAACATTCATTGCCTTATTTATGAGAAGGAATACATATGAATGTAGAAAATTAATCATTTGCATATTAAAATTAGATATTTAAAATCATCATAGAAGTTCGAAACTTGAAACAACGAAAGCCTAAAAGAATGAAAGTTTGTTTTCTTGCCACCCAAAGAAAGTCAAGGTATATGTGTTAATTTTATATTTCACAAAAAGCTTTCCCGTTGAATTTCAACAGGCATCTCCCTAGTATTCAAATAAAAGTCTCAATTGCACCAGAGAGATATTCTATACTGCACAGTTATTTTGCTTACAATAAGTCATATTAAGAAAATTGAAATGCACTCAATTTCAGAATTTTAACTCTATTCCATGGAGGCTTTCATCTAAAGATCCACCATCCAAATCAAAAACCATTTCATCAGAGCATTCATTAAATAGGTGATATATATTTTCCATCTCTCTCTGACAATCAGACATGGGCATTTATGGGCAACCAAAATAGTTATCAGAACAAGTTTTATAATAATAATGAAGTGAAATAATATATCAAATGAATATAACCATACTTTTTAAAGAAAAGGATTACAGTACATAACATTCAAAGAATACTGAAAAAGTAGAAAAGAAACTGGTTATATAGATTCAGAAAAGCTGTTGATGTTTTACTTATGTCTACACTCAAAGTCCCACAAAGCAGAAACTGAGACAACATCTTGAAGATTCACAGCCATTTACAGTAAAAACTCCATATAACGAAATTGGCAGGACTGAAAAAAGGGATGTTTGTTGTAGAGAGTTTACGGAGAGTTGCATAAACGGGCAGACCAGCCATGGCTTAACCCCTCAGAGATGGGCTAGATACGACTCTACCATACAACCAGCAGGTAATTAATTGAAATGCCAATTTTGATGTAGTTCATTATAAACATTTATAACGTTTTAATAATCGGATTTACATGAAATTTCGGAATATCTACACCATAGTACATCTTGTATGACTTATTTTTTTACATAATTCTATTTCAATAAGTTTATATGTTATCGCATGAAGAAGTAATAACAGTTCATACCACACAAATGTTTAACTATTAATCACTGCTTTTAGTGCTAGAATAGTTCCAATGAACTTCAACTTCATTCAAATAATGCAGTCAAGTTCCCTTTAAATATTCAGCTTGCTGCTTCATTCTTCTTAAAATGCAGTAGTAGTTTATCTTTTCCAAACACAGACGTTGTGGCACTCAAGAACTGCTTTATGAATAACATCGCATGGATACAATTTATGAAAATGAGAGTGAATCATCTCTAGCTGTCCCCTATTCCCCTTCTTCTCATCGTGCTTTAGCGACCTTGACTGCTACTAATTCCTATTGATTGAGAACACTCGCCTTTTGTTCTGTATCTTTGATCGTATTCTTTCTGAAGACGGGATATTCTAACGAAAATTATTGACTTTTAAAAGAATTATTTCCCTACATAAAGAATGAGCTAATTTCTGAAAGTGATTTAGAGACAAATAAATTTTTAGTAATGATAGAGATTAAAGGTGAAGCAAAACTGCAATCATTTTATGCCAACCAGCGCAGAAGACGTAATTTAGTTTTGCATAAATAAAACAGAAAAATATTGTATTCAATGTCTTCTTAAGGTAAAAACTTTTCTATATAATGTATATGTAGCAAATTAAAAGCAGCACAGCATGGGTCCATACCATGCACATAGGTTGGCGATATGGTAAAAAAATGAGGTCTGTACCATGCACAGATCGGTGCTCTGGGGTTAATCATGGGGCTCATCTGATCAAGCAAGGCACTGCTAAATCATTGAATAAACGCATAACAATACATAAGGATTAATATGTTCATTATCATAATAGTGCATTCTATGAAAACAATAATATTCAATATTAAGAGGACGTCTCACAGCGGCTGCAATGGCCAACTTTAGACACAAAATCCGAAACAGATATATCGCAAACGAGTAATAATATCTGAATGCAGTTTTCTGTATATTATTAAACTATCAATCATTAACATATTCCATTTTTTAAAATGTAATTTTATTACTTGTAAGTCCGCAATCAACATGGAAACTATCAAATACGAGCCCTCTATTTTCTCCAAAAGTAGGTAAGCTACCACAATTGTAAGAACTGGGAAAGGAAGCAAATTATTATGTATTATTGAACTACATATATTATTATATGTAACTCAAAAGAAAAGGAAATTGTTATTGTAGGTGATATGAATATAAATATAAAGACAAAAGATGCAAACAATACTAAAAACAGAGATATGCTTCCTACTATGGATTTCCTGAAATAATTAAAGAATACACCAGAGAAGAAATAGATCTCAAATAATTAACTCATGCATTAAACATATCTACTACAAAGGACTAATTTCTACTTCTGAAGCACTAATAATAGACTAAAATACCTGACCATATCACAAAAAGTTCTCCCTCCAAAGTGCACCCTAATATCATTTGATAGTTTTCAAGTTTAATGGAAGTTTTTATAAACAATTAGATGGCCTAGCCACGGGCTCTCCTTTGTCGCCACTACTTGCAGACATTTACATGGACAATTTTGAAAGTAATTTATTCTCTTCAGAGAATCCTATTGTCAAAAACGTTTTCTGATGGTTTCGTTATGTTGATGTTATTTTTTGTGTGGTCTGGGTCATCGAGGCAACTGGATATCTTCCGAAATTTCTTGAATTCTTTTAATAAAGCAATAAAATTCAAAAGTGAAACAGAAATCAACGGGTCCCTGAACTTTCTAGACATCATCATATCAAAGGTAAATAGAAATTTAGATTTTGCCATTTTCAAGAAAGACATGTTCACTGACCAAATCATTCACTTCAATTCAAGACACCATTTCTCACAAAAATTGCCATATTTCATTCCATGCTTCATAGGCTATTGAACATTCCTTTCAAAGTCAGGAAAGAACTTCAAATTATTAAACAAATAGCAGTCAAAAATGGCTACTTTAAAAAATTAATTGACAGATTATACGAGAGGAAACGATCCTAACTAGCCATGAAACAAATATATGGTACCATCCTTGTTGACGATTTGAAACCACAATGGCGAAGACTATCATTTCTTGGTAATATATCCCTTAAAATTAACAGATTAATTCCCAAAAAAAAATTAGAGCCACTTTTTACAATAGATCAAACTTAAAAAACCTTTTATGCTGTACAAAAGACAAAATTGAAAATTTGGAAAAAAGTGCAATTTACAAATTACATTGTGAAGATTCTACTGCCGTTTATATAGGACAAATGGCACGAAAATTCAAAGAAAGAATCAAAGAAAATCATTCCAGCTTCATAAACAGTAAAACAACCTCTCTCTTTGCCAAACATCTATTAGAACATGGACACAACAGCGGCTTTATTCCAAAAATCCTACATTATGAAAGAAAGGGACCCAAGCTTGATATTCTGGAACAATTTGAAATTATACAGTGTGTGGCTTCAAAAAACTGTGAAGTTTTAAATGATATTTTGTATCCTTTTCATTCTCCACTTCTCGACCTCCCACTAATTATTCCTACCAATTATCCCCATTGTCTTCTCATTATCCAACTTACTGGACATCACTAAGCTCAACTGTTTTCTTCCCCTCCCCTTCCCATGAACATACGTTCACTCCATTCCTCCAATGATGTTCACTCCACAATTCCTTTCTTTATTCTCCCCCAACTCACCCTTCCCCACCCACCCATTGTACCTATTACTATAAATTGCTGCCGACTTTGAATTTATTCACCTGCCGATGTTGCATTGCAATGAAACCTAGGTAATTTTAAAGAAATTTATGTGGAATTACAACAAGTCTCTTTATTTTACATAAATATTTTGAGTCAAAACATGTATGTTATACAGGGTTGGCTGGTAAAATGTAACCAGTTATAACCAGCCCCAATAGAGAAAAAACGTTATATAGATGCTGTAAATGTAAGCTCACCGAGATACCCAGAAAATCCCCACAAAGCAGTGGGAGGGAGGCTCTGCATTTTTCATGAGCACAAGTGGGAGGGGAAAATGTGAGACTTTTCTGGCCAATGATAAGACAAGATTGTTTCAACTCAAAAGATGATGCTATCCAAAGGCACCCCACACTCTTCATGTAACCCTGCCAGCGAGGCGTTCATACTGAGAGGAGGTTTTGGTCATTCATACATCACAACAGAAATGATATTTACGTTAGTTTAACACACTTATCTGGTTTAGGGAAACAGGAAATTTCGGAAGTGTTCAGTAAAAATACATGGAACACAAATACTAACTGATTTATCATTCATAGAATTTTTTTTTCATATTTTTAATTTGTGCTCATTGAAAAAGAAAGGTTGTTTACTTTTAAAAATATAACCAAAATGAGAACATCTAACACAAGCATATTTTTTAAATCAGTGGTATTCAACCTAAAGTATGCATATCCCCGGGGATATGCGAGATCTTTCTAATGCACAAAATAGCAAAGCAACATCTAATAATGATCTCATGCATAAAATATACATAAATCATACCATTAGAAAGTACATACTATATATTTGTACACTCTAGCCAATAATAACTGAGTTTGTTAACTTTAAAATACGAGTTGTCGGTGCTTGCACACTGCAAATGCTTAAAAAATCACCATACACCAAGATCTAAACTCGTAAATAAACCAATACAATCTCCAGAGAAATAATGAATGTTTCACATTAAAAATAAAAATAATATAGATATAAATGGAATATTTTGTGTTTGGATTAAGACGTCACCATATGTTTACCTAGTTGATTGGCATCAATGATATTATGTAATATAGTCCATTGATTCCCATTAAAAGCATTATATCAATGCTCTTGAAGCATTGAAAGATTTTCGATAAATTAAAAAACACAACATTAAAATACATTTCACGTTTTTCTAAATTTCGTTTGTTAGTATGTATAATGACGCCATCATAAGTTTAGGTCGTAGTTTAAAATCAATGGCATAACTATACATAAATAAGACAATAATTTTCATTTTCTGCAAAATTAAGGAATCTATCCGGAATTTCTAGTCACTGGCAATCAGCTCGCGTCCAACTTTTCGAATTTCAAGTTACATCACTCAGATCTCCCCTTTTCAGCAATAACTATAATCATCATCAAGACAATGGCCTCTATGTTACACTAAAATTTTTATACAAATTTGGATATTTTGTGTGTTATGATTATGGTGTCATCATCCATGCCTTTTAGTACGTATCCAGATAAAAAATTAATTTAAAATTATCACGTCATCATATGCATATGTCGTTGGCTGAAATTAAATGGATTATAATGCAGTCTAAGCATTAAATCAATGGTCTTGAAGTATGGATAATCAATTCCCATTCAAAGGCATTGGAGTCGTTCCTATGGTACTTTATATTTTACATTGTTGAAAACCAAAAAACTTTTCATAATTTTATGATTAAAATCAAATTTTTACACAAATTCAGCATGGATTAGAATTCTGTCTTCAAGAAAAATAATCTTCATTCTTTCGTCCATAGTATGGTGCATGTCCCAACTTTGTATCTTAGTTGTAAATAATTTAAAAAAACAATTTTATATAGCCCTGCACCATTTTCAAGGCTTTTCTTATGGGTGTTCAAAATTGGAAATTGGGGTTAAAAATACATGTTAAATCTAACATTTTCTGGAATGTTGGATTTTTTCCAGAGGTTGTACTTAATGGCCTATATTCATGCCAAATTTCAGCTTTGTAGCACTTCTAGAAGTACCTTAGGTTTTATATGATATATATATATATATATATATATATCCTAAATAGTTAAGAAGCATCTATTTATAATGATAGCAGAGGACAGGAATTTCATCAAAAATATTTTAAGAAGGACGCTGAATAAAAAGGTTGACTACCACTGCTATAAACCTCGGGAAATTTCTTAGCATTTTTACGGATATCTAAATATTTTTACAGACCTTATAGACATGTCCAATTTTTGCTCTTTTTTATGAACTGTCCATAAATATATGGATGGTTGGCAACCCTGTTATCTACTGTAACACTGTCAGACTCTACCCTCTCCTTTGTATCATGAAATTTGTGAGCAGTCTTCAAGTCAGCAGTTTCGTAAATAGTGAGTGCAGCAGCTCAGAAAGAGTTTATATTGAGATACTGCTACACAGAAGTGATGTACTTATAGAGAGAGCACTTGGTTCTGAGGTATCGATTCCATTCATTCCCCATATTTTTTGTTATGATATCACGTCCATACACCTTGTTCTACTTCTCCCAGTTAAGACAATTGT
Organism: Tanypteryx hageni; assembly: GCA_028673005.1. Classification (NCBI taxonomy): domain Eukaryota; kingdom Metazoa; phylum Arthropoda; class Insecta; order Odonata; family Petaluridae; genus Tanypteryx; species Tanypteryx hageni. The sequence continues at coordinate 272,138,277 of CM054112.1, forward strand.
TATTCATTTGAGTGACAACAGCCAGGAAGAACTTTACATATAAGCGATGGCGATATATTCAGATGAGTGTTTTAAGTACAATAATAATCCAATGACTGTACTTTGCGATGGCGATAGCTTAAATAGTAATCGCCGATCATGATCCATTCTCTCATTTGGACGTTCCTCACTAGGGGTGGTGATTCAGCGGCATTGGGGAGATAGGCAAACGGCATTAGGGTGATGCTGTTTTTGCACCAAGACGCTCCAGCGACTGCCAATGTTTACAATTTTGTTTTCGTCGTCATTTCGTTGTATGGAGGTGGATTAAATTTTGGGGTCCAGGTTCAGCCTTTGCTCTATGGGAGTTTCATAGTAATGGAGGTTCATTATAGGGAGGATTCTTGTATGTATTTTACATGTTCCGGGGTCGGCACTGAGGTCAGAGTTTGTTATATGGAGGTTCTTGTTATAGAGAGGTTTGTAAGATAGAAGTATTTCTGTATTAATATATTGTACAATGACATTAAAATGGATTTTCAATTTGTAACTTGCAGCACCATGGCTCCATTATAACAATACAGTAGATGATCGATTATTCGGCACCCTAGTGGGGAAAGGGTCGCCGAATACTTAAAAATGCCAGATAATCATATGAAAGTTTTTATACATCTTATTTTATAATGTTCTTTTACAACATTGTGTTGTGTATATGTTGATTGGTGTTTTGAATTTTTTTACTGTAGAAAAATGTTATAAGTAAAGCAGGGAATATTTAAAAATGTAAATACAGCACAGTTATCCCCCAGTTGTGTTCCTGGAAATAGTTGTGTAAAGCGTAAACGCGTAAATCGAAAAAAATTTCCCATTGAGAATAATGTAATAGGAATTGTTTACATTCCTGAGCAGAGGTGTTCTATTTAGAAACGTCTCCAGTAAATACAGTACAGTTATCCCATTATTTTCGCGGGAGTTTCATTCCTGTAAATCATCGTGTAAAGCACAAACGCGTAAATCGAAAAAAATTTCCCATTGAAAATAATGTAATAGGCATTGTTTACATTCCTGAGCACAGGTGTTCTACTTAGAAACACCTATAAATTTGATTTAATGAGCGTGGTAATCTCTCAAGCATGTACGACAACAAATGGCATACTGTGCAGTGTCCAGTTTTACAATTTCTTAATTTTTTATGCGTTGAGTTCCTGCCATGATTCACAAACGTCTCGAAGCTCCTTCGATCAGTTAACCTTCCTATACAAATATATTCTCCTCACCCAACTAAATTGAAAATCTTTGCTAGGGCTTTCTCCCATAGAGTTGTTGACGGTTAACAGTGCATCACTTTCTAGAAGAAAATCCCTCTTCAGGGAAAAAAGAGTGGGCTCAAGTTTGTTGTTTGCTCAAAGAGGGGAATAAGAAAAATGACATTCTACCGCAGTGGAAACTCTCAGGAAACTGTGCTCTATTATACGATGCAATGAATTGTATCACTGCCCAGACGATTAACCCCTATGCGCGGTTCTCAGTACGCTGTACGTCAGCGGCAGGGAGGCCCTATCTGCGGTTGAACGTGCACTGTACTTTCTGGCGCGCTTCGTCTTATTTTAATTTTTTTGGCCAAGCTAGCGGCTTTATCGAAGAATCAAAGAACAGCATTGTCTCCTACAGGGATTCAGCTTCGTAAACATATCCTTTGGTACATGAATAGGCACTCAGAAAGCTATAAAAAAAAAACCTTCAAAAATATTTTTTATCTCTCGTCTGGATGGTCCGAGCAGGCCTGCTTTGTAAGCATTTCGAGGGTCTGTTTCACTCTCCTTTTGTGTATATTAGCACGGTATCTGGTTAGTCTTACTCCTGAGTCAGGCATCTCATCTTATATTGCTTTCTAGTTCTCAGTCGAGAGATTACTTTTGTGAGAGGAAGTCGAGACACCCGTGTTCGAAGATGGAGAGCAGTAATAGTGGTTCGTTTTCGAGAGATGAAATTGAAAGATTACTTGAGAATGAAATAGAAGACAGTGAATTACATGTGGATTCCGGCAGTGATAATTCCAGTGAAGAAGAGGTTGATTTCACTGAATTAAGTGTACCTCAAGAGTCTGAAAATGAAGACGAAAATGATGGTGGTTCATAAGGTAGGGCCGACGATTTTCACAACGCATCGGTTTGGGTTGATTTTGACAGACGAAATGTTCCAAGAAAAATTCCATTTATTGGTGAGTTTGGTCCAACTACTTCTATTACTAATGTTCTCGAGTCTTTTACAAATTTTTTCGATACCACCCTAGTTGAGACAATTGTTTTGGAAACTAACAGGAATGCCGAGAATTATTTTAAAAATGTTGTTCTTTCCTCCCGATCTCGATTTAACAAATGGAAACCTGTTGATATAGCGAAAATATATGTATATTTGGGAATCGTCATGTTAATGGGTATTGTACAAAAGCCTACACTACGTTCTTATTTTTCAAGAAATCCACTTTGGGAAACTCCAATATTCCCCAAAACAATGTCTCTAGATAGGTTTGAAAGTATGTATTTCAAAATTTTTTCATTATGTTGATAATTCAAAAATTAATAGTTATACTGGAAACAAAAAATTGTTCAAAATTCAACCTATCATCGATTATCTACAACGTAAATTTCAAAGTATTTATTTACCAAAAGAAAATATTGCTGTGGATGAATCTCTCCCACTTTGGAAGGAACGTCTGTCATTCAAGCAATATATTCCTTTGAAGTCTTCTAAATTTAGAATTTGGAATAAAGACTTTCGAGCTTTGCGAATCGGACACTGGGTACTTATGGAATTTTATTGTTTACTCTGGGGCCGATTCTACAATTTCTGTTTCTGATACTCCAGATGGACTCAAAACATCAGCAATAGTAATTAAATTATTGGAAATTTTATTTCAAAAAGGTTATAATTTATGGATGGATAACTACTATAACTCACCTGATTTGGCAAAATTTTTAATGAACCGAGGTACTAACGTTGCTGGAACATTAGGTTTAAATAGAAAAAATGTCTCAAAAGAGGTAAAATCTATAAAATTGAAGAAAGGGGAACACATTTCCAAAGTAAGCAATAATGTTATGATCATGAAGTGGAGAGATAAAAAACAGGTGACATTCATTTCGACCATTCATACCAAGAACTTTCGAGAAAAAGACGGAGTTTCTAAACCAGTATGCATTTTAGAATACAATACAGCAATGGGAGGGGTTGATCTAAAAGATCAGAAATTACAGCCCTACCTACTTGAACGCAAAAAAAACAATAAATGGTACATTAAATTATTCAGACAATTGTTAAATGTTTCAGTACACAATACCTTCAATAGTTCTCAAAATAAGATGAACCATCTCAGCGTTTGCATTCTGCTAATAAGTCAGATTTTAGAAAAATATGGGACTATTTCCGAGTCACCAAGCGCCAGACGACCCCCCATAAATCCGTCACCACGCCGTTTACTCGAAAGGCACTTCTTAGAAAAACTACCGCCGACAGGGAAAAAAGCAAGGCCACAAAGAAGATGCACAGTGTGCTCGGCTAAAGGGAAAAGAAAGGACACCATATACTGGTGCCCTGACTGTGATGTGGGCCTGTGTTTAGAGGAATGCTTTAAAAATTACCACACCAAGGTAAATTTTTAAGCACAGAATCAAATGTCCGAGACTGTACGCTGAATACAACTCCCAGTATATCATAAGTAAAGCCTTTTTTATATTCATGAATCATTTTTAAATAACCTACAAAAGTTTTACATAATTTAATAAGTAATTAAAAAAGATATAAAACATCATATAACAAGCTGCACGCTCAGCGATTTTCGCGAAATTTACTACCGCAAACATGAACTTCGTGTGAGGAAATCTCGACCGGCTTGAAGGGTTAAGGGCAATATCTATGAAATATTTAATAAATAATAAAATATACTGTATTTACATGAAAGGAAGACGACCTTGAATTTAAGACCACCCCTAAAAATTAGGTTCACTTACAAAAAAACTTTTACATATATGTATAACAAGTTAACATTAAGAGGATGAATAAAAAAAGTAAATTTACTACTTACATCTCCCTCTCCTCTGTTTCCTTCCCTTATTCTTGCTGTCCTGTTCATTCATCACAACTTATTCAAATTCGAACAAGTCGTCTTCCATGTCGTCCATGGAATTTGATATGCAGCATTTCTTGACCCCTCTTGAGATACTATTGGGATCTATTTTTTTCCATGCTGCAATAATCCAATTAAAGAGAAGTGGTGTGGTACACTGGGCTTTTTAATTTTCTCTGTAAGAGTTAATGCATGGTCTCCTGCCAAAAGCCATCCTGAATAAAATGACTTTATGTAATCCTTAACCCCTCCAGCATGTGCGACGTACCATTTGCATCCTCGGAAATCCATGCCTCCAGCGTGTGCAACATACCATTTACATCCACACTTTTCATTAAGTGGCATTGCTTTTCCAGCTCTGATTTATGACCTCTCCAACAAATATCTTATGAGCTCATATCTTCTGCTGACGTTCTAAGCCCCCTTCTTGTCTGTGTTTACGTCTACGATTTTTTCTTTTATTTTTTCCATCTTCTTGTCCTTTGCCTTACTCGGCACACAGTCAGTCCAAGATGGCCTCTACCTCTCATGCGTTAGATGAAATACACGTTCTCGATATTTTGGATGAAATTAGTGAAAGTAGCATTCACAATGACTCTGAAGAATCGAAAGGATATTCTGTTGATACAAGTGATGAAGAATTAGAATCAGAGAAGGAATTACACGGAGGTAATGTGAGTTTTCTGCAAAAAAGTTGGTGTCCGACGTTTGGGATGATGTTGACAGTGCTAACGCTCCTCAGCCCTTTCCGTGTGATTTGGTTGGAAAACAATTAGGGTACTTGTCCGATATAAATGATCCATTAGAGTACTTCGAGTTGTTTTTTGATGAAACTCTAATTTCCCTAAATGTGCTCGAAACGAATCGTTATGCAGAGCAATTTTTGACTTTAGGAGTTCATTTAAGTGAAACACTAAACTGGGAAGCACATATTGATGCCACATGCAAGAAAGTTAGTGTAGGATGCTTCCTCCTCAAAAGAGTGATGCAGATCACTAACCTACACACAACACTTACAATATACTATGCCTATATTTATTGCCATCTAAAATATGGCATTATGGTATGGGGTCATTCTCACCATTCCTTACGTCTGTTTAAACTCCAAAAGTGGGCTGTAAGAATCTTAGCCTAGGCAAAAAGACGAGATAGTTGCCGTAACTTATTTAAAAACCTCAACATTCTCACTGCCCCTAGTGTATACATATTTTACTCAATTCTGTTTATTAAAAATAATGCATCAATTCTTAATTTAAAATCTAATTCGGATATACATGATCATAATACGAGAAGTAAACAAGACTGTCACCTTTCGTCACAGACCTTGAAAATGTGTGCTAACAGTCCAATTTATGCTGGATCAATATTCTTCAATAAGCTCCCTGCTACGCTAAAAAATGAGTCAAAAAATAGATCCTTTAAGCATAAACTTAAGGAGTATCTTGTAAATGGCTGTTTTTACTCAACTGATGAATTTTTGTATAACTAGATCATGACTAACTTTGTATGTTTTATTGTGACTTATACCTGCATTTTTATGAATATCTATGTATATATATATATATATTATCATTGACTTATCCTATATTTGTATTAACAGATCACTTGGATGAATAAAATTATTATTATTATTATTATTATTATAAGAGTGTTTATAGCTATAATTATGTTGATTGGTGTGGTTCAGAAACCTACATATAAAATGTATTTTAGCAGAAAAATAGAGTAGAAACACCTTATTTTCCTAATATTATGAGTGAGAAGATTTTCTTTACTGAATAAATTTTTACATTTTGTGAATAACAGTGATAAAGATGTTTTAAATAGAGACCCTAAATTGCACAAAATATTACCAACTAGTGAATATCTGAAGATTCAACAAATGTACATTCCCGGTAAAGAAGTAAGTGTTGACAAGTCATTGCTGTTGTGGAAAGGTAGGTTGTCTTGGAAGCAATATAATCCATTGAAAGCCTCCCGATTTGGGATAAAAATGTTTGAGTTGTGTGACCCATTAGGATATCTGTGGGATTTTATTATTTACAGGGGTCGAGGAACAAAATTAGGCTGTGAAATAACAACAGAGAAAGACCCTTTGTCAACAAAAGTCGTTCTTAGTTTGTGTGAGAAGTTGTTAGATTCCGGTATATATATCGATCATTTCTACAGCAGCCCTGATCTTTTTCAAAGATTAGTTGCTGTGGGAACTGTAAAAATAAATCGGAAGGGAATGCCTAGCAAACTCTCAAAGAAATTGAAGAAAGGCGAAATGATTAGTGCTCAGTGTGGAAAGGTTGTAGCATTGAAGTGGAGGGACAAACGTGATGTATCTATGCTAACCACAAAACATTCAGACACAGTGCAAAGTGTTACTCGAAAAGGTGGTGTATAAAACTGTTAAAAAGCCAACTTGTATATTAGATTACAACAAATATATGGGAGGTGTGGACTTGAAAGATCAACTTTTGGAAATGTTTTTGTTTGAAAGAAAAAGAACAACGGTTTGGTATAAAAAATTGTTCAAACATCTTGTAAATATATCTGTTATGAACGCTTATATTCTTTATTATTCTGCAGGAAACAAAAGAGACCACTTATCATTTAGAATTAACCTTATAGATAGATTTGTATGTAAATATTTAGGCCATAATATAGAACAATGGAAAGGATGACCCTTAGATTCTGACTCCGAAAGTACACGGTTGACAGGACGTCATTTCATTGAAGAAAATCTGAAAGTCAGTGTAAATAAAATAGGAAGAAGGAAGTGTGTGGTGTGCACAAATAATGGAAAAAGAAAAGACACAAAATATAGGTGTAAAAACTGCCCTGGATTGCCTCCATTGTGCTTAGCACCATGTTTTGAGCGATATCACACGCAAGGAAACTAATGAATCCGAAAATACAACACCACATTTATCAACCGAAACTAAATAAATGCATTTATTTTTTTACTGGATAATATATGGAATGATTATTAATATGTAATTTTTTCAGAATTATTCGAAGAATAATTAATAAGTTAATCAGCATTAAGTGAACTTTTGTACAACGAAATCGACATTGCCGAATTAAAGTCACGTTGAGAGGTTTAAATACAGCAAAAAAAGTCACACTTGAGGGGTTAAAGAGCCTTATCACTACAACATCTAGCACTTGAATTTGTGATGCCATACCTCCTGGTATAACTACAAGGTTAGTATTCATACCATGAAGGGTATTTTTTACTTCCTCTGTAAGGTGGCCTTTGAACGCATCTATGACGAACATTGCTCTCTGCCTTAAAAGTGCCCCAGGTAGTTTATTCCACAATATGCTTAGCCAGTCCTTCATTAAATCAGCTGACATCCATCCTTGGCCATGACATTTAACAATTATTCCATTTGGTAGTACTTCCTTAGGCACTGTTTTGCATTTTAACCCTTTTACTGCTAGCCAATTTCGAGAGGTATGTTTGGAAAATGCGACGCCATTTTTAGCGAAAATGCAGTTTTTAAGTAAAAAAATTCCAGTGATTTTAATTTAAATTTCCCAAACGTAACTTTTTAAAAATCATTCCTAATATTTCTTAGAAGGTGAAATAAAAATATTTTGGGTTGATTCCTGGTTTAGTAAAAGGAATAAAAATTACATTTGTTGACATTTTAAATAAAAATTTAAAAAAACCTTATTTAAACAATATTTTACGCACTTACACAATAAGCATGTTTGATTATGTTGTTTATATTCGTTAGAACAATTAATTTTCTAGCTGGAACTATATTTCTGAGTTAATAGCTACATTTATTGAGGCTTTATTTGTTATTTTTATAAATCGCTGCACGTAACTCTTCCCCCGCTCAGCCCGTACACTTCCGGGAAGCATATACCATGAATGCCTTTCTCACACTTTGCACACACTGTACGGACCCTTTTTCTTTTGCCTTTGTTATTTTTTCCTCTTCTACTACACACACAGTAGTCCTTCTCCTTCCTCGGAGGTAATTTTTTCAGCAGCTTATTGCCCTCTATTACTGATTCCTCTGATGTCCCAGGTCTGTTGTTTTTCTCTTGAAACCACTCCTTTGCAAGTTCTTCAATAATGCTTATATTGAATGATAAATGAGATACTGGCTTTTTCATTGAGGGGAGATTTTCTTTGTAAATGACATAGCTATTGAGTACCATACGGGAAAAAATATTGAAGCAGATTTTTTTCCAATATTTTACAGTGCGTCGTTCGTCAAGGTAAGTGTATAACATCATATCCGATGTATCTATTCCCCCCATGAATTTATTATATGAAGTTATAATAGAAGGCTTTTCCACTTCCTTCACCTGACCGCGACGAATACGGGTACGCCTACAGCTTTCTGCTTTGCATTTGGTAGATAATAGTAGAACAGGGAAGCATTGAGATTTCTTTTCCCTAACTGCAGCAGCAAGTATAGGGCCACGACGAAAATACTTCTGCTCTCCTACTCCAATTTTTTTTTAAATTCTTCGGGAAGAAATTTTCTGTTTCTTCGAATTGTTCCTGTAGCATATGTTCCTAGTTCATACAATCTTTTCGCCAGAGGTACTGACATGAAAAAATTATCCATAAAAATGTGATAACCCTTAGAGAGATAGCTCCCCATACTAAGTAATTTCATAACAACAATATAAGCCAGGTCATGTTTTTGAATTTCGACTTTGTCCTGATTATCTTTAGCCCCTTTGTATACAAAAAATCCCAGACAATAGTGTACCACGGAATCGCACAACATCCAAAATTTTATGCCCCAGCGATGGTGACGCTTGTTGGGTATATACTGTAATAGCTGTGTACGATTCTTAGTGCCAACCAAACTCTCATCAACACTCAATTGCTCATGTGGTATGTAGTACTGCCTGAATAGTGTATTAGCATGGTCTATGAGAGGTTGTATCTTAGCACATGGATCGTAACCGGGTTCTCCTGGTCTGGGAAGCCCTTCTGTGTCAGCCAAGAGGAAGAATTTTAGTATTAGGTAAAAACGGTCTCTTGAGAACATGTCATGGAACCAACCTATGTACTGAGATTTTTTGATATACCAATACAATTCAATTGTTGGGCGTTTATGAATGCCCATATTCAATATACACGCAATGAAGCCTTTTAGTTCAGGTAAATCAACTTTTTTCCAATCTCTTGCGCGAGATTTTGGCGACAGATTTTTATTTGTCATAAGAAATTTTTTAGCATATCTATTTGTTTCCCTTACTATTGAATTAAGAAGTGTGTTGGTAAAAAACAAGTAGAAATAACTTATTGGCGGGGAATCATGGTGTGTTTTGATCCTTGGGCTTCTTGGTACTCACAAGATGGCTGAGGAGGGTTATCAGAGTTCTTAAACACCTCTTCCCATTCACTATCTTCAATATCAACTATTTCCTCATCTCTCTCCAAATTCTGAGAGTCATCGCTCTCCGAGGAAGAAATAATTTGTGGACGGGAAGATGTTGTCCGGACGAAATTGCTAAATGACTCATCACTGCTTGAGGATAAAATACATTCCTCACTTGTGTCAGATTGTAATTCACTGTTACTAAAATCAAACTCAAATATAACATCTTCGATGTCTTCATTTTTCAAATGCTTAGACATAACAGATGGATTTCACAGCAATAAAATATGATAATCACAAAATTAAATGACGTTAGGCACAGCTTAAAAATATACACACATGTGAACGCTCCATGATACAGCACGCTACTGATGGCTGTGCGAGATGAAAGTAAAAATAAGAAAATAAAATGTCCAGCTCATGAATCAGCATGAAGTTTGATATGACTTAGAGGCATAAACATCACAGATAAAAGAGGCATTGTGCTTCACCACACATCGCCTTCACTAAGAGGTTTATCGCTGCGTAGAAAAACACGGCCGATGAATCAGCCCACCACAGTTTTCGTATACGCTGAGTGGGCCGATAGATCGGCCGGTCCGCAGTAAGAGGGTTAAAATAACATACAGCGGCAACTTTGTTCCGACCGCTAATACAGCCAAAATTACAGTAATTCGCAGTTTTTCATTCCCATAAGTTTTTATGATGACATTTTTTGCACCTTTTTCATTGACTGTGAAATTGGATGGCATGTTGAAGTAAATGGGTGTCTCATCTGCATTACCCATTTGGCTCAGAAGGTAATTGTGACTTTTCCGCAACCGAATTACATGCCCATCCCAAATCACACAAGTAGGTGATGGGACGATCTCAGGTTGAAAACTCTTACCTCTGCCGGATTTCAACCTGGGACCATTGCATGCCAATGCACTAACCACTCTGCCACTGCCATCCCGAGCAGAGAAAATTAATTCGTTAAAATGGTAAAAGGATATTATATCACATTCAAGATTGTGCTATTTAGTTGAATGATATATTTGTGACGATAACAGTATCAATGTATCTCTTTATTTTATGAATTGTACACAGATTTCCCATGATACATAAGTACTTTTCATCAAATTTGCTATAGTACAATCATATAATAATGTATTTGCTTTGAAATCAGAAAATTATTTTTTCTTATATGGCGGTAGCCCTGCTTTTTAGATCCACTCTAAATATGTCCATTTAATTTTGCCATTCTTTACTCGCCCTAAAAACGAAATTTTTAAAAATCGGTTCAGCCAATGCCTTCAAAATTCATAGTTACAGAAAAATTCTAAAATTAATATTGTGGTAGCCCTGTTTAGTCGACTTGGGTGAAATGTGCTATTAATTGAAATCCATAGAACCAACTCCTTCCAAATGCTTAAATACAGAAAGAGTATAATTTGTAATTCTGACACCCCTATTTGGCTGATTTGGTTTACATATGCTAATATGGTTTTGTATGTATGTGTCCATTATAACTATTATATATGGTTAACATTGATGCAGACAGTTCAACACAATTACGTGTAAAAAGAAATTTTTTATTGCTTGTGTTGTGGCAGCCCTGCTTTCTATATCTATACAAAAAATCTTTATTTTGTTGTTGTATGTTGTATGCCTCCTTCATGCTAAATTTCGTTGAAATTGGTTCAACCAATTCCTTCCAAATTCATAATTACAGAATAATTTAATTTTGCAATTGTGCCACCCCTGCTGAGTCGATCTGGTCAAAATATGTCATTTTGGTCATTAATTTATGTGAATATTCTGTTTCAAATTTGGTTGAAATCGGTTGAGCCAATTCTTCCCTGATATATGCGTACGAATGTATGGATGGACGGCCAACATGAAGATAATAGTGCTTTTCAGCAATGACGAAAAGCACTAAAAAGCCAAAGTCAATGGTAGCATAAAAAACAAGTAATCAACTTATGATAAATGTATTGCTTAAGTATATTATAAAAGTAATAAGCCTATGTACATTAGTTACATTCATGTCTTTGGGTGAACTGAATCATTGGTGAAACAATTATGGGTGAAAGATCTTTGCGTGAAACGTTACCTGGGTGCACTGGATTGTGGGCGAAAAATCTATGGGTGAAAAGGCATGGGTTAAGGGTCTTTGGATGAAACTTCTCGTGGGTGAAGTCTGTGGGTGAAGAGTGTACGGCTGAAATGACTCGTGGGAGAAGTGTCTATGGGTGAAACGTCCCATGGGTGAAGTGCATTGGGTGAAACGTCCGAATACCGATTAAACAACTCTAGCGGATAACCAGCTGCAAAAATGATAGCATAAGTTAATAAATAGACAACTTCCAAATTTGTTTGAGAAAAGGTATGTGTTGAGGTTTGTGGAGCCTAGCAGGATAACATGCAGGCTAAGACAGATGTCAAAAACAATACATCCCCAATAAAAAGGAGGCGCCCATGGTTTTCGCTGGCACGCGACAGGTGTGGGCACGTGTGCCTCAAGTCGTAAACCCTTGTTCGAGTGCATGTCAGCTTCCATTGAGTGGTAAAGAGAACCTTCAGTAAACTCTAACCTGGGTAAAAGTGTGAAAGAAAGGTCGCAGCATGCTCATCTGCCTTTTCATTCTTGCAACCCTCCAGTGAGGCAAGAGTTGTGCAATTATTTCGACAAATATTCATCACTATCGAATTTGTTCATTGTTACTCTATATAAGGCTGCTTTTTCTTCATTTGCCTCTAGTTTTTGTGAATCTGATGATTCGTATAAACTGTCGGATTTGGGTGAAGAGAGTGACTTGCTATCTTCAGTAGATGACAGCACAGAAGAATCATCTTCTGAAGAACATAGTGATAATATCGTCAGAGGTTCAAACATGTGGGAAGCATGCGCAGATAATGTTCGGCAATTCACTTATTCTGGCGATGATGGTTTACAGGTGGATATGGATCTCTCAGAGCCGGTGAGTATTTATAAACATTTTTTGAATGATGAAGTGTTGAACCTGATAGTCAAAGAGACTAATAGATATGCCAATCAGTTCATATTTTCTCAGGTGCTAAGCCAACGTTCTAGGATGCAGAAATGGAATGACACAAATCAGAGTGAAATATGTAAGTTCATTGCCATCCTAATTGCCATGGGTATAAACCAACAGCCAAAAATGAGACTCTATTGGTCAAAAAAACCACTTTACTGCAATGATTTGATTCGAAATTCGATGAATCGTGATAGATTTGAGTTGTTGTTGAAGTGCTTCCATTTCAGTAACAATGCTGATCCAATAGGAAATACAAATAGATTAGCAAAAATAAGCCACTTCTAGACCTAATTTGTGTAAAATTCCAAACAAAACTGACTCTAGGTGAAAATATTGTAATAGATGAATCTATGGTTCCTTGGAGAGGCAGACTTTTTTTCAGACCATACCTCCCTGGAAAGGCTCACAAATATGGGATGAAGTGTTATAAATTGTGCACGCCTGAGGCTTATACATATAATCTAAAAGTTTATGTTGGGAAAAGTGATACTCCAGATGTGAGTGGAATTGGGCATGCCCACCAGGTAGTGCTACAATTGATAGCGGGAGTTTTGGACGAGGGAAGGGGAATGTATGTAGATAATTTTTATACCAGCGTGGGTCTTAGTGAAGAACTTTTGAAGAAGAAGACATACATTTGTAGAACACTGAGATTAAATTGGCGCGGTAATCCCAAAGACGTCTGTGCTAAAAAACTAAAAAAAGGTGAAATTATTGCAAGAGAAAATGAAAATGGTGTGAGAGTGATGAAATGGCAAGATAAATGTCCAGTTCTCATGATTATGTCTAATCCTGCCCATGCAGATATTTTAGTTTCATCCAGGTCACAAAAAAAGAGAGGAAAAAATATAATGAAGCCGCAATCTGTGATCGCATATCATCATCATCATCATAGGTAGTCTATCCATAGACAGGTCCGTGATTATTCTTGGTTAAACCTGGTTCTCCATATACTCCTATTTTCCGCTGTCCTCTTCATATCTTGATAACTCTCTTTCCCTTTCAAATCGTCTATCAGCTGAAACCTTTTCCTACCTCTTTCCCTTTTCCCATCTAGTTTTCCTTCTAACACGTCTTTAATCATACTCTCTCTCCTCAGGTAATGTCCAACCCAGTTTGGCTTCCTCTTTCTGATAGTCTGTATAATCATTCGCTTCTCTCCTATTCTTCGTAGCACTTCATCGTTTTTCATCCTATCTGTCCATTTTATCTTCAGCATTCTCCTCCAAGTCCACATTTCAAAGCTTTCTAAGTATTTGATGTCATTTTTCCTTAGCGTCCATGTTTCTGCCCCATACAATGCTATACTCCATACGTAGCATTTTATCAACTTCTTGCGGATATCTTCCCTTATATTCCCTGTAAGTAGTTGTTTCTTTCTCCTGAAAGCCGCTTTTGCTTTTCCTATTCTAGTTTTGATCTCATCCGTACATTTTGCCTCTCGTGTTATGATACTTCCAAGGTATTTATATTCTGAAACTTGTTCTAATGGCTTTCCCCCAGTAGTTATGTTCAGATTCTCTTCTTTACCCGATATTCGAATGACCTTGGATTTTTCTGTATTTATTTCCATACCGTATTTTCTACCTGTTATCACTAGTCTATTTATCATATTTTGTAGCTCCTCTTCCTTTCTTGCTAGAAGTACCTGATCATCTGCGTATTTTACTGTTCTTATAATCCTTCCTCCAATTTTGAAATCCCCTGTGCCTTCTAAAGCTTCTTGCATTAGACTTTCTCCATATATATTGAATAGGGTTGGAGATAGGCAGCAGCCTTGTCTTACTCCTCTACCGATATTTATTCCGCAGGTGTCCACATTCTCAAACCTGACCTTTACAACTTGATTCTCATATAGATTCCTAATCAGTCTCCTGTCTTTCCAGTCTACACTTATATCCTTTAATATCTTCATCAACTTTACCCAATTTACTCTATCAAAGGCCTTCTGCCAGTCTACGAAACATGCACAGATATCTTGAGTGTATTCTATTGCCCTTTCTGATATGATTCTAACTACTCCTATAGCATCTCTAGTTCCTCGTCCTTTTCTGAAGCCGAATTGATCTTCCCCTATTATTTCTTCTGCCTTTTTCTCCAGCCATTTATTAAGAATCCTCGTGATGATCTTCGATGTGTGTGACAGAAGGCTTATCGTTCTGTAATCTTTACACTGCATTGCCTTTGGCTTCTTCTTTAGAGGGATCATTGTTACTTCTAGGAAATCCTGAGGCCACTCTCTCATGTCGTAAATCTTATTAATTAATTTCGTGATCGCTTTTAGTCCTTCTGATCCTATGACTTTAAGTATCTCAGCCGGTATTCCATCGCTGCCCGTGGCTTTCCCCTTCTTTAGTTCCACTATCGCCTTTTCTACTTCGCTCTCCATATTACTTGGTCCTAAGTTGTCTTCTTCAATGTTTTCCTCATTTTCCAGTTCTATTTTTCCCGCTCCTGCCTGTTTGTTGTATAATTCCTTAATGTATTCTTCCCATACCTGTGCTACATCCTTTGTTTCTGAGACTATCTTCCCATCCGTATTCATAATTCCCTTACCACAAATTCCATTAGACTTCTTATCTTCTAATTCCAGTGCCCTAGCGTACATCATATCGTACCGTCCTAACTTCTCCATTTGTTCTATTTCATCACATTTTCCTTTTATCCAATTTTCTCTAGCTTTATCTGTTACCCTTCTCAACTCATTGTTTATACGCCTATAGTTGGCTCCACCTTCTCCACTGTTAACGTTTTTCCATTTTCGTCTCTCATCCATTTTCTCCAGCATTTCCTTCGTGATCCATGGTTTTCTGATTTTCTTCTCTTGTTTTCCAATCTCTTTATCCAAGGTATCCTTGATACTGGTTTTAATTTCATCCCATTCTATATCAATGGTCTTAGGTTTGTTTTCCAACTTTCTTAGGTTATCTTCCAACTTCATGATTGCATATAATAAAGCTAAAAAAGGTGTGGATGTTTCTGACCAAATGTCCGCTTACTACACATGCCTTAGAAGTTCACTGACATGGTACAAAAAAGTGACAGTAGAACTTCTCCTCGGTACATGTATGGTAAATTCTTGGATCATTTACAATAACAATAAGAAAATGGAAATGTTGAAATTTAGGGAAAATGTTATTGACGGTAGAAGTAGAAGTGGACGTGATGAAGGTGCGGGACATTCCAGGCAGAAAAAAAAAGTTCATCATTTAGGAAAACATGTAGGGGCAGCGAGAGAATACAGAAAGAGATGCTTGAGTTGTTATTAGAGAATTCGGCAAGAAAAGGGGACAAAAGAAGCTCGGGCAAAGACGAAAAAAGTGCAAACATTTTGTAAAGATTGCGATGGGCGGCCTACAATGTGCTTGCCATGTTTCAATGAAATACATAAATAATGTTTTCAAGAATAGTTATATGTATATCTATTTATATTTGCAACTGTATTTTATTTTTGTATTGTAACATTTTACCTATTTTTTATATTGTGTATCATTTTACGTATTTTTTATATTGTGTATCATTTTATATATGGTTTCATTGAATACAGCATATCATGTATGTTTTTATAAATAATTATGTTTTCAATATATATTGGCCAGTGTATTTCATTTTCTATTGAGTATTGTATGTAATATGTCATGTATTTTTATGAATAGTTATGTTTTCAATTGATCGTAAGTATACTTCATTGTATTTTTATATGCATATTTTATATATAATGAATCATTGTATATAAAATATGATTAATATTGTTATAAATAATTATCTTTACAATTATTATTTGAAAGTGTATTTGAATTTTTTAGTCTATAACTGTTATATACGTGTATTTTCCATAATACCCTTGTATAGATCTTTTCCTATAGTGTAACATTGTATTTTTTAATAATAAATTATGCACGTTTTTATCAATAATTATATTTTCAATTCATTTTTTGAGGTGTTTTTTTTTATTATTTTATGATAATATAAAATCATTCTTCACGTTTTTTTGAATTGAAATAAAAATAATTCAAAGGTGCATATGAATCTGTTTATAATCAAACTTTCCAAAATTTTAATATTTACGTATGGGATAAAATCCGGACATGCTGTATAAAATAACGTCCCTGTGGGTGTAAGCTAAAGATAGAAAACTTCCTAAGAAGCGCCTGCGTAAAAATAGATATGATTTTTAAGGGCAACGTGACCAACCGGTGGTACACGGCGCTTGCGCATCTGATCCCCGGTGACCCACTGGTGAGTCATGCTGCCGCGAACGTGTTAAAGGTAAGAAAAATTGTCGACTTTAGTCGCCCAACGCATTTAAGGGGTTGATGCATAACTGCAAGAGATATTACATTTTCATGCAAAATTCTAAAAGCACAAACCTCCACAAATAGTAGGTCATCATCTGTAGAGTTGAAGGGATCTTCTTCATTGCTTTTACTTTTCGATTTGTCAAGAGAAACATGAGCCCCGGACTGCAAGCGGATTTCCCGTATACATCCTCTATTTTCTTCATCATTATCTGACATGGGAACCTGGGAAAAAACATACAAAATAAAATATTCACAAGTAAATTACCAACCTTGTCTTACAACTGAAACTTACCTCAAGTATCTCCAATAGCCACAACAAGGTTATGAAAATGCAAATGAGAATTTCAGCTACAATGCAGCAGTCTCCTGTGGTAATTCAGCCAAAGCAGATTCAATCATGTTATGGATATTGGAGATCCCTGTGGTAAGTACTTTTTTCATCTTTTTATTTTCAAGCACTTATTCTTGAAATAAAATATTTTCATACAATTTAAGTAGAGGACAGTTCAAGTTCTTGTGTAATTATATACAGACTAACAATTCATTTACTAAACCTGCTCACAAACTGTTTTTATTTATTTTACTTTTTAAACAAAAATTTTCCAATGCAGTCAAAATGACTGCATGCGGCTTATGTAACAAAATACAGCGTGATCTCATAAGGATTACAGTCTGATGCGAACCATATGAGACATTAAATGCGGCCCATTGAAATAACCACGACTTTAACCCTTGGTGCTCATATGTCAGACCTCATCCGACTTCACATTTTTACCAATCTGCTCATATGTTGGACTGGATTCGACATAATGTTCACCTTCAATATTTTGTTACTTTTTACTTTCAGGTTTGTCAATTCGTGACTGTTTGTAGGTTATATGTATATCTATAATGCTCCTAACTGACACAAAATGAATACATTTTATCATAAATTATTTTGGTTAAAATGTAACTATCTTCAGGAATGCACATTTATCAAGGCATTATGCAGGTGGCATACACCAATTTTCTCCTGATGCATCGGGAGAAAAGTGATCGCTGACGTGAAGATTTGAATTCAAATATTAGTTTACATTGTATTTCGCACAACAATGAAGATACCTACTTACTTTTTACACAAAATAGATACCGGTGCATTTCACACTTTGTTTATCGAAAGTATATGATATTTGTCCAATATTCAATAGTTTGTCTCTCCCACACGTTTTCATCTAGTTTTCTAGTGATTGTTCTCCTAATAGATCATGCTTGCTTCTTTCCTCCCAAAATTATTGCTTTGAATATAATATTATCTATTCACATTACCTAAGAAAGTAGATGTGATATCTACCCATAAAACTTGAGCTGGCTGGGGACCACTATACAAAAAAATGAGTGCAAAGGGTTAACTGCGGCCTGCCGAGGTACTCAGAAATACTACCCTAAATTCCCAAGTATAACGCGCGCGTTATACAAGGTTTTTTTGTAAAATTTTCGGAATTATTTAGTGCGCGTTATACATAAGACGTACTAGTGCGCGTTATGCATAAGAAGTACCGCTTTATAAAATAAAATGCCTTAAAGCGTTCAAATACTAACTTCGTGAAATCACTAAATGGCTGAAATCTATCGAAACTTCTTTCTTTTTGTTCCTTTGATAAAAACAAATTTTCTGGCATAAATTACCATGCATTGCAATCATTACAGATACAAAATCGAATTTCAGTTAACTAATTATTATTCAACCTAAGACAAATTAAAGATTCGAAGTTATTAGTTGAAAAAAATGTACGCAGTGCCTTTTTAAATAAGATAACGAATTCCAAAACAAAACACATTCACATATAAAAATAAAAAATCACAAATTCTTAATAAACTTTTATTCCCACTCGATTATTAATTAACATAACCATCGAAATCTTCTGATTCACTGTCACAATTTATATCGTAATCATTCAAGTTCTTAACCAATGAGTCCGGTAAATTTTCAAGCGAAAAATTATCGCTTTCATCAGATGATGAATCATAATACCCTCCATCCCCCCCATCAACCTCAGGGGAATAAATTCCCGATACCCTGAAACCCTTAATTTTACATTCACGGGTTACATCGGCCCAACATTCCACAATCCATTTACAAATTTCAGTATAAGAAGCTCGCTGCATCCTTCCAGACTTTGTATAGGAGTGGAAACCATCTACCATCCATTTTTCCCAGTGCCTTCGTATTTTCGATTTGAATGATCTATTTACGGATATGTCCAGTGGTTGCAGCTTTTTTGTTAGACCTGCAGGAATAACTGCAATCTTGGAATGTTTTTTCAATAATATTTTCGAATCATTTGCTATGTGTGGCCTAGCTGAATCCAATACAAGCAGCGATTTTGGTTTAAAAAATGAGCCCTTCCTTTTTCCCATACCTCAGTTAACCACATTCGCAGCATATCGCAATTCATCCAGCCTTTTGGGTTTACGCACACAACAATACCTTTAGGAAATTCCTCTTTAGGAATGGTTTTCCGCTTAAAAATTACCATTGGGGGAAGCTTTTCTCCATCAGGCATCACTGATAGCACAACAGTAAAGCAGCATTTTTCAGCTCCAGCAGTGCATATTTTTATGTCTTGGGTGCCTTTAACGTCAACTGTAAATTTTGATGGCATGTCAAAACTCATAGGTACCTCATCCATTTTCCCTATCTGACTTGGTTTAACGCCCTTCTTTTCCTGCCCAACAAACAAATTAAACTCTTCCACTTTCACCTTCCAATCTTCTGGTAACTTTTGTCCGGTAGATGTAATTGCTCGTACTGTTAAACTATTTCGCTTCATAAAACGATAACACCAGCAATTACTGCCTTTAAAATTATTAATATTTTTCTCACGAGCCATTTGTATTGCTTTGCATTTAAGTGACACAGTTGAAACTCCTCTTCCTTCACTCCTTTGCGCATAGACCTAGTCCTTCAATTCTTGCTCCAGATCTGGCCAAAACGCCTTTCGTTTCCTTTGTGCTCTTTTTGCCACAGGTAGAACACTTAACAAATTCTTTTGGGACCGCCACTCACGAATGCTGGATTCGCCCACTTCGAAGAAACGGGACGCCGACCGATTACCGTGAATCACGGCATATTCCACAATTTCTAACTTTTTCTGCGCCGTGTAAGATTTCCTTCTTTTTGGCATTTTTAAATAGGGTTATGCTCCAACGGTGGGTATACAATTTGAAAAATGAAAACATTATTAATATTTTTTCATTAGGTTTAATAACTGTGCATTACCAAATCAAGAAATACCGCACATAAAGCATACCGTTTCTCAGTCAAGATAAACAAAAATGAAATAGGTAACACTCCATAAATGACAAAGTCAACAAGTTTCAGTAAAAATAATGTCAATGTTTTTAAGGAAAACAAAAAATCCTTGAAAATACCTCACCTGGTTTCTGTCAAAGAGGAACGTACTTTCAGCACCGTACCTCGTTGATCACAACGTTACAGCCAGACTGCAAACCACAAATGAATGGGCGATGCTGATTACAGGTCTCTCTGTCTGTGAGTCATCAACAGGCATGTGTCCCCTCCACATTCGTTCCCACACTCAGATTCTCTGGCTGTTTACGCTAGCTTTCTCTTGCCCCCTGCCGTACCACCCTTGAGGTCTGGTCCTTCTTTTGTTTTGTTCACCTCTACCCACCCCCACCATCCCAACACATCTCATGACACCCTCACCACTTCCTTACACCTCACTCCCCAACCAGTTTTCTTTAACCCTCGAGAGGTCATTGTTTCGGAAATAAGAATGGGAAAAATCGGTATCCAGGGGGTTTTCCCAAATGTTCTCCTTCGCACAGGAGAGTTGGGGAAGGGCGCTAAAAGTGTAGCATTCTTTAAAAATGCTAATCTCAACGATCCAATGTTCTGCGGGTGTCCTGCGCGTAATACACAAGTGCGCGTTATACTAGAAATTTTGGAGATATGCGGAAAACAGCCAAAGGTTAGCCTGCGCGTTATGCATGAGTGCGCGTTATACTTGGGAATTTAGGGTAATTCAGGCCGCCACTGGAAAAGAGTGTGCGCCACTGCCCTAAGGTTGCGTAAGATGCCCCAACACTTCACCCACTCCATCATCAACCATAATGCCCAAGGTAAATACTCGCTCCCCTCTTTTGGTGAAGTGTCTTCCAGTGTAACGTCTCAAAACATTTTTAAATTATAGAGATACATGTCAATCCAAAACAGTTTTTCCACTCAAATAAGGCAACCCACAGCAACTGGAGAAACACTGCATAACAGATACGCGTGAGTCATCTACACAGTATTTTTTCCATGGGTTATTTTAGAGGCGAATGTGAATCTCTTAAATAACATTTTGTATTTTCAATGTTAATCCATCATAGTAGCCAATTAAAATTAAAGTTACTACTGCTGTTCTTTTGATAAGCGAGTTCTGCAAAAAATAGGGTGACCATATGTCCCGTTTTTGATGGGATAGCCCTGTTTTAGGACCTTTCAATTTGGACAAAAAAGCCATTTTGTCCCTTTTTAAAACCTATCGCAATAAAAATTCAGATTTTCTGATAGTACAGCTAAAATTACTGTTATACATGTACAATTCTCGGAAATATTTACATTACTAAATCATAATTCATCATTTTCAGTGTAGAAAAGTTTGAATAAGGCTGTGGTTAAGACTCCATTGAGCAGGAAACAAATTTACTTGCCAGCATTAGGTTTTGCAACATCCATATCTTTTCATTATTTGCTCTGAATGAGCTTTGGTCTGTGAAGTTGTATCTACTTGCTTTAAACTTATCACTTAACTTCTTAATGAAATTGAAATGAGAAAAAATAAAGATTGCTATTATTTGATACATATTGTAAGTACTTCGTAATAATATTTACAGGTAGAATATATGAAATAAAAATATTCTGCAACAATTATCACTGACATCTCATGCCTAGTTTATTATTGTATTAAAATCAAAAGCCATAAAGATTATAAAAAATCCATGCTAAATTCCATTCCCATTAGTGTTAAGTTTTTTTGTGAAAAATACAACAATGAGGGTTAACATAATGGCGGACGATTTTTCCTTCGAAAAAAGAACTTTTTGGCATTAAAAAAGTATTCGATTGTTCTTGACATGATTACAAAATTCACCAAGAACGTCTCTGCTGAGCTCATATACACGCATGAAGTATTGTTCTTTTCTTTTTTATATAGATAACCAGATACACATAATTTTCCTATCTATAGAGTTGCTTAAGCTCTTATTAAAGTGATAAAAACCAACCATTTAATAAAAATTGTGCAAATTTGTGCTCCGTCTTTTAATTATAAATGATGAAATATGTTCCGTTTTTCATCTTTTTGGAATATGGTCACCCTATCCAAAAGTTGCAGATTTTGCTTACATTGTGAAGTTACTGAGCTGCCATCTAGTATGGCAGCATGCAATAATAATGCATTACTTTCGTTAAATTACTCCCCAATCAATGCTTTCAAAACGAAAACTTCTGCAATTCCCGCTATTATGAAAATACGAACGTTAAGGCATGGATTCCAAAGAGTTGACAAAAATAATTCAGTTATTGAGGCATATGTATCAAGAAATTATCCGTAAAACAATCAAATCAGTGAGGGCATTAATTGTTACCTATACTTTCTGCCGGCGGTGATATTTTCGTTTGCTAATTTTTTGGGCGCAAATATAGTCCTCCCCCCCTTACTTTTCTTATTAATATTTTGGCCAAAAAGGGGGGGAGGCTATATTCGGACTAATACAGTATTATGTAATTCAGAACGCAATGTTATATTGTTGTTTTTCTAATAAAAAGGTGATATGAAACCAATTTTATCCTTTGCTAATTTGTATTTGGGGAGGGGGGTGGGGGGGTCAATGCTTTGTGATGTCATACATGGAGGGGTCAATGTTTATGTGATGAAATATGATGAGGGGAGTCAAAAATCTGACAAAGTTGCGTGACGTCATTTATGGATGGCCCCTTACGAAAAATTATTTTCCACATAGCGAGAATAGATATGAGACATGTAACACTGAGTTCTCTGAAGTGAGCAAAACGAGCGTAGGGCAGGGTTGACGCACATAGGGTCCCTAGTCAATTATAAAATTAAAAGCAGGCCAAACTTGATAGTTGGCAGTGATATATTCAATGTGATTAACATAATAATATGTAAATCATTATAATGCCATAGAGCTGAGTTGACTCATGTTATGATTTTAAGGGCTCTTGATAGCCTTTCATGTCTACCAAAGTGGTCAAGTAAGAATTGAATATTATGACGAGTTGAAGTTTGAGTTATAGTTACAAGGTCAAAAAAGCACCTAAAACTATTAAAAAATCAGATACACAAAATGAACAAACATTTTGTTAACATAAGGCTAAACATGTAAATTAAATGGCAAATGTTCTGAAAAAACATATAAGATGGCTATCAAAATCTGGACTTTGTCAGTCACTCCATTCATTACCAGATACAATTCATTCATGATTTCCCAGCTATAACTTAAGAGTAGAATTGAAACTATTAGTGTAATTTCCACTGAGCAAGATTTTCATTGACAGGTTTCACTTAGTACAGCATCATCTGGTGATGATGCTGTGAAACCTTCAGTAGAAATTACAATAATTGTTTAATTTCTATAACAAAGTCTTTTCCCAATGTGGAACATTCCCAAGAGGAGTTTATAATTTAAGAGAATACAAATAGGCACCTGGAAATGAGTTCCTTTGAGGATAAGGTTAACAGAGATCCCCAAGTCATTCTGCACAAGATATGGTGCTGCAGGAACAGAACAACTGACTGTTCCCTCATCAATTGCATTTTGAAAGGCTTTTCCTAATATGGAGATCACATCCAGGCAGGTCTTTGTCACTGTTATTTCCAAGTTGTCCTAAAAGAGAAAAATAATTATGGTAAAATACCAGATAGGAATTCTAGGTATTATTCTATTTACTTTCTCTTTATTTGTCTATATAGCTAAAATAAGATCGTGCAGCCAATCTTGCTAAGAAATTGGTTCATTTCAAAGCTCTAATCGTTAGACTTTGAGGTGGACAGTTATTTTGGATTCTATGAAAGCACCCTGACGTAAGGCTTTACATAAACAATTTTGATTTTTCCAAGTTCTCTGATTTTTTAAAGGGATGATGCGCTACAAAATATTAGACAAATATTACTACAACTTAAAACAAACTAAAAAAATTTGTTATTTACTGTGGTCATAACAATCTCAGTCTACTAAATTCATTTGCTGGCCTTGAAGGAAAGAGAGATGGTTTGCATGTCTGGCTCCCAATGCTAAGGTACCGAGTTTGAATCCAGTCAAGGGCATGGTTGTATTGTGTATGTGTTTGTTAATGTTATTATGCTCATTGTAAAAGGCTGTTAACGGCCATTTATGAGCTAGTATAAAATAAATAAAAATAAATCACAGTTTTGTGTTAAGTATTTATAGAACTAGCAGTTCCAGGGCATTTGGTCCAAAGACATTTCATCCATTTTTTGCACACAGGCATTATGTCCAATTTTTAGGACCATAGCATTAAAGGTAGGAGTTAAAGAGGTAACTTCACATCAATTATAACCAATATGGGTATTTATGAGCTGGGAATTTCATAAAGATAAAAAAATGAAGGATTAACAACTTAAGTAAAATGCTGAGATAGATAGAAAGAAATAGAGGTATTAGAGATGTCTTTAGTTGGGCGAGATTGAGACTAGGCAGTCTCTTCTTCCATCTAACCAATATCAATTAAAAACAAAAAGAAATCAACAAAGAAAACAAATAATAATAAGATAAAAAATAAAGTACTACATAAACACAATGCCAAGTTAAAATTATTGGAAACGATAAGAGATTAAAATTTTACTGAGGTCAGGAAAACAGGTGGAGACCCCCTGTAATATGCTTCAAACAAACCACTAAAATATTAAGCCCACAAAAACCATCTGTGGGAGCTTGCCTATCCGCTTGCCTCCCTCTGGAAAAGTTTCAGCGAATGCCCATGTATCCCATAGGTGAATGGTGCTGGCCTATCTTGAGAGAATCTGAAAGTTCATTGAAGATGACACTAAGTGCATTTCAACCAAGACAAATCCTCGCTGGTTTAAAAATCACAATCTCTTTTTGAAAGCATTTTTGCACCGGCTATTCGAGACATTATCGTATTTACCTGAATCCAAGATAAGATGTTTTTCCAAATTTCAGCTTGTAAAAATCGGGGTCGTCTTAAATTCGAGTATGAAGTGGTATATCATCAATATTTATTGCGTGTCAATTCGACACATGACAAATTCGTTGCGCATCGCTACATTGCATGATCGCACATTAATTCATTGCTCAAAAAATCCATCGCTCGAAAAATTCGTCACAAGACATACTCGCCTCGAGAAATACGTAGCGAGAAACCATGAATGGTGCACGGGCAGAGGAGCATACACTTGTCTGGTTATGTTGATGCACTGATAGCTTCAATTTAATGACTAATGAGGAGTTCACAAGGGAAGCCCCCAAGGTGTGACACTCGCATCGGATTGAGACTTTGCAGAATGAAAGTATACGTAAAATAACGGACTCCTATTTCTACCTAGGTGCCAACTCGACGTCGTTTACGAGAAAATGCCCTTTAAAAATCGTGATCCGAGAGTCAACGTAATAAGAACGTTAAAAGTCCTTCCTTAATTATTGAGGAGCGTTGGTCTAGGGCAGGGTTTCCCAAACTTTTTCTGCAATGGAACACTTCGCAAACCTGGGAAGTTTAACGGAACACTTAGCTTATTTTTTAGGTTGGGTAATTCTACTTGTAAAAATTTAAAAAAACATTTTATTAAAACAAATTATTTATTTAGTAATTATTTTTAAATATAAAACTATAATAATATAATATAAACATAAAAATATGAATAAATAAAGCATTTAATGACTTTTATGATTTTGAATTCTTGAATTGCATATCTTCTTGATATCAGGCACAATATTGGTAAGTTGTATTCTAATATCTGGTGTGGCGTCGAGCCTGTTCCTGCACTTTGACTTCGTTGCAGCATAATAAGAAAATCCTGCTTCGCATGAATAGGTTGTAGAAAATGGAAGTAAAACAATAATAGCTTGTTTTGATAAATTGGGGTACTCTTCTGACAAACTCGCCCAGAAATCATTCAAAGGCTGATCTTTGTATTTTTGTTTCAAATCAGAGTCACTAATTAAATCAATTAGATTTTCATAGTCACTTGCGTTTAAGCCTACTGGTTTAGCTGTCACGGAAAATGGATTCCGAACCCAGGAATCGTCCTTAGTAGTTTTCGGAAAATATTGCAAAAGAGTTGATTTCAAGTTATGTAGGTGCTCTAAAAATGCCTTGGAAACTTCGTAATCTACTTTAAAATTTAATTCATTCAAACATTCATGTAAGGCAGGAAAACAATAAAAATTATTAGATTCAACCGATGAAATCCAAAATTGTATTTTTTTATCAAAAGATCCAATTTTATCTCTTGTATTAAAAACTGTAATACTTTTTCCTTGTAATGATAAGTTAACTTCATTACACTTGGTAAAAATATCTGCCAGATATGCAAGTTTTATCAACCATGAAGGATTTGTTAAAACTTCAACAAAATTTTGTACTTGTACTGAATTATTTTGTGCCTCCAAGAAGACCAATACCTCACTTCGAAGTTCATAAAGTCTTAATAGTGCCTTCCCTCTGGATAGCCATCTCACTTCAGTATGTAATAAAAGTGCTTTGTGTCCACTACCCATTTCATCGCACAAAATTTTTAATAATCTGGATTGAAGTGGTCTTGATTTTACATAGTTAATCACTTGCACGGCTTCATCCATAACATTTTTTAAATTTGTGGAAATTTTTTTAGTCACCAGTGCTTGCCTATGCAAAATACAATGACTGCTGGTGGCTCTTGTAGCTACTTTCTGGATGGGTGATACAACACCTTTCATCTTTCCTACCATTGCTCGAGCACCATCTGTACAAATATCAATACACTTCTCCCAACCTATCTCTTGATTTGTAATGTAATCATTAATATGGTTAAATATATCTTCTCCTGTAGTTTGTCCATGTAAATATCCACACATGAGTAAATCTTCTTCAACGGTAATGAACAAATACTAGTAGTACAGCTAGTCCTGCGACATCTGTAGATTCATCCATTTGCAATGCATATTCACTGCAAAGTCCAAGACGACGAATCAACTCTTTCTCTATGCTAGTAGAAAGATCTTTAATCCGTCGTGAAACAGTATTATTTGATATTTGTATTGCATCTATTTTTTCAGCAGCCTGTTCGTTAAGAACAAGTGACACCATGTCTTTCGCACATGGCTTAATGAGTGTCTCTCCAATCGTATGAGCTTCACCATTAAGTGCAATGCGATAGCTCACGCGATAAGATGCCTCTGTTGCATTTTCATTTTCAGTTTTAGCCATTGTAATCATTTGAAGTTTGGACTTTTCTAGTGAGTCACGTCGTCTCTTAAAAAATTCCATGTCTTTTCCTTTATAATCACTGTGTATCGTTCCGAAGTGCCTGCGGAGTTTTGCTGGAGCCAAAGAACTGTTTGTATTTTATGACATAAAACACACATTGCATCAGGAGCAACCGAATTGCCAATACACGTAAATCCCAAGTTTAAATAACTTTCATCGTACTTCCGTTTTGGTCTGTTCATAGATGACACTTGTTCTTTAATATTAGATTTTGAAGAAACCACGGGTTTTCGATCATTTTCTTCTTCAATGATAGACGTATTGGATGTATCAGTAGAAGTTCTTGGCCTTCCTTTTGTCGAAGTTCCAGTTTTTAACCAAAAATCCATGGGTAGTTTTTGAATAATATTTAAATACTGTAATAAGGACAAATTTATCAACAAAAAATTTCAGTTCAAAATCGATCAAATTTTAAGGTTAAAAAACAACACGGACTTACTTATGAAATTTCCCGCAGACCTTTCCCTCCCGAATTTATACACTGATGCCGAAGACTGTCTTTTGATGAAGAGTGGAGGAGAGCTGTGATTTCATTTTTAAGACATTTCCAAATATACAAAGATGGAAAGTGCTCTTCATTTCTACTAAAATGTCCAAGATTAGATGTGTGTTTGTTAGTAGTTCAACCGGCAGCCTAGGGAGAGCAGCACTGAGTTACGATGGTAACTTATAACTCGTGGAAACGCGCGAGTGGTTGGTACGAAGGTCCGTACATTGGTAGTGGGAACGGGGCATTATTTACACAGCGCCACTTTCGCTTAAAACACCCACACACGCGCACACATACATAAAGGCAGGAAATTTAAAATTACTTTTCATTTATTACTTGAAGTAGATAGTAGAAGATATTTAAATATATTGCAGTGTATAAAACCTTTCCAAATTGTCGCGGAACACCTATTCAGGTTCAGAGGAACACCGGTGTTCCGCGGAACATAGTTTGGGAACCCCGGGTCTAGGGGAAACGAGCTGGATTTCAAATATTTTTGCCGGGGTTCGATTCCTGAAGGGACCAAAATTTTGTTCTGATTTTTAAATTTTTTTTTCGCAATTTCCAGCATATCGTCGATAAAACTTGCACAACATTTAAAAAAAATTTATTCCATGCATTATAACTACTATTTTATTCATCGTAATGCAGTTTTTATTGCCCCAAAAACTGAAGATCACTCGCAAAACACGAACAAAGAAAACAATTCCAATCGCCACTCCAAAATGTGTCCTCTATCAATCAATCGCTTGGCAATATTCTGATGTTGACTGTGGCAGAGAGACAAGGACGTCTGCTAATAAGGCTATGAAAAACTGCGTCTAGTCATCTTATAATGTTGTTATTAAAGTTACGGTGTTGTTGTTAAAGGAATTCGTTATCATTTGCAGGTGTCAATTATTGTCATTATAATTATAATAGAAATTATGTCACAATACTGTTGGGTTATTTCGATGCATTGTTCTTTATTCCTCCTTTCAAATCTCGTCATGTATTGTTCATTATGATAAATCAGTTGCTGGTGTCAATTATTGCCATTATAATTATAATTGGCATTATATCACAATATTGTTGGGTTATTTCGGTGCATTGTTCTGCATTCCTCCTTTCAAATCTCGTCATGTATTGATCATGATTGTAAAGCGAATGGGTAGTGATCTATAAAATTATGTTCGTGAAGAATTACGGTGAAGAATTACAGTGAAGAATTACGATGAAGAAAATAGTAGTTATAATGCATAGAATAAATTTTTTAAAAACCTTGTGCAAGTTTTATCGAGGATATGCTGGAAATTGCGAAAAAAAACTTTTTAAAAAATCAGAAAAAAAATTTTTGTTCGGGAATCAAAGCCCAGCAAAAATATTTGATATTCAGCTCGTTCCCCCTAGACCAACGCTCCTAGATAATTAGGAAAGGACTTTTAACGTTCTTATTACGTTGACTCTCGGATCGCGATTTTCATAGGGCATTTTCTCGTAAACAACGTCAAGTTGGCAGCTAGGTAGAAATAGGAGTCCATTATTTTACATATACTTTCATTCTGCAAAGTCTCAATCCGATGCGAGTGTCACACCTTGGGGGCTTCCCTTGTCAGCCGCAGACTGAAATCGATCTATTTTCACCTCAGATGCTTTTCAAAGTACATTGTAACATGTACGCCTAATGTGTCAACAATGTAACAAGTATCTTGTATCACTTAAACAGATGTGCGGAATATACGATGATTTTTCGAAACACGATTTTACGATCTTTTAAAATCACTAGTACTCGAATATAACGTGGGGACTACTTTTTAATATTCATGTTTTGGAAAAAAACATTGAGTTATATTCAGGACAATATGGTAATTTAAATTACAACAAATTACCAATTAACTTAAATTTAATTACAAACTGTGGGAGCCAAGGGGCAGAATTTGAGTAGAAAGGGCTAAAACATGATAGCGCCAACCTTGAACATCGTTTCAATAGCATTCATACTTGTTTCAAAGAGTAAATAATGTAAATAGTATTTCTGTATCTAGGTGCGCTGTTTATGCTCTGCTAGTGTGATTTACGTACGAGGTTTTGAAGTTTTCACACAAAAGAGTTCATACGTATTTCCATCTCTAAGTACGCTGTTCCTGAGTAGCATCTGTTAAAGCAAGTGCTATTTTGAAAATAAAGTTCATATTTCTGCCTTTAGGAGTGCTGTTCCTACTCTGCCGCCTTTTTCAATATCTTCGCCCAAAAGAATTAAAATCTTTTTGCAAAGCTAAGTCAAAAAATGTTAAAAACTGTTGGGAATCGCATGCTAAATTCTTTTTTTTAAATTGTAAATTCTAACGTAAAATGACGCGAATAGCGGGAAAACTTAAAATGAAATAACATAAATACAGGGTTAAACTTACATTGGAATCATAGGAAAATTGATGGGACCCATATAAAATGTTGTAAATAGCGGGAAAACGTAAATTCCGATAACGTAAATACAGGGGTTTACAGTTTACACCAAATACATTCAGTGAGAAATTAGGTCGTAAAATCTTTTTTTCTGATTCAACAGTCTCCTAAATTGTGAAATGTGGGGTTGTCTTGGATTCGGGGTCGTCTTGGATTCGGGAAAATATGGTATTTCAGTTATTCCAAGGTATATTCTTTAGATTTAATAGGGTAAACACTCATTTTTTATGCCTTATTTTTATTAATGCCATAAATATTGCCACCAATTCAAAATGGATGAAGGCTGCCTATTATAAAGTATTGAGTAGGAGAATGTATTTCGGGCACATTAAGGCATTCGTTGTTTCAAGTCTCGAATTCCTACCATGATTTTAAGTAATTTCCATATGCAAATGATCAACGTGCTACTCATCTCCATATCAATCAAATGGAGAAAATGAATGCTCCTGTAATTAAACCCATGACTTCAACGCAAACAGTGAGCAGCTTAAAATAAAAAAGTAGTGCTTTCAGGAAATTCCTGAAAGTTTGATCGAAAAAGAATGGAAAGTTTTTGAGTTATGTGCATAGTTGTTATTTTTGCAGTTGATCGAGCTGCTATCTTAGAGTGTGACTGGACCGGATAAATATTTATTAGTTCGTTAACTGTAGAAATGGCTTCGAAATATAAGATAGCAGATGCGGATATTTATATTGATTCTGATTTGGATGCTTATGAAAAAAAAATGCAGAAAGTGAAAGTGACGATGGAGAGCAAGTAAGACTCAACAACGAGGTTGCATCAGTTATGGCTGTTAGTAAGAACCATGCTGCCAAAAATGAGTAAATATTGTTGTATTTGCATTTTTATTGTGTTTCAATTTTGTGCCAATACATTTCATCGATATGTTTCTTTCCTCTAGAAAACAAAATCAAGTAATTCATCAAAATTTAAAATATAAAATCCTTTGTTTTTATGACAAATAGTTTATGAGATATGCAGTTTTCCCAGAATTCTACAAAGATTATATTTAAATAGCCCAAAATAAATCGTGCAGCTGGACCCACCTGCGGGCATTTAAATCGGACATTCAAAGGTTAACATCAATGCATAGCTTAGCACAAATTTTGCTTACCTTAGAAGAGAGGGAAGCTGTGAGATTGGGTTGTGGCAGCTTGATTTCCTCCAAATCATCTGAATTAGGACTTAAAATCTGAGTGCATTCCTCACCACCACTCTCAACCTTGAATAAAAAAAGCATGCCATCACAGCGTTAATAGTTGAAGGTCACATAATAAAATGGAGAAAAAACATAAGAAAGTAACACAATGGATTAGTTTAAGCAGCAATATTGCCATAACATCATAAAATCGCATACCAGGTAAATTTCCTCACCAAAGATTACAAAAATGAAAAAATAAAAGACTTTTAGCTTGGAAATTAATCCATTTTTTATTTTTCAATAGCTATTACTTCAATTTAACAGCGAAATTTAGTTTATTAATCCTCGGACTACCAAGGGAGGTAACAAGATTATACCAGACACTAATTATTTTAATTTTATTTTTTCATAAAAACATTTTCTGATTTTTATCCTCCTCTGTAATTGTTCTATAATGTATGAAGAGCATAATTTTGTTAAAAAACAAAGTATCTAGCAATTTCTGAGAAATACAGAAAATA
Source organism: Tanypteryx hageni (assembly GCA_028673005.1). Lineage (NCBI taxonomy): Eukaryota > Metazoa > Arthropoda > Insecta > Odonata > Petaluridae > Tanypteryx > Tanypteryx hageni. Next base: position 272,170,183 of record CM054112.1, read on the forward strand.
GTCTTGGGGTAACCTAAACCGAGTTACCCCTTTTCATATTATTCAGAACAGTATTCCTCATGAAAGAAAATAAAAAAAAATTGCCTTAAAAAGCCTGCAATAACATTAATATACCTGTTTGCCTTTTTATGACCCTATAGTTATCTTCTAAATGCTGTACTTGCTAGTGTTGAATCTACAGAATTCTTATCATATGGAAACAAAAAAAAGTAGTCAATAGTAATTTAGAATGTCTTACATTACATATTATAATACATTTACCATGCAGACAGAGTGGTAGTCAAACTATTAGAGTGTTTGCTGCTAACCACAGACTTAATGGTTCGAATTCAGCAGGGCCATTTCATGCCCCCCCAAACCAACCAAGCAATTCATAAATAACCAATGATACTTTGAATGAAAAACACATCAGGTTTGCTAATGTATTAATATATTGTAATATTTTTGATTTGATGTGCCAAGTAAAGTGCAAATATAAAATAATTTCATAGAACAAAAATGTTTCAATTAACAACATAATTGATTAAATAAAAATAACCCAGTATGGGTAGTTGAAATGACTTTAAATTACTAGAAAATTAAAGTAATTACCAATTTTGATGAAAAATGTTTATTAACAATAGAAATTTCGTGGGGTAATTCAGTTACCCCCCTTGGTAAGATTGAGGAGCAAAATACCTTGGTAGTCTGAGAGTTAAGAAATTATCTTCTTTAAGAAAATTTTAATAAATAGGAGAAGACTCTACAGCAAAGATAACTATTAACTTGAAATTACAACTCTGGACCATACAAGTGAGGACTTACGAAAGATGGCATTGGGGTCAGCTGTGGAGTTTGGGGAATGATTGAGGAGGGAGTGGTGGGAGGTAGAATTGGGTGGGCAGCATGGAGGATTATCTTGCGAGCCTCATGGATGCCAGGTGTGTGAGGGTGGGATCTATGGGTTTAAGGCATAATTGCCCTCTGGATCTGTTCACGGACCACATCCAGAGGGTGGCCATGTTTGAGGGCATCTTTGGGGATGGAGTAGTACAGGGAAAGAGACTCCCTATCTGAGCAAATCCTTAATCCTTGGCAAGCAAGGGTGTAGAGGATAGAAAATTTAGTATGTAGGGGATGGCAGCTTTTATAGTGGAGATATTGGAGGCTTTTGGTGAGTTTTATGCGAAAGCAAGTGCAGATTGTGTATGTACTTTTATTCAAGCCCTCCGAAATCAGAAAATTTTTACCTTAGCAGAATTCAAACCACCTAAGGCTTGAATTGCTTTTCATGAGCCATGGATTAAAATGACTATGCCACGGTGAGCATGCCATACAATAAGGGAAGTAAACCTTATATCTTACATGCTATTGTTCAAGTTGCTATGGTTTGTTTATTGTTTACTCACTGAAGTTTTATATGCACTGTGTACATTAAGCTATCAATATTTGCATGCATGAAGTTAACAAGATTTTTATAATTTCATTTTCAATAGCTGTCCTAATAATAACTAATGCAATCTTTGATAAAGAGATCGAAAATGACAATTAAATTAAAACAAATTTATGACGATAACATTTGTTTATATTGTGTCTATGCAATTTAATTCTATTCTTCGGAACACTTCAGTTGCCTGATTTGGTTTTGGTACAGAACCCCAAAAGCCAAAATCTCAAAACCCACAACTTTGAATGGATGGAACCTCGAATGGACGAAACCTCGAAGGGACTGAACCTCAAAGGGACTAAACCTCGACTGGACAGTACCACAAATTGACAAAACCGCGAATGATCTGAATCAACAAATGGATACAATCTCGAATAGCAATATCATTTATATTATTTATCATTACATTTATTGTTATTGATATTTTCACAGATAGTATTATTTATTAAATGTTATAAATTTAGAATACAGCGTTAACATAAAGGAAATAGCTGGAATATTCAGGTAGCTTATAAACTACATTTGATTAGCATTCACCACAATATGCAATATCACATATATATTAGGAGAGATATTTAAATTATGCATATTATATTTCAATACATGAGGAAAAAGAAAACTAGATATTCTACAATATAGTTTATTATCGATAAAATACCTAATTTATCATTAATTACATCACAGAATAAAATAATTGAATGGTAGTCAATTTAAATTTCACCAGTAATCTATGTTGTGAGCAATACCAACAAGATATTGCTCCAGGTTTCACTTATCACATTCCAAAACAAGTTTCATAATATGTTCTGCTGCAAAAATGTGCTTCTTTTGCCCTTGATTATGCATTCCCGCCTCCAATTGAGTGATCTTCAGCTGTCAGACATTGTTCCTTTTTCAGGCACTCAATAAACATCCAAATAATAGGGTGGCATGAGATGATGAGCAACATGAAACTCCTGTGCCATCCCTCCATTCTGTTGTCTTTGGATGGTCTTGAAGAGTCACCTAGTACTGATTCCAAACCTTGACATCGTACATTGAAGTTCAATGAATTCGTCCTCTCCGAAATGGTTGTCTAATCCATTTATCTTCGAAAGAAAGGTGTATTCATAAGATATTCGAATGCCATTTCAACATCTTCAATGGGAACAAATGCCAATGCAGAGATCTTTTGTACATTGAAGGAAAACTCCCGATTTTCAGTACCTACTTTGGTAACATTTTCTTAGGTCAGATGATCCTTGAATTTACCGCCAAAGACTTTGAAATGAAAAAAAACCTCTCATTTCAGTATTAGAGAATATTTCTTGTTCAAAGTTTGTCATAATGGATTTAGGCACTAGTCCAGATTTCTTCTCACAGATGGTACGAAGGGCCTTCAGGTAAGTCTCTGAGGACTTGTTTCGAAGAACAGCGTAGAATAATGGTATAGTTGTTCCAAATTTGATAGCATGAATAGTCCACAGCTGAGATAAATGAGGAGGTGCTGTTTTAAAAGTCTTATCGCAGATCCAGTGATCCGCTTCTACCAGTGCATCAAACTTTTTTCCGCCGCAAAGATTAATAGGTAATCCTCCAGTAAATAGTAAAGCCTCTTGGAAATATTCAGTGATATCCGGATATTTCACCCATAGCTCTTCACTTCAAATTTTTCTAGAACTATACAGTAGAGGATCGTTTATCTGGAATTCTAAACAACGGAAACATCCAAACAACGGAATTATTCTAAAAGAATTTTATCACGGTCCATTTTTTCAGTAGCGCCAATTTAATACATAATTGAAGAACGATTTGCCATATTAGTTCTGAAAGCCGCCACCACCGCTTGTTGCTTTCTAACCACATGCGCGAGAGGTGTTAAAGGTGTTTACAAGGTGTTAAAACTTTTTTGTTTTAAGTGGTAAACAGCAGTTTTGCAAATATTTTATTCATCCCGTCCCTCAACCGTAATAATGGAGAGAATACCCAAGAAGACGCATCCAGAAGACGTTGGGACTGGAACAAGTGCCGGCAAGAGAAAAAGACAGAATCTCACTATCCAGCAAAAAGTGGAGGTTTTGAGAAAAATAGATCGCGGCGTAAGTGTATCTCAACTTCGTCAGGAGTATGGTGTAGGACAATCTACAATATATGACATAAAGGCGCAGAAAGATAAAATTTTCCAATTTGTTGCGGAATCAGATTCAATGGCCGGTATCTCAAAAAGGAAAACTTTACGTGGTCCCAAGAGTAGTGACCTAGACAAAGTAGTGTATGAGTGGTTCCGCCAACGTAGGAGTGAAGGGATTCCTATCTCAGGTCCTATGATAATGGAGAAGGCAAAATCTTACCACGAACACCTAAAAATCGAAGGAGAATGTGATTATTCTATGGGATGGTTGCAGAAATTCAAAAATCACCATGGTATATGGTATTTAAAAGTTTCTGGAGAAAAAATGTCAGTAAATTATGAAGCCGCGGAGGAATATGTTAATGATTTACCAAAGTTGGTGGAAGAACATGGACTTAGCACGGAGCAAATATACAATATGGACGAGACAGGTTTGTTTGGGCGTTGTCTCCCACGGCATACTTTTGTATGCATTGATGAAAAAGCAGCGTCGGGAGTAAAAGAGTCTAAGGAGAGACTTACTGTAATGATGTGTTTCAATTCTGCCGGCACACACAAGTGCAAGCTCATGGTAATAGGAAAAAGTGCAAAACCTAGAGTCTTCAAAGGCATAAAGATTTTCCCCGTGATTTACCGTGCAAACAAACGTGCTTGGATCACTCAAGACATTTTTGGTGAGTGGTTTAATGGTCATTTTTTACCTGAGGTAAGGGATCATTTCAGGAAGGTTGGCTTACCTGAAAATGCAAAAATATTATTATTGTTGGACAACTGCCCTGCTCACCCTCCAGTAGAAACTCTCGTCAAGGAGAATGTTTTTGTGTCGTATTTACCCCCAAATTGTACGTCTCTCATCCAACCAATGGATCAAGGCATAATTAAAAATTTTAAATGCCATTATCGAAGTGAATTAATGAGAAAAATTGAAAATTTTGAGGGGTCTTTCAGCTACGAACGGTTCAAAAAGGATGTAACACTTAAGGACGCGGTGTGGTGTATTTCACGTGCATGGAATAAAGTAACACCCTCAGTTTTAAAACGGTGTTGGCATAATATTTTGCCAGAATCAAAATTTAATGAAGATTCCAGAGACACAGACGACTTTCTTGGATTTGATTCATCCAAACTTAATGATGATTTTGTAGAATTTGTGCAATTAATGCTATCCCAGACCTAACCGATAATGAAATTGAGGGATGGATTGAATGTGATAAAAATGCTCCTATTTGTCAAACTTTTACTGACATTGAAATTATCGATGCTGTTATTGGCCCCATGTTAAATGAGAGTGAAGACAGCGGGGACAGTGATGTGTTAGTTGACGAGGAGAAGAAAATGACTATGTCCGAGGCTATTGTATGTTGTGATAATCTTATCAAGTTCATGGAGCAAAGGTCCTTTACAACTGAGCAGGAGGTACTCCAGATGTACAGGCTGAAAGAAAAATTTGAAAAAGAAGGGCATAGCAAGTGCAAGCAGATGACACTGACAGATTTTTTTAAAAGAACTGTTTCATCATCCTCTCCTTCAGTTTCTGCAGATGCTGTTACCACAAATCCTACTGTTAAGTGATTCTCTACATCCCTATCTGCAGATCAACAAGGATTTCCAGGCAAATAAAATTTCAATTTTTATTTCTATATGCTTCTTTTCTGCAGTTTTTACGGAAATGAGTGGGCTTTGAAAATTGAGAATTTTCTTTCGAGAGTGTTAATAATGATTATTATATATATGTAGTATAAAATAGTTATTATTTTATGTACGAACGAGTAGACCGATCATTGTAAAATTGTTTTGGGGTGTTTATCGCATATTGACGAGCGAATTAGATTGGCTAACATCCAGATCGTGTGGGAGTACGCACACAGCATGGTATCCGAAGTGAAATCTATTTGCATGATAGTAAAATAATATTAACCAGTTATGTATGTCTACTTCAAATTATGTAATTATATTATATTTTTGTCAACTTACGTTGTAACATACATATTATTTTTTTCCATTTTCAGATACACCCAACTACGTCTTCCATTGCTGCAAAATTGACGACGATATTAACACATACATTCTCAAATTCATCGCATGAAAAGTTTTCATTAAATTAAAGATTTTCTAAAACATATACTCTTTTTAAAGTCGTTTATTTCTTACCCTACTTTAGTCCCGTATTACGTATTACACATATTACGTGCTTAAACGTCTTTTTTGATGATTGTGCTCTTTTGTAGTTAAGCTATCTAAACAGCGGAAATATCGTTTATCCGGAAGAGGCCAGGACCCGGACATTCCGGATAAACGATCTTCTACTGTATTTAGTTTATGAATAAAGAAATGACACGGAAATTGCTTGACAGAAGGATTGTCATAACCATATGGAAGAAAATACATAATGTGCGTAATTTTTAAAAACATCTCACTTATTAATATCTATGTAAATTGTGTCAGTTTGAGGTACTGTCCATTCAAGGTTCTGTCCATTCGAGGTTCTGTCCATTCAAGGTTCTGTCCATTCGAGGTTCAGTCCATTCGAGGTTGTGGGTTTTGAGGTTCTGTCCATATACAGACTGATTTCGTGATTAATGGCTTTCTTTATTAATAACTTGAATAACATGTATTGTATTTTTATAAAAATTATTTATAAAAAGTTTTTTTATAAACATTACTTGTTTTTATCAATATCATTAAATCCCATCGGAATGTGGCATTTAAATCCAGTGTTTAAAGGTTAATGTAGAGGTGTTAAATGGGAAAGAAAGAGGGAGAGAGGCAGCAGGCAGGGAGAGACTCACTTCTAGACACAGCTCCCATGGTTCACGCTTGGATTGGCCATCTTTCTGAATAACTTCTACTGTTTCAATGATAGGCTCCCATACTGCAAGCCCTCCATTGTAGTACTCCATTTGCAACGTAAGTGAACTCTCGACTCGCATCTAGTTATTTAACATAAACAAATAAAAACATTATGGAAAGTTTACAAAGATTGCAAATTTTCTCTATAAATTCCCACATTTTCAAGATAAAGTTTTATACAATAACAAGTGAAGAGACAATCACATCAAATTCTGAATAAGCATATTATGAGCATGAAACACAGATGTCGATGTTTGCTTGATGATTGCACAAAAATATAGATGTGGAAACATCTTTTGAAAATTTAAATTTATGAATTCCATAATTATGCTCTACTAGCCTCACCTATCCAGACATTTGTCATTAATGACTGCTTTCATCAATCTCATAAATTTCCTTGAAAGACAATGTTTTCTTTTTGTTTCCCTTGTTTCTGAATTAGTATTTTTGTGGAAGGAGTAATGGCTATAATAATAGAGGTTGAATAGCCAGAAATACACACACACCATTTAAGTATATTCCAGTATTTTTAGGTCTATTTAATGTTTCATATATAGTGGAACCTTTATCTAACTTTTTTCCGTGACTCAACCAAAAAAAACATTAAATCTGAAAAAAGTAATATTGCCAATTCATAAAACCATTCAAAATCAATAAGCTGAAAAATGGTCTCAACAGTGATGTAAAATGAACATCCAGAAGCAATACTCTAGATTAGCGACTCTTAAACTGGAGTCCGCAAACCCTAGGGGATCCTCAGCAGTAGTCCAGGGGGTCCCAGCTAGAGTTTGCCGCTTCAGATTATTCGTATTCGAAAACCACGGATTCTAAGAAAAAAAACCGTATTTGAAAACCGTAATAAAAACCCACGGTTTTCAATTTTGAAATACCCGAAAAATCACATTTAATTTCAACATCCCATAATCCGCGAATTTGAAACTGCAATTTAAAAATTGATCAAAACCAATTTCTCATCCAATAATGTACGTTTTCACCACAGATTGATTAAAGAGTCGATTATACATAAAATGTTTTATGAAACCACTAAGGTAAGGTGGGGTAAGTGCGACCTTCTGTCTCGGAGAATGAATTTTCGTCCGAAGAGCAGATGGCGCATGTGTAACTTTTAAATATATTAAAACTCGAATGAGTCAGCGGGGAAATATGAGAGCTGCAGTTTTATTGGAGTGCCTGAATTCATCCAACAGTATTCCCTCTGGAGTGATTTTGCAGTTAGCAACAATGCTTTTCGAGAGATTATTTCCGAAATCTTCAGAATCACCAAATACAGTGAAAGTGGTTGAAGTGAATTATGAAGCCCCAGCACCCATGAAAGAAGAAATAAATGTAGCTAGCGATCAGTGACGTTGTGCAGAGTAACATCGACAAAAATTTCTCAAATTTAAATTTCTTTTAAAAATTCAGGAGAAAGAACTGAAAATTTACAAAAACTTTTTAAAGCACTTGGCACAATTAAACCATCTTCTACTGAACCTGAAAGAGTATTTTCAACATCGTCAAATTGTTGTGGAAAGTTAAGATCCCATCTTTCCAATTATTCTCTAAACTGCTTGATATTTTTAAAATATTATTACATAAATGAATCCAGTTAAAAGATTTTGTCATTTTCAAAATTTAGTTTTTTATCGACTTTTCTATTTTTATTTGTCTTGATAATAATTAACATTTCACGATCTGAAATCAGTTTTTATAGTTGGCTTTTTGAATCAACTTCTTAAATTTTCAAGTTAGATTTTTTACTTTTAAATATCCAAAAACTGAACCGAAACCGCGGTTTTGAAAATTTAGAAAACCGAAACTGCGGATATTAAAAAACGAATAATTTACAAACTCTAGTACCAGCAGAAAAGAAATTTGCATATAAGAGGTCCTCAGATTACTAAAAACGCCGCTATAGATAATGAGTAAATTATGCAAGAATTGTGGTAGGAATTAAAAAGAGAAATTGCGAGAAAATAATGCTTTTCATTTTTTCAACTTTTTGCTGGACCTTTTTAAAATCAATGCTAGACTATTATTTCATTGTTCAACTTTTATGTGAACAACAAATTACGAGTAAAACATTTTAAAACATTAAATGTGGAAAAATTATGAATCTGGAATGGAAGCAAGTATGCATTCTTATGGGATATTGATTTTCACGTTTTTGTTTACTGCAGCATTTTTCAGGAACACAATCACACACCAAATGAGGGATAAGTGAATGCAACTATTTTTACCTTCGAACTCCAATCAGATATTTTTCCTTGGAGACACGTCTGAAGAAGTAATAAAGGCAGGGCACGGCCACCCACGCCTGCTTCAAATGCCACTCTAATTGAAGGTGCTGAGAATAAAATAAGCTCACTTTTACAAGAGGCTGTAGTGTTTTTCATGGAAGACACCTCCAGAACTGCATCTTCACCAACCTCTGGAGAAAATACAAATAACACATCATTTTTGGCACAAATATTCCTACAACAATAAATAAATATTTATTCATAAACTACAAAAATGCCAGAAAATTAGTACAAATGAAGGTTTTACAACTCACCAGTTTTCAAGAACCAATAATCCACTTCACTGAATTTCTTAGGCTCCCAAACATGAGTCCAATCTTTTTCATTACATTGCCCTTCAACATCTGTATCATCAGGTGGGGCTGATAGTGAGCTATAAACCTTAGACAGAAGAGCAATGGTCCCTATGGATATACATATCGAATTTAAGATTAAACTACAGGTTAACAACCTTAGACAGAAGTGCAATGGTCCATATGGATATACATGCAGAATTTAAGATAAAACTACTGATTAACATGTTAATATCAAGACAATTATGCAGAAATACATTTTGGAAGAATTGTACATCAGAGTGAACTAGTATTATGAAAGACACATGAAGTAGGATAGGATAATGGAGACGGGAGAGGAGCAAGAAGTGCTTGCTTGATAATAATTCACTTCAATCGTAGGCCAATCTTTCAAATCCAATTTCTTACTATTCAGATACATGAAGAAAATGGCAATTTATGTGAAAAACACCTGTCGAAGTGAGTGGATCGATTATGAATAAACTTTGTTTTACTTAGCCACTTTAGTATGTTGATTTACTACTTTGTTCCAATATATAACACAAATGAATTTACACAAAAAATAATTTAAAATAAAAAAATCTTGCTGCTTCTTTAGACTACAATATGCAGTAGGTAATTCATGTAGCCTTAAAGCAATTAAGCAAACAAGATATACACCAGCTAAAAGACAGCATTACAATTTTTTTAATGGGTTATTCTCAAATATAATTTCAGAATTCTATAATGTAATTTGGTTTTGTATTATTTTACCTAAGAACTAAAAGCAGTGTTTTGCAAAGTATGAATAAGCAGAAAATTCTTTAATTTCAAAATTAGTCATTTGACTGAGCAGGCAGGATGGCCAGCAAAAATGTGTTATTATTCCAAAAGAGCATCTTTCCTTACCAGGGAACACAGAGAGGCAGAGTTCAGAGAGAGACACTTCTATGTGGGCACCCATTCCCTCTGGAGTTGACCCAGCCAGGTTCAAGTGGCAAGGCCTCAGCACCTGGGAGAAAAATGAAGTAACAAATAATGTCATTATACCGTATTTACCTAAAAGGAAGACGACGTTGAATTTAAGACAACCCCTAAAAAAATTAGGTTCACTTACAAATAAACTTTTATATATATGTATAACAAGCTAAAATTAAGACCCCCTTCACACGAGCGTTTCCAGTGGTGGCGTTTTGTAATTTGCGAACGCCGCCACAAACGCTTGGGGTCTAGGAGCGAAGAAGTGAATTATACCATTCAGACGGACGTTTTGCAAGCGCTGCGTTCTAACGACACACTGGAGAAATGCCAACCCTGGCATTTTGCGGGCGTCGAACGCCTCATCATCGCACGCCGCCATTCGGTTATCTTCCATTCAGTTGAATGTAGCCCTTCACACGAGCCACTGTGGAAGCGGCGTTTTGCAAAAAATTTTAGGTCGGCAGATTTGTTTAGTGTTTTGTAAACTATAAATGCATTGAATAGTGCACAGTTTATAAGCCGCGAAACAACTTTCTTTGATCGTTTTCCGCAATATGGAGTAGTATGACAGGTACAGGTCAGCTCTGTCAACCTCTTTCATATATTTATTGTATTCTAAAATTCAAAATCGTATTTTTTCATTTGTCTCAATCATTATAGCATTATGTATGCTCATTATCATCATCACTTCTCTTTTATCTTTCCATATGAGAAGTAAGACTTCGCCTTTACGGCAGTACGTATATTCTCCCCTCTTCAACTTCTTCGACTCTTCTTTTAAATCTATAGGAAGGCCTCTATTAGCCCTCATTCTTCCACAAATTCTTGTTTTTATAATTAGAAGATTTTCTGTGATTTGGACACTGTTATAATAATTATCATGATAGATGTGATGCCAGAGATTTAAAAATGGTTGTAACACTGAAAAAATTGTTTCTTCCAACTTATTACCTTCTGCATCATAAATGTCAGAATTTGAAATGTAGCCCGTTTGTCCCTCACATAGCATTTGTACAAGTAATCTATATTTTAATAATTTTCCTGGATTATACTCATTAAATTTGAGCCTCCCTCCCCAAGGTATGATAGCTTCATCAAGAGATAACTCTTGCTGAGGATTATAAACGTTTTAAAATTTGTCCACAAAATGTAATAGTACAGGCTCTATTTTAAAGAGTCTGTTTGTTGTGTCCATCATTAGAGCATAGTCGTTAAAATGCCAAACTCCCCAAATCTGTACAAATCTATTCCTGCTCATTATTTTTGCAAAAATCATAATTTCAAGAAAGGGATCTGTACTCCAATACTCTCTGTCTTTCTTCATCACCAAAAGATGGAAACCTCCATCTAAGGTCGTCAAGTGTTATTATACTTTTATAACTAACGTTAAAAATTACGCAAACACATCAGTGAACTATTTCTTTATTACCTACCTTAATGTCACAGCTAATCTTTCTTCAGAAGAAATACTTATTCTCATATTCGCATCTTTGTAAGTGATAATACCTTTCAGGATTTCATGAAGTGCATGAAACGTACTGGGAGACATCCTAAAGTAACTGAAAATAAACGGATTTTTATGCTCTTTACAGAATACTAGCTAAATAATATAAAATAGTATTCGGGACGGGATGATACTTGGGATAATACTTAACATTATTAATAATAACAGACAGTAGGTAAAACTTACTTGAAAAACTTAACGGTATCCCCTTTTAAATCTTCAAAAAGAATATGAAATTGCCCTTTGAATAATCTGCAACTACTTAGGGGGTGTACCCAACACAGTCTATTTCGTATACGGTGACGACGGTATATTATGTACGCGATTGCTGCTACCTCTTCATTGGAAAAAACAGTTCTTCGACGTCCATGTTGATATTTTGTATGAAGAAGCGCCACGTTTTGTCGCTCGTGTGAATGGCAGTAGCGATTGTGGTGGCGTCCGTAAACTATCAAACGCCACTACTGGAAACGCCCGTGTGAAAGTACACTAAGAGGATGAATAAAAAAAAGTAAATTTACCACTTACATCTCCCTCTCCTCTGTTTCCTTCCCTTATTCTTGCTGTCCTGCTCATTCATCACAAATTATTCAAATTTGAACAAGTCATCTTCCATACCGTCCATGGAATTTGATATGCAGCATTTCTTGAACCCTCTTGAGATACTAATGAGATCTATTTTTTTCCATGCTGCAATGATCCAATTACAGAGAAGTGGTATACAGGGCTTCTTAATTTTCCCTGTAGGAGTTAATGCATGGTCCCCTGCCAAAAGCCATCCTGAATAAAATGACTTTATGTATTCCTTCAAGTGCTTCATCACTACAACACCTAACACATGAATTTGTGATGTCATACCTCCTGGTATAACTACAAGGTCAGTATTCATACCATGAAGGGTATTTTGAACTTCATCTGTAAGGTGGCCTTTGAACACATCTAAGACGAACATTGCTCTCTGCCTTAAAAGTGCCCCAGGTCCTCTATTCCACACTATGCTTAGCCAGTCCTTCATTAAATAAACTGACATCCATCCTTGGCCTTGACATTTAACAATTATTCCATTTGGTAGTACTTACTAAGACACTGTTTTGCATTTTAAAATAACATACGGCGGCAACTTTGTTCCGTCCGCTATTACAGCCAAAATTACAGTAATTTGCAGTTTTTCATTCCCAGAAGTTTTTATGATGACATTTTTTGCACCATTTTCGTTGACTGTATAATTGGATGGCATGTCAAATTAAATGGGTGTCTAATCTGCATTACCCATTTGGCTCAGAAGGTAACTGTGACTTTCCGCAACCGAATTACATGCCTCTGGAAAGTTATTAGTTTGTCTGTAAAGTCGGAAGGTAGATGCTGGCAAAGTGAAGTTCTACATCGCAGCTAAAAGCATTACGATGCATCATATGCACACACCATCCATTATTAGCCTTAAATTCTTGGTGTGGAACGTTTTGCGATCGTGCTAATTCTTGGGCTTTCAATTTAATGATATCCCGCATCACCGGTTTACGGTCCATTCTTTGAATACGCACAAAGTTTGCAATTTCCTCTTCTAATGCATGAAATCAGCCTCATTTTGACCCACTAAATGATCTCCGTGTTGAGTTAGCAGCTTCAAGTTTCTCTTTTGCTTGCTTCCACCTTTTCGCACATTTGCTTCAGTCACATTGTATTTCCTCCCTGCCACACAATTATTTGTTTCTTCAGCATAGCGCATCACTATTAACATAAAATTTCTGTCGTAACTTCTTCTAATTCCTTTCGATACATTCCCTCTTACCGCAGTTCCTTTTTTTCTACGCGATCTGCCATTTGTTTGGGGTATCTTATTTAAAAGGTATACATAATAACTTGACACTATTTCACTTTAAAACTCAGCAAAGCATCTACTACTCAAGTGCTCTCATAAATTTTCTACATTCTGAAACTCACATCCACTTTACGTCTGCCACTGGCATACCAAACGCAAAGCATCATGTTTAAATTGTAGTAGATACATTAAATTGTATTTGTTTACATTGTATTACTAGACACCTTAATTGGTGCCTACATGACTTTGTGTTTCACATTACGCACGGAACCGCCCAGCTGTAGTCATTTTTTTCAACTTGTCATGCGATTACCTACCCAGCTCTATACACATCCCTACCGGCAAAGTGGAACCATTGGTCTGTGGGAGCAATTTTAAGAAATTTGACCTTAAATTTTTAAAGTATTGTAGTAATTAATTATATACGATGTATTACTTTATGCGATAATAAATCTTTTAATGGACATATACTTGACATCTGGGTGTTTCATGGTGCATTTAAAATAGGGGTGTATTCTCACCTTAAATCCTCATACTCCATTTTAAGACGATCCTAATATTTGTAATGGCATTTTGTGAAAAAACTCGTCTTCCTTTTGGGTAAATATGGTATATTCACTCGTACGTGAGGCATAAGAGTGAGAAAGAGATTGGATTGCCGTCACATCCACTTAAACCCCACTACCAACGATTATACTTTAGTAATTAGTGAATTTGATCTTGTTCAGAAATAATGTTCTTTTCGATTTATTCTTTATAATATTTTAACAACCGGAACACTTGGAGCTTAAAAATATGAACAGTGTTCCAGTGCATTTGGTCAAATTCAAACCCTGATGGAAACTAATTATTCCAAACACCCATGTATTAGTGTTGTTCTTCATGCAACTTGTCATAGTCATTTGACCCTTTTTTGATCATAGGTCGTAAAAATAAATTAAAATATCATAAAGGATATCAATAATATTCAATATATAGTTATTAAAATAGTGTGTGGTAAGTGAAATAACATTATTTTGGGATGAGCTAATGCTAAATAGGTCTTACTTGTTTATGTAGCATTGAAAGTTTTGAGTCTTTGGGAGAAAGAACAAAGATTTTTAATGTTGTTACTGTTCTAAGATTTCTTCGATTCAAAATGATCAAGAGGAATTATTTTTACTGACACCACCTTTTTGAACTTCGCAAATAATAGGTTCTGGAAAACTGATGCGAAATGCAAATTCGCGAAGTGCAAGACCTATTTTCCCATACGAGAGTGGTTCCCAGCCAACCTAAAAAATTCACTTTTTTTATCATAAATAATGCAGTCACTCAATAAAACCATGAAATTACTTGGAATGTTATAACAAATAAATATTACCTCAACTGCAGACTTCCCTCCAACATTTGGATTATACTGGCATGAAAGCAATCTAATATTCTCTAGTAATCCATTAACAGTCCAGTGATTGGCTGTAAGGCGATACTTCAATTCAATTTCACCCTGAAAACAGAACATTTTTTGCATTTCATTAACTCAAAATACAAAGGATCCAGGAAATATCAAAAGAAGGATAGAAGGCATTATTAATCAAGGATTGTAGCATAATAGGATAGTTACAATAAATGCAATATGGACTGGCAGAGTAATTACTTTGGCTTAACATATTCTAATGTTTTTTGAAGTGGCAAAGCATACCATAGAATGTAATATAGATAACATATGCAAAAAATTAAACTCAGTTTTCTATTTATTTTCAGTACTAAAACATACAGTAAGCCTTGAAATTTTAAAAATCCTGTACTATGGGCATTTTTACTCAAGAGTCTCATATGGTATAATCCTCTGGGGGTCCTCTTCACATGTTATCGAGGTCTTAAAAATCCAAAAAAGGATAATACGCTTAATGAGTAATGCTCCTTTTAGAGCTTCTTGTAGACCCATCTTTAAAAAACTAGGTCTGTTGACCGTACCTTGTATGTATATTTACCATGTAGTATTATATGTTAAGCAAAATATGGCTGAATTCAATAAAAACAGTGCATTTCACAATTATGATACTCGGAGACATGTTTATCACAACAAACTGAAAGTTTGCAGCAAAGGTCCTAAAGCAATGCGTATAAAACTATATAATAGATTACCAGCTGAAATTAAGATAATCAGGAGTCTGCCTGTATTTAAAAAAACTGTTCTTGACTTCCTTATAACAAAATGTTATTATAGAATTGATGAATTTATGTAACTTATTATTATTATTTTTTGACGTGTCCTATGCATTATATACTATGTAGAGTCTTTTGGACAAATAAAGTATTGTATTGTATTGTAGAAAAGCATTTAGTAGCATGTTAAATTAAATTAACAGGAGATTATTGAGTTCATATTATGATTGAAAATTTCAAGAACAAGCACTTAAAAAATAATCCTCTTGAGTATCTTCAACAGCCATAACAAGGTTATTTATAACCTTGATTTTTTACTTTCTCCAAATAGGAAGTATAGAGAAAGTATTGTTTACATGAAAAAAACTGAATTCGAGATTTCAACGGATATACATGTTTTACGGTCCCCTGAACACGATTTGACTATTTTCTCGATGTCTGTGTGTCTGTCTGTATGTGATAGATTTTTGTGGGCGCTCTAACTCAAAAACTATTTATCAGATCAACGCAAAATTTTATATTTAACATTTTTATAAAAGTTAGAAGATTAGTTTTTGGTAAAAATCGGTCGACCAGAAGTGGGTGTTTACTCTTGTCACTTATCCGTTATTTTGAAATATTTGCTTTAATATTTGATAAATGTTAAAATGTATTGGAATAAAAGTTGTAGTAAATTTCAATTTCTACAACCTTTGTTTGATACATTTTTCCATATAATGCATTCTTTAAGAGATATCTTATATTTTTAGCTGCCACCACCATGCCACCTACCGAAGACTATTGTTAATAATTGATGCTTAGTAACGTCTTTGTAATGCTCCTTTTTCTTTTCTTAATTGTCAACCGGAAGTAAATATTGACAACGATCCCAGAGCTAACAACATGTAATTTGCCATATAAATATGGAGAAAGTCATGTGTTGCCCACATCAGTTTATTTTATAACCTTGTTGTGGCTATTGGAGATATCTGAGACTAGTATTTTTTAAGTCTTGAATACTAACATAGGCAAAATATATTTTGAGAACTTGTCCAAAATACATAAATTTCCAACTAGAACTAGTGTTGTGTTTGTGTAAAATATTTTCTATCATCTGAGGGTCGTAACCATTGATTTTAGTACATTTTTTGATATATTTTAATTCTGTGAGGAAATCAACTTTAGAAAGAGGAACCTGTAAGAGTCTATGTACCATTGAGTGGAATGGTGGTAATTTATGTGAAATAGGATGACTGGAATCAGAGGGAATGTACGTGTCTGTGTGTGTGTGGGTTTGCGGTAAATCCCGAACTTGATTTGGTTGTCTTCTCTTTTTACGAGAAGGTCAAGAAATGGCAATGTATTTTGTTTTTCAACTTCATGTGTAAATTTAATGGAAGGATATTGATCGTTTAGTTGCTGTGCAAAATCAGTTATGTTATTATTGGAGGCATCGAAAATCACGAAAGTATCGTCAACGTATCTTAGCCATAAACGTGGGAAGTAGTTGAAAGTGTTTTTGCATTGTTTCTCAAAGTTAACCATGAATAGGTTGGCTAAGAAAGGTGAAAGGGAGTTTCCCATTGTTGTACCGTGGTTTTGTTGGTAAAACTTGTTGTTAACTTGAAAGAAATTTTGGTTCATGCATAAGCGTGTTAGTCATAATAATTCATCTACTGCTTTTAATGGTAAGTTTTGATCGGTGAGCCATTCTTCGAGGAATTGTAATGATTCATTAATGGGAACGCTAGGAAAGAGAGAAGAAACTATAATTTAATTCTCCTGCAGTATTGTCTTTAACTTCGTTAATAAAATGAGGACTGTGTTTGATATTTGAATCTTGCTTGAGAGGAAATTGTTTAAATTGATCATTATGCCAACGTGAAATTTTATGTCTGGCTGTTGATGGAAGAAACAATGGGTCTGAGGGGGATGTCTTCTTTGTGGATTTTGGGTAAACAATACATCCTAGGAACCCTGGGGTTTGAGGTGTGAAGTTGGAGGCCGAGTTGTTTCGCGAAGAGTGTGGTGCATGTTTTAAAAATTTTGGTGGTTTCTGATATCATTTTATTGATTGGATTTTTGAGTATATTTGTGTACGGCCCTTCATTTAGCATTTGCTCAACTTTGTCGTAGTATTGGTCTTTTTGCATTATGACTACAGTGTTCTCTTTGTCTGCCTTTAGATAAAAATAATTTTTATTATTAAGAGACTTGATTGTGTTCGGAATGTTTATGTTGTTATTTATTCGTTTTTTGGCAATGTTTTCTGTTATCTGCGATAATGCGGTGGATCTGATGATATTTTTGCTGTTATTTGATAAGGTTTTAATAGAAGATTCAATGTCTGCCACAATGTCATCCATAGGTGGTTTTTTATATGGAAGTGCGTATTTAAGTCCTTTTCCGAGAAGGGAAGTTCTTCGTTGGTGAAGGTCGCATCTGTAAGGTTTATTACATTGTCTTGGTTTTGTTTGGAAATGCAGGAAGTGTTTTTCTGGTTTTTACCTTATTCATGCTTAAATTAATTTTTTCCCCTCCGGACAAGCCCAAACACAGGGGTAAATGGGTGCATGGGGTACACGGGTGCGCAGAATACATGTGTGTGCAGAGTACATGAGTAAATATGGTAGGTATATACTGTGGAACTTCCATAACTCGAACGTATGTAACTGGAATTTTCCATAATCCAAATTGAATTAATTTTATCGGGAAAAATCCCCATGAGAAAAACGTATTTACATAAGCCGAATTTTCTACAGCTCTAATATATTTTGTTTCCCTTGAGGTTTGACTTAAGGAAGTTCCAATGTGTATAATATATATATGTATATATATATATATATATATATATATATATATATATATATATATATATATATATCATTATATATAGATGTTCCTTACAGAGGAGGAGGATATAACAGGAGGATACTAATGTCCAGCCCAAACTACAAGAGCTAGAGAGCTGAAAGTTTTAGTTTTTGTAGATATGATGGAGAAACCTTCAGATAAAATGAGACTTCTTACCTGAGTGACATGAGTTCGACTCCAGAAATTCCGAAAGTTGCGTTTTTTCCCATAAGAAAAGCATTGCGCCATTTTTGTAAATTAATTATGGGCACTTGCCGGTAAGCTAGAAAAATGAAATTTTCACTGTTGCTAGATGGTCGCAATATCTGTTAGGAATTATTGTCACTTTTGCTTACAGTGTCTCGGGTTCGACTCCAGAGACCCCGGAATATCTCCCTTAAGTTAGCATGGGAAAACGCAATCCAGTGTGTAGACCAATCTAATAAGTTTAGGAAGCTGAAATTTTGCAACATTATAGAACTTTTCTAATAACCAACTATAAAAATGGAAAATTTTAAAATTGTAATTTTTAGGGGTTGTTTTAACCCCATTTGAACATTAGTTTAATAATTTTTTAGGTTCTACAGGATGAGCTAGGAAGCTGCAATTTTCAAATTATTTACAGAACAGAGCATTTGCACAAATAAACATTTCAATCTCTCCATATATATATATTGCGGCGGCCGTTAAAAATGTTTAAATTTTAAACAATTAGAAAAATATTATTTTACTTCTAAAAGTGCTACAAATGTGTAGCATTAGTACCCCATAATGGAGAAAGTGTAAAATGTTTAAAATTGCAACATTTGGGGATTGTTTTAAACTATTATTTTTACGTCTGGGAAAAACGAAAATTGTTGCATAGGTGTAATCTTTAGAATTAATAGAATATTTTTAATGATGAAATATCTGTTTGTATAATTAATGTTGTTTCAAGGTTAGATGAAATGCATGCAGTATGCAAGCACCTTCTACTAGTGTATATATGTATATATATATATATATATATATATAAGAACTTACGGAAAAGGAAAGGTAAAATGAATATATGGATGTCAACAAGGTGTTGGGATGAGGAAACCCAGTGAGCACTCACCAATCAGACGACTTCAGGTTGGCGAGGCCCCGGGGATGTCGAAGCGACACACGTAAAATAACACAAAAACACAGAAACATCACAAACGTAAAGCTTTCGGAACTACTCCTTCTTCAGCTACAGAGAGAGAACTTTCCTCATCCCAACACCTTGTTGACATCCATATATATATATATATAAACTTAAGGAAATGAAAAGGTAGTGATGAGGGTGGCAACAAGGTGTTGAAGGAAGCCCAGCGGACACTTACCAAGTCAGGGACCAAGTTGGCAGGCTGCTTGGGGCGTCAAAGAGACACGTTAAACACACGAACACAAAAAACACGCAAGCCTATGCCTATGCCCTTCTTCAGCGATAGAGTAACTGAGAGTGACATGCTGGGCAGGGAATGACAGGGTGATGTGGGGAGGTTGATGTTTGGAGGAGGCGGGGAGTAAGAAGGGTGGATAGCCAATAAGGAGGGAGTGTGGTGAGGTAAAGTGCGAATAGCTACAATGTAACAGAGGAGACAATGTAAGGGGGCTAATAGGGTTAGCGGAGGTTGAGGCCAGGTGGGGAGAAACAGTCAAGAAGATGTATATGTGCTAGTTCCCAGTGTCGGAGAAGGGGGGCAGGAGTATCATTGGGTAAGGCGTGAATAACCCTTACATTGTAGAACCTATTAAAGGGGACATTGTGGGCATTGGCGTGTAATGCAACTGGGAGAGACACTATTTCAGTGACCGTTCATGCAGATATTTAATGGATTGCTGGTGAGGCCTACGTAAAACGCGGGACAAAGAGTGCAGGTAAGGAGGTAAATGACGTTACGGGTGGTGCAGTTGCTTCTAGAGGTGATGGAGTAGGTGATGTTGGTGGAGGGACTCGAGAAAGAAGATGAGGGTAAGTGGATCGCAAAGTGAGGCAGCGAGGTTTGCCGCAGGGGTCAGACCCTATGGCAAGAGGCATGGTAGAAGTGGGAAGTTCCTTCATCCACAAGATATTTCCCAAATTGGGGGGCCGGCGGAAGGAGAGGAGCGGGGGATTGGCAAAAAGGTTGGTAAAGAAGGAACTGGTGGAAGGAAGAGGTAAGAATATATATATTTATATTCAAGGGATAATTCTGAGTAAAAATGCTATATCAACATGGGTCTGATTCTCAAAAGTTACCGAGATATGACCATTTATTGAAATTTGTACTAAATACCAAACACTACATGATACATACACAAAATACCAAACATACACTACACCAGAATGTTTTCAAAGTGATCACCTCCTGCTTCAATGCATGCTGGGAGTATTCAATCCATCGAGTCTTGCGATGGGAAATGTGGAAAGTCATTCCTGAAGGCTATGCGTGCTGCCAGCTGCCACCTAGTTTTGGGTTTACCTGAATGATAAACCTTGGTCTTCAGGCAACCCCAGACAAAGAAATCAAATGGGTTTAAGTCAGGGGAATGAGGTAGCCATGCTACAGGGCCTCCTCGTCCAATCCACCCCCCTCTAAACTGTTGATTTCGGAATGTAGTCGCTCATAAGTTGACTTAGGTAATGAACCTATCTTAGCGAACGATACATATTTTGTATTGTATGGCGATCTGGTAGACAGCGATTTGGATACCATCGCTGGTATTCTGCAACAGCTGCAGAAGCATTTCCATCGCAAAAACCGTACACAAATACCATGTCTGCATATTCTTCATTTGAGAAAACTGCCGGCATTGTTTGAAATGTTACGTAAAACAACTACTGTAATGCACTTACTTGCTTACACTGTGAATACAGAACAAAGACTGAACGAGTGTGAATGTGATGAGCCGTACCTCATCCTTGACGACGTGGTGACTAACCACAGGCCAGCAGAAATACGATTGCGAGGAGTGAGTGAGATGGGGAGTTTCGGTATTTCAAAGCGCCGACCTACATTGCCGTAATTTTCTACGTATTGTCTTTGAGAATAAGCGCCCCTTCCAGCCTGGAAGACCAAAGTTCCTATTTTATTTTTTCTCGTCAAAGATCCCTGCACATGGAAAATGCCACAATAAGCTGACTGACTGACCCAGTCAGTAAAAGCGAATGTACTTTAAAGACTTGCATATCTCAGTAACCGTTGAGAATCAGACCAATGTTGATATAGCATTTTTTACTCAGAATTATCCCTAGAATCCACTGGTGAAGTCTTGACATTTCCTCCCGGAACACCCTGTATATGTATGTATATACATACATACATATATATACAATCACACACACACATATATATGTATGTATATATGTATATGTATGTATATATATACTGGCAAATATTCTATGGAAGAAAGAACCCCCAGCACCCACGCCTTTACACCCTGCCGGATCTTACCCCTGCGGTAGACCCCGATGTCTAACATGCCCAATAAACCCCCCCTGCAACTCCTTCTCCAGTCCCACAACCAACATCACCTACCCCATAACTTCCACCACCAACTGCACCACCCGCAATATCATTTACCTCCTGAGATGCACCCAATGTCCCGCCTTTTATGTTGGCCTCACCAGCAATCCCCTCAACATCCGCATGAATGGCCACCGCAACAGCGTCATTCTCAAACGACCGCTGCCGGTGGCCGTTCATGCGAACAAACATAATTTAAAGTTCAACAACTGCTTCACAGTGAGAGTCATTCGCGCTCTCCCCGACAATGCTTCGGCTCCCCAACTCCGTCAGTGGGAGCTTTCGCATATCCATCTCCTAAACTCCTTCACTCCCCCAGGCCTCAACCTTTGATAGCTTTTCACACCCTTTCTGTCTTCTCCCAACACCCTACCCATCCCCAACCCCCTCCGTTTCCTCCAATCCTCGACCTTTCCGCACTACCCTTCCACCCCCATGCCTCCACCCAGTGTCACCGCCATCAGTTCTCTCTCTGTAGCTGAAGAAGGAGTAGTTCCAAAAGCTTCTACGTTTGTGATGTTTCTGTGTTTTTGTGTTATTTTACGTGTGTCGCTTCGACATCCCCGGGGCCTCGCCAACCTGAAGTCGTCTGATTGGTGAGTGCTCACTGGGTTTCCTCATCCCAACACCTTGTTGACATCCATATATATATATATATATATATATATATATATATATATATATATATATATATATATATATATATATATAGGTATTTTTTAATGCGATTACTTGATTTATCTGTGATGTTTGTGAAATTTGAATCGCCACAGACAGTGGACGGTGCGAATTTGGTAATATCCTTGTTTTACGCACGACCTTGCTTAAGCGAGAGAGGGGGAATCGGGGAGAGGAAAGGGGAGCAATTTCTCCTCGCACATAAGTTTTCTTGGGAGGGAGCGTGATAATGAAAAGGCAGTCTGGCTGTTAACACGAGACAAGGCGGTATCAGAACCAATACGACCCTGGAGTGGCACAGGAGACCGGAAAGGGAGGTCAACAGAATCTCTGAACCCAGGAAGGACTGGCGACAAGCTGTGGACTACGGGAGGAAGAAGAGAGAAGAAAGATGGGCAGACCCAAGAGGGAATGCGAAATTTAAATCACTCAATCCTTTATTTTGTTTTCTTGGATTGGGGATTTGTTATATGCAGGTCTTTAAGGGATTGTGGCTAGATGCAGAGAATTATTGTATCAAGGGAGATTTTCTTATATTAAACTGGTATCGAAAGAATGTCAGACTGTGTACTCACTCTCACCTTATAACTATCCAAAACAATCCCAACCATTAAACGGGCTCCTTCAGAGTCCTACTTGAGATAAAGGGGGATCAAATCGGTCGTTAGAAAGTCTACGAGCGAAGGAAAAAGGGAACGAGGCTCATAGACGTAAGACTTTCCAAGCTGGTGAATTTCTTACTCGGCTCGGATTTGTTTCAATATATATATATATATATATATATATATATATATATATATATATATATATATATATATATATATATATATATATATATATATATATAACTTAATACAAATCTAATATCATAAACTAAAAAGCACTGAAATAATTGTAGACTAGAAAAATTGTTGTTACGAAAGTTATGAAATATTTTTTGTTTGCAACGCCTCTTATAAAGGAAAAATATCGTTTTAAAATACTTAAATTTATTAATTATAAATCCCACGAATTTCATTTTTTAAATAAAATTTTTAATTTTGGTGATCCAACACAATTTATTTATTTTTAACAAAAAAATCTCTAATAGATTGTATAGAGGTTTATGGAGCATGTATGTAAATCAATAAATAAAGTAAACATTTTTTGTCTCCGGCAGGGTAACCTCTCTGTCTGGTACATGCCGTATCTGCCCGAATAGAAGCCGATCCTGGATTTAAGCCGACCCCACGAAATTTTCCAACATTTTTTGGCAAAAAAAGTATTTTCCTAAATTTTATGCTTAAGTGTACCAGACATGCACACACAACCTAGAATACATTATACATTACATCTATATAATTATATACGTTCCATGTAAAGTTTTATTAGGTATTATTACTGTTAATTATAAATAAAGTCAACGCCATTGCTCACACCTTACAATCAAATGTAAGTATATTTATTTATCTTACTGGAATTCAAACTGTTGCGCATCGAAAGCTGTCATCGAATTTGGCGTGATCGTCTACTTAGTCATTATACGCAATTTTAATAGATTCTATGAAAGAGGTTTCCAAGTTTTATTATTATTGCTGTTAATTATCAGATGAATTGCAGTTAACGCCGTTGCTCACACCTTTGAATCAGACGTATCTTATGTTAACGGAATTCAAACAGTTGCGCATCGAAAGTCGTCATCGAATTTTGCGAATTGACAAAGCAGACGATATCGTCTGCTTAGTCAGTATACGCAATTTTAATACATTCTATGAAAGAGGGTTTTAACATGCATACAAAAATGACAATGGCTATAGCAAAATATAAAATAAACAAGAAAAATTAATATGAACTTCTTTTATAATGTCGGCTCCTAACTTTAACATACCTGCCATTTAAATGATCCGTAAAAGCTACGACGTCTGCTACATCTGAACTTTAAATCGATTGCAGCACCAAGAAGTGCAATTAAAACAAAGAGTTGAAGAAGCTTAGTGTAGTCAGATTTTGTAAAAACCTCTAATAAGACCGCTGTTGGTATCTTAAGAACTCGTTGCAAATTATGATCAAAACGAATTTGCTGTAGCGTGCAATCATGCTATGAACCTGGTGGGTCGTTAAAACTCGATTGTTTTATATACCCCCCTTTCCTTTGGATAAGAACCCATTTACTTTTAACTACGTGTTAAAATATATAAATAACCTTCAATAGCAATTTAAATTACAGCTCCGGGCAATCGCTGTAAGAAGGGAGCGTTTTCAGACATCAAGTGCCTTATCAGTGGAATATAGGAGGTATGCTATGGAAACAAAACATATTTCCGCGATGGCGTCGTACGAGGATGCCAAAATTTTCCTCGGGCTCGCATTTAAGCCGAGGGTGATTTTTTTCACAATAGATTTATACAAAAAGTATCGGCTTATATTCGGGCAGATACTGTAGCTCTGAATCTGAACCCCCCCGGTCAAATCCTGGCTATGTCACTACGAGAGGAGGTAGGAAGCCTGGGTTAAACCACACAGATTTTTTCTAAGAATTTGACATCACATGTTTTCTAAGGAAACATTACAGGGAGCATGGGATTGCTCTTAATGGACATGGTTTCATTTTTGAAGATATGTAAACTCTCTAGTGCATTCAGTTTTCGGTTTGGTGAGTGTTATTAACTTTAGATTGTTAATATTTATCAAGTGTTCCATTTCTTGAATGTTGTGCAACACTTGATTTTTCAAATCTACCGTGTTGGAAGTATGCCAAGTGTTCTTTAAAACATGTTGGGATCTGTCTTTTTGTTTGCCCTATATAACATTTGTCACAAAGTGTGCAATTTATTTTATAAATCCCAGGCTTCTTGCGATTTGGAATTTTATCTTTCGTATTTCCCAAAATGTTTTTTATGCTATTGCTGTTGGTGAATACGACAGAATGGTTGGTGTTCTTAAATATTTTGTCCAGGCCTTTAGTGAGTAAAGGAAAATACAGAAGTTTGAAGTATTTTCATTTTGTTTCACTTTTTTGTTTTGGGTGAGTAGTTATTTGTTTATTGCTGGCAGCGGTTTTATGTTTTATGACCAGTCAGTCTATGATTTGTTTTGTAACCATGTTCTGAGGTGATTTTTTCAATCATATATTGAATTCTTTGTGGAAGTTTCTCTGACTCGCATCGCCAATCTTTTCTTGAGTATTTCTATCGCCATCATAAGGTTACATACAACATTTTTTTATCTTTACATATTGACTCATACTGTTAATATAGAAAACAAACAATATATGTATTGTGTTAGTTTAATTGAAAATAATATGCGACAAACTAATAACATATGGAAAGGCAGTACCTGGAGCAGCAATGCTTCAGTGTCTACATTATCAGTATCAGCAATTAACACTATATCGGGCCTTTCAACTCGAAGGTTTAGATGGATTGATCCCATGCTGCTGGGCATCGGCTCAGAGGAGACACTTGACTGATATGTCTGCTGCACACAAGCTGGTGATGTGTCTTCTTTTTGAACTTCTTCCCCACCAGTGAAAAAAGTACTGACCTCAGCAAGATATTGTGGGCAGAGGACCAACTCAAAACCAAAAACGCGAACATCAGCTGAAAATAAAACAGCAAGAATAAATCTTAATTTTTTAGTGCAAAGGTATATATGGCAAAGCACAAGAGTTGATGGAAAGTAGGAGAAAAATTCAGCCTTAACCAGAAATTGAACCTGGGTCTTCCACTTCTCGATTGAAAACTATTCAATGTTAGCATTAAAGATAGAGAGTTAACTATGTGAGATAAGGAAATCTACTCCTAGAAATTTCAGTCAAAATATATAACATGATGACAGAAGAAATTACATAATAGAATATGTTGCGATAACTAAGCCACTGTAGGTGTACAAAAGTATTTTGAAAATTATTTAAAATATAAATTCAGTAATTAAGACACTAAATTAAAATTTAAAACATTTATGTATTTAAGAAAAACTAAATGATTCTCAGATGTTAAAAAAGCACTATGCTAATTAACATGTTGAACGCTGCCATAAATTTTAAAATTTTTACCGGTGGCTGACTTTTTTTACTTTTAATTTATTTTAATAAGTGACGCACGTTTTCTAACTCAACATTATTGTATCAATATCACCTTCAAAACACGTAAAAAATTAGTAACAAGAAAATTCATTGGACAATAAATTTTGAATTTATAAGAAAAATAACAAAATAACAGGTCTGTAGTTTTATAGACAAATTATTAACTAAAATAAAATAAGAAAAAACAGTTGACTCAAATTTTTAATGAAGAGTATTGGACACAATGCCCACAATGAGTAAAATTGCAAAATTGATGCACACAAAGCAAATAAAAATATATAAAAATATATGAATTGTGCTTAAAACTGGTTGCAAAATACAAATAAAGAAATGCTGAATAAAGGCGAGTTCAAATTCGAAACGGCAGTGACCCGGACAAAGGTCGAGTACTAACTGATGACTGGAGAGGAAAATGGAATGCCTTACTGCTGGCTTTCCCACATAAAATCCCATTAGGAAAGGCAAGAGACTCGGGCATCAATTGATGTCCACCACCGCCCAACTGCACCTCGCTGAGCATCAATTGATGCCCACCACATCCGTGTTAATACTAATAAGAGCCGAGTATTTAGTGTATATACAAAACAAATGAGACCTGTCATCTGCTCTAATCTCTGTAAGGACTGTAGGTGTTAAAGCCATTATTGTCCCTAATAAATCAATCTCTTAGTTTTGATGTTTTCTTAATTAACTAATAACTTCTAAGGTAAATATAGTTTTTAAGAATAAATGTTAAAGGAGCCAATTCCATAATCACAGGCCAATTTCTTTGTTGATCTCAATACTCAAAAGTTTGTTAATGTTTTCTACACGAGACTGCTGGATTCTTTGAAAAGTGTTACATTTTGTCTAATGCCCAATTTGACTTTTGAATGTGAAAGTAAACTCAGTTAGCTCCCTTCACATCCTGGGAGTTTTTATTTAAGCAAAGCATTTGATACGATAGCTCAGTGTTTCTCAAACAGTGGGACGTGTCTCACTGATGGGACGTGTCTCACTGATGGGACGTGTCTCACTGATAGGACTTGAAAGCCATCTAGGTGGGACCAGCTGGCTGAAGGTATTTTGGCCATTCAATTGGTTCGACTTTCTGGCACCTTCTCCATTTGACTCATGTCACAGTGTCACAGAACTTTTATTGATTTTTTATATTTATTGAGAAGGGATGAATACCTATGTTTTTTATTCTAAATCTATGAGCGAGTGTATGTTCCTCTCAGTGAAAATGTGTTACATTCATTCAACAAAGTCCAACAGAGTCCCAAAAAGAAGGAATTGGATTGATAAACCTGAGAAATGGAAAATCATACCCTTCAAAAGGTTTCTCCGATCCCAGATGCCATTGAATTTTTATTTTGTCTTTATCAGAAACCAACCTACTGGACAGACACTGCAGCATTCCCTCATAGGAGGGCACGACAAAGCTCTGTGTTTATTGCTTCTTATTCAACCTACTATTCTAAAGATTTTTTCGCTCTCTCCTAATTCAAAATTCATAATTATGCTGGCCATAGCACCTTTCTTCCACTGTGACATCCCACAGCTAGTATACTGCAGCAATAAAGCGACCATACCTAACATATTATCAAGATGATTCGTGCATGAGAAAGTTTGTGTAATGTGTTGTGCACAATTTATTTTGGACATATTTTTGCAAAATACCAAAGTTTAGTTTTCCCTCGAGTGACCAGGTATTGCAACTGAGCGAATGAATATATGCAGAACTGTTGCTGCAAAAGAATGGTCTGAGGGTAAAAACTAGCTTGAATGGTAAACTGGTATTTCCGAATGCACTTTCTAAGAATAATTACAAATACAAAAATGGCTGTGTGTTTCCCGCCAGATTATTGCTATCTAGAGTTCCATATTACCATTAAGAAAGGAGAAAAGTAAAGCTTGCTGAGAACCTCTATGCAAACTCATGGCAGAGACCGAAAAAGAGATGGAAAATCCGATCATAAAAGCAGTTCCAAAGATTTCATTTTTGGTCCTCCTGCACAAGTCTCCCACTGGCC
Organism: Tanypteryx hageni; assembly: GCA_028673005.1. Lineage (NCBI taxonomy): Eukaryota > Metazoa > Arthropoda > Insecta > Odonata > Petaluridae > Tanypteryx > Tanypteryx hageni. The sequence goes on from CM054112.1 coordinate 272,198,693, forward strand.
CACGAAACTCCCCAGACCCCAGCAGGCTTGTAAGGCAGGGATGCAACCAAGTTTCCTTTGGTGGCCTAACCCATCCTAATTACCATGTTCCCCATCCTCCGACTTATGGGCATGAATGAACAAATACATCCCTTTGTACCTTATCTTTTTTACTACCTTTGATTTCCTTTTCTGGGAACATTTCAAAATGCTTAAGCATCAAGAAAAATATCTATCGGCTATTATGATCTTTTTCACCCAGCTATCTGCTGCATTCTCATTTAATAATGTGAAAGAACTAGGTGAACATTGTCTTTTTGTCTGGTATGGAAGAAGGATATCTTTAAAAATGTACTATAAAATATGAGGCAGTATTGATGTATTGGGCAGGCATACTTTTTTGGCATTCCTTGAAAAGTAAACCAAATGATGAAGACAAAGAATTTAATAATTTAGAAAGAAGAGGGATATTTTCATTGGATGATATATGCCTTCCTCTTTCGAATAATGACAACACTCATTTCAATTCATTCTGTCGATTCAATTTCATTATCGTTTATTGCTTTGTATTTTGATTTTTTACCCTCAGAATTGAAATGAGCTAGCAAGGCCTCAAAAGATTTGGTTTCAACTCTTCAGGAACAACAATATCTGAAGGAGGTATTCCAACTGAGAAGAGACAGAAAAAGACCATTAACAGAAGGTACAATAATAGATACATTCAGTATAGATTATTGAAGAGTGGAAATGAAGGAAAGAAACCTCAAAATTTGAAGAGGCATTTTAAGAAAACACATCCTTACTTCAAAGATAAGCCTATTGAGTACTTCCTACAACTTAATTCAGCAATGAAAACTCAACAAAAAGATATGCTTGCTTTGACAAATATTGGTGCTGCCTCCCATCAGGCATCCTTTTTAGTCTCCTTGTGAATTACTAAACGTAAAAAGTAAGGGAGACATTGATAAAACCAGCAATGATAGATGCTTGCAGAGATGTTCTTGGTGATGGAGCAGTAAATAAAATTGCTACTGTCTCACTTTCAAATGATACGGTTAAGCGTCACATTGAAAGTATGTTTCATTATATCAACACCCGACTCATTTCTTGGTTGAAAAAATTAGAGCTATTTTCACTTTAACTAGATGAATCTACAGGTATTTGGAACAGTGCCATTTTGATGGGATTTGTTAGATATTTCTGTGAAGAAAAACTGCTTGAGGATGTTTTCATGGTTTGTAATATGTTCAAAAAAACAAGTTGAGAAATATTCCGAATTATTGATGGTTATTTTTTAAATAATGGCCTGGATTGGAAATGCATTGTGACTTTTTACTGATGGCTCTGCTACAATGATAGGCTCGCACTCCGGAGTCACTGCATAAGTTTGCAAAGTTGCAAATGTTGAATTACAAGGCACATATTATGAGATGCATTGCAAAATTATAGCAAGCAATGAAATGGTTCCGGAACAGTCTGATATGTTGTTTGATTGAATTCACGCAGTGAATCTTATCAAAGCCATTGCACTAAACAGCCAAATATTTAAAGTGCTTTGTGATGAGATGGGTACTGAACATGTAATTCTTGTGCTGCATACCAAAGTTAGATTGTTGTCGCATGGCAAGTTGTTATCTCGTGTCTTTAAACTTAGAGATGAAATTGTTTCTTGGTTCTAAAGAAATCAAAGCTAGCACAAATTGGCTTTCAAAATTGGCATATATGGCAGACATATTTTTGCTTCTGAATTAACTGAAATTGCAGTTAAAAGGTCCAATGGCTTCCACCTTGCAACTAAGAAGGGGAGGACCAGACATCGATGTAACAAACTGTGACCAACTGTGGATAGAAGAAAACACGTCTCGGCTTATAGCTGCATAGACCCGAGTTCACAAGAAATCGGGGGTCAAAAGTTTATTGAAAATTACTGCGCCCCTTAAAAGGTCTTCACGGGGAGTTAATTAATGCATAGGCAGGATAGCCGAATGGTTAAGCCACTAAACTATGAAGCTGATGATTCTTGTTTTGTGGTTCGAACCCCAATATTGGCAGTTTTTTTAAGTCTATTACAATGAAGTACTATCTGATAAGTTTTATTGTTTTGAAATAATGCCTTGGATTATTATTTTTAGAAAAACAAATTATGCAATCCATGACCAGTAAGCGTATGCATGGGAAAACAGTTCCTATTGCTTGCATAATGCATATTCATTAACAGCTAATTAAACTTATAATTGTCAATGAAACAAAACCTCATGTTTCTCATGAATACAAATTTTGTATCTTATTTCTGTTAAGGTAACAATTTTGTTTTTGTTCATAATTTATGTAATAAAATTATTTTACAATATTATTACAATTTTTATATCCATCTACCAATTTTTAGTATACTACTTATATGCTTAGACATAGACATACATTTATAAGAAAAATGTGAGGTTTATCATTATATCATGGGGGGGACCAGGGTGCCTTGAAAAGGTGGTAGGTGGGACGTAAGAGGCAAAAGGTTGAGAACCACTGCCATAGATCATACCAAGTTACTAGCTAAATGTTCATATCTTTGTATCCGAGGCAAGGGAAATAATTGGTGAGCAATTTAACACACCAAACAACAGCGGATAGTTGAAATACATAAGAAGGTTAGAAAATTTGGTTCTTTCGGCATAATGGGGATGTGAAACAAACAATCGTAGCTTCGCCGACGAGAAATGGAACTACTACAAGGCACGACATACTCGTACTCAGCACGTGGGATACGACTGCTTGCCCCATAACATACTCCAACTCCCCCCCCCCCCCCAACCCCATGTTGGATAAGTTAGTTCGAGTGTTTGTGGTTTCTCCCCACATTCACTGTGGCCCACCCACTTGGGTTTGGTATCACTTGTTGTAATCAACTGAGTTGGGGTCATTTATGACCCCAACCATTTTGACGTTATTTTAACATTTTTTTCAACGTCAGACTCAGAACATGAGGGAGTGAAATCATCACTCTCTTCTACAATTAAATTATTTTCAATTTCTGAAGCATCTTCACTTATAAGATCCTCCACACTCTCATTGTCAGAATCTTGTAATAATCCATCAATATCAGAAATAGCTAGTCCTCTTTTTGTCATTTTAGGGTGTATATATATATATTTTATATATATATATATATACAAACCCTAAAATGACAAAAAGAGGACTAGCAATATATATATATATATATATATATATATATATATATATATATATATAAAATATAACGATACGGAAAAGAAATAATATGATGAAATTAAAGCAATGAGAGGTTGAGAGGGATAGGAAGGAGCCAGTGAACACTTACCATACAGTGGTGGACGTCCAGAGCGATAGAGGAAGGCTTGTAATTTGGAGCTTTTGGGCAACACAGGCCCTTCTTCAGCGAGAGAAATACGGAGACTAAAAATAAGCGTAACACTGGAGGTAGGGGTTCGGGAAAAGAGGGGATAGGGGAAGGGGAAAGAGGGGATAGGGGAAGGGGAAAGAGGGGTAAGGCGAAAGGAAAAAGAAGGGTGATTGGAGAGGGAGTGTTAGCGAAGGTTTAAACCTGGTAAGGAGAGGAAGCGGAGGATGTCAATATGGGCTAGTTCCCATTGACGGAGTTGTGGCACGGGGAAACTACTTGGAAGAGCACGAATAGTTTTCACTGTGAAGCAGCTATTGAAGGGAAGGGAGTGGGTTAACGCATGGTCGGCCACCGGAAGGGGGCGCCTAAGAGAGATGCTATTCCGATGGCCATTCATGCGGATGTTAAGGGGTGTGGTTGTGAGGCCTACGTAGAACGCGGGGCATTGTGTGCAGGTAAGAAGATATATTACGTTTTTGGAGGTACAAGTGCTGCGGGATAAGATAGGATAGGAGATTTGGGTAACGGGGCTGGTAAATGAGGAAGAAGTATCTAAGATGGGGCAAGTGAGGCAACGTGGTCTTTTACAAGGGGAGGACCCTGCGGGGGATGGTGGAGGGCCGGTGGGGAGTTCCTTGCGCCATAACAGGTCGCCAAGATTCCTAGGTCGGCGGAAAGATATCATAGGGGGCTTAAAGAAGAGTAGCGTAGTTGTGGGTGTGTTAAGGAGAATTGGATGGGCGGCCGCGAGGATGTTATTTAGGGCTTCGTGCAGTCCCGGGTGAAAGGTTGTAGTGAGAGTCAGAGGGACCTCTGTCTTCGAGGGTGGGTTCAAGATTGGTGGGTGTCTGGAGGGGGTGGAGATGGCACGATATATTTCATTGCGGAGTAAGTCGGCAGGGTATCCTCGATTGAGGAAAGCCTCAAGGAGTAAGGCGCAATAATTGGATAGCGAGGTGCTATCCGAGCGGATTCTCAAGCCACGCCTGGTAAGGGAGTACGGAAGAGATTTCTTTGTGTGTTGTGGGTGGCTTCTGGTATAGTGGAGGTATTGTAGGTGGTTGGTATCTTTAATGTGCACTGAGGTGCCAATGTGTCCATTACGGAGAAGGAGGTTAACGTCGAGGAACGTGGAGTGTGTTGTAGAAGAGTGATGAGTGAAAGAGAGGGTGGGATGGGTGGAAACTGTCCAAAGGAAGGAATTAAGGGATTCCGCCCCATCGGTCCACAGAAAAAATATGTCGTCGATGAAGCGGAGCCAGAGGAGGGGCTCTTGGGGAGAAGATTGAAGAAGCTGGGATTCCCATTCACCCAGGAAGCAGTTGGCGTAGGAGGGAGCCATCCGAGTGCCCATATCGGTTCCTTTAATTTGAATGAAATGGTGACCTCCGAACGCGAAGTTGTTTTTGGTGAGAACCAATTCTGCCAGTGAAGTGAGGAAGGCAGTAGAAGGTTTCTTCTCTCCTGACCTGTTGTCAAAGCAGGTTCGAAGAACAGCAAGTCTATCGGTGTGGGGTATACTGGTGTAAAGTAAGCAAACATCTAATGTAACCATGATGGTGACTGGTGGGAGTGGGTGCTGGAGTGCTTTTAGGCATTGGAGAAAGTGTTTAGTGTCTTGGACGAAGGAGGGGAACTGTTGGACGAGAGGCTTTAGGTGATGATCGAAGAAGGTGGAGATTCGCTCAGTTGGCGAATCGAAGCTCGCTACGATCGGGCGACCTGGATTTCCGGGTTTATGGATTTTGGGAAGGAGGTAAAAGTTGGGGGTACGGGGGTTAGGGGGCACGCGTAGAGCGGTTACATCCTCGGATAGTCCTTCATGTGTTCCTGCTGTGTGAAGGAAAGTGGAAATATCGGAGGCATGGCAGTTAGTGGGATTAGAGGTGAGGGGGCGGTAGGATGATTGGTCCGAGAGTTGGCGAAGGGCCTCTTGGTTGTAATCCTCCCTATCAAGGATTACCAAGGTAGAGCCCTTATCTGCGGGTAAAATTATAATATTTTTGTTTGACCTAAGTCGGGATAAAGCGTGTCTTTGGTCTCGGGAAAGATTATCGTGGTGATCGAGAGATTTCGGGAAGTCCGGGTGAGAGATAGCGTTGGAAATATAAGAAATGTAAAGCTCAACGGGCTGGTGTGAGGGGAGAGTAGTGGGTATGTGTTGGGATGGAGGTTTGAATAGGGAAAGGGGCTCGGTTGGGTTGATGGGAGTGAGTGGATTTGGGGATGCAGTGGTATATATATATATGGATTATTGCAAGATTCTGACAATGAGAGTGTGGAGGATCTTATAAGTGAAGATGCTTCAGAAATTGAAAAAAATGTTAAAATAACGTCAAAATGGTTGGGGTCATAAATGACCCCAACTCAGTTGACGGTGTTTGTGGAAACGTTTCAGGCCGATGAAGGTTAAGACCAACCTCACAAAGACTGTTTCTCTTAACCCATCAGCTTCAGTTTTTCCTCATTTTCTCCATTCACGGATAATTTTTTTTCTGTGGGAGGTGGACCAAAATGATGTGCTGCTGCTCAGTTTTCATGCATTTTTGCATTTTGAATCACCTGAAGCTTATAGAGATAGTGTGGTTATATCTTTTCATTCTTGTAGCCATTGTGATCTCAATACACTTAACTTTATTTATCCTAGATATGTATAAAATATATGACATCCGAGAGTCATCAAAATAAGAACTTTAAATCATGAGCAATACATGACGAGATGGTAAAGCGAATGGGTGATCCGTAAAATTATGTTCGTTAAGAATTACGGTGAAGAATTACGATGAAGAAAATAGTGGTTATAATGCATTGAATACATTTTTTAAAATGGTTTGCATGTTTTATCGATGATATGCTGGAAATTGCGAACAAATTTAAAAAACTGGAGAAAAAAATATTGGTCCCTTCGGGAATCGAACCCCGGCAAAAATATTTGAAATCCAACTCGTTTCCCCTAGACCAACGCTCCAAGAAAATTAGGAAAGGACTTTTAACGTTCTTATTTCGATGACTCTCGGATCGTGATTTTCAAAGGGCATTTTCTCGTAAACGACGTCGAGTATATAGCACACTATGACAACAGGTAACTGAGCGTGATACCAGAAATGAGGAACATACGAGCCGGATTCATTACATTGTAGGATTTACGGTTTCCTTGCGGCCGCTACCGTCTTAGCAGACAATGTAGCAGCTTGAGCGTGATGAGCCATTCACAATGTTTTGAGCATATATCGTAATTTTTACGTACAATATGCTTCTTTTCTGATTTCTTTTTGCTCATGAAAAAGTTTTAACGTTCTTATCTCGATGACTCTCGGATCGCGATTTTCAAAGGACATTTTCTCGTAAACGACGTCGAGTTGGCACCTAGGTAGAAATAGGAGTCCGTTATTTTGCATATAATTTCATTCTGCAAAGTCGAATTCCGATACGAGTGTCACACCTTGGGGGCTTCCCTTGTGAGACATGTCAGCTGATTACTCCGATCCCGATGACGTAATGCCTGTCCCCTCTCCGTCTACCTTATCTAGCAGTTCAACTCTTCGTTGTGCTGCCTGCCTGTTCGGCGATCACTGTGTAAACCTGAAGCAATTGTGAGAAATATTCTTTCTACTATTTTTATTTTTATTCCTTAATAATGGCTACTAGTAAAAGGAAGAGGCTGAAAATTACGGAAAAAGTGAAAATCATTCAAGAAGTGGAAAAGAACCCAAGCATGCCTGCGATAGAAATTGCACGCAAATTTAATCTTGCACCGTCTTCATTGTTTTGTATAATGAAGAATAAACAATTAATACTTGACGAAGAAGTGAAATGTGGGGGTAAAGCCATCAAAAGAAAAAAATATCAAATCATCACCATATGATGAAATGGAGAAGATATTGATAGAGTGGTTTGTGGGAATGCACTCCGCCAACCTCCCAATCAATGGTGTACTGTTGAAGGAGAAAGCAATTAGGGTAGCAACTAGGCTTAGAATAGAAAACTTTAAGGGTTCCAATGGATGGCTGGACAGATTTAAGAAGCACCATGGACTTGAATATAAAAGTGTTTGTGGCGAAAGTGCTAGTGTTGATGAAGGAGCTGTTGACTACTGGAAGAGTGTAACATTGGTAAGGTATTTAGAAGGCTATAAGCCGAATGATATTTTTAATGCAGATGAAACACATTTTTTTCAACCTTCTTCCATCAAAAACTCTTGCTACTAGAGGAGACAAGTGCCATGGTGGAAAGAGAAGTAAATATAGGATAACTGCACTTTTATGTGCAAATTCAGATGGCAGAGAAAAGTTGACGCCTCTAATAATAGGTAAATTTGCCAAGCCAAGGTGTTTTAAAAATGTACGGGCATTGCCATGTAAATATGCCAGTAATAAAAATGCATGGATGACAACGGATATATTTAAAACATTTTTGAAATCATTAGATGCAAAGATGGGTGGTACAAATAGAAAAATTCTTCTATTTATTGATAAATGTCCGGCCCACCCTCCAGATACTGATTTTCTTCGCAATATAAAAGTGGTGTTTTTTCCAGCTAATTGTACTAGCCATCTGCAGCCACTTGACTTGGGCATTATTCACTCCATGAAAGCAAAGTACAGGAAGGCTTTGGTGCAGAAAGCAGTATCCTACATTGAGATGAATAAACATTTGATACTGAGCGTCCTTCAGGGTTTGCATATGGTAACAGCTGCATGGAATTCAGTTACACCTCAAACAATATCAAACTGTTTTCATAAGGCTGCGTTCAATTGCAACAATGCTATGGAAATTGATGTAGATATCGATGTGATTGACCACGAAAATTGGTTGAAAATTGCACCTGACATGGACACAAATTTTGAAGAGTTTGTCCGGTGTGATGTTCTTGGAGAGTACGTCTGGTCCTCCACAAGACGTGGAAGAAATCTGTAATACCAAAGAGGCAGATGAAGAAGAGGCAGTAGTAGAAGAAGAGGCAGTACAAGAAGAAGAATCAGTTCCCGCACTTGGTGAAGCGGTTCAGGCACTTGAAGTGGTGCGAAGATATTTAACTTCTTTTGATGTGAACAGCACTACTATATCAAAAGTAAATTCTTTGGAGCGAGAAGTTCTGAATGTTCAGAGCACCTGCCAGAAGAAGCAAACAAGTTTGCTGGACTATTTTAATAAATAATTTTCTTGTAGCTATGTATGCTTGGTTTTTGAATAATTTTGATATTTTTTGTGAAATTCCAAATATATTTTAATATTTTCTATTTAATGTTGTATGATGAAGCTTTTTAAAGGAGGGATGAAAAATTGTTTCAAGATTTGTGTCAATTTTGAAAATACTTTGAAAATTTTGAAATTATTTTTTGTAATCATATGAATGATTCATTACAGAAATTTTCATATTCAATAGCAATAAGGCTTGTTTGTCACTGGAATTTGTTTATAAATGTTCATTTTAAAAGTATTAATATAAGTATTGTGCATACAAAATTGAAAAATGGATTTTTATTATAGAGACCATTTTCAGTGGCCTTATTCTGGTATTGTATAATGGAACTAATACACAAGCAAAAAAGATAAATTTAACTCATTTTAATTGAAAACCTCCATTTAATGAAAACCTCGATTTAGTGAAATATATTCTAATCCCCCAGCGATTTGTTAAATAGGGGTTTTACTGTGTGTGTATATATATATATTCATTCGTGTTCTTTCTTACAACAGGTCCTACCAAATAATTAATTAATTGGTTTTTGACTAGGGAATATACATACACAGTGTGGTGGTTTCCCGTTGCCTTCCACACCGGACACACACATACAGAAGGGAGGAGGGAAACCCGGTGCCGGCATTTGCCTGCTCTTGCGAAGAACACCAGGGGGGCCAACGGCTTAACGTCCCTTCTGAAGGACGGAACAGCTGAATTTGCGCGGTCTCCGTCAAACCACGCAAACAGGGGGCCAGATGACCTTGAGAAAAAGTCCTACTCGCACAGGATTCGTACCTGATGACTTTTTCAAGCCTCGGGCGAGTAGCAGCCAGTGTCCTAACCACTACACCACCGGCACCCCATATATATATATATATATATATATATATATATATATATATATATATATATATATATATATATATATATATATATATATATTTACCATGCTGTTGCCTATGTGAATAAGAATATTGATGTTTTTGATAAAAATTTTGTGGTACACACTACATACACTAGAAGAGTCAATAACCTACATGTTATCACGGACGTACCCAGGGGGAGGGTCTGGGGGATCTGGGACCCCCTTTCCCTCTCCTCCGCTGGTTTACAGACATTTGTGAAATCTGCGATAACCATGCTACAAACTTGCTATGTTGCCTCTTGCTATGTTGCCACTTGCTGCATTGAGTTATGAGAACTAAAAACGTTATAAAAGTTTACATTATTTGAATAGGACCCCCCCCCCCCTCTCCGAAGTAAATTTCTGGGTACGTGCATGCATGTTATCCTACTAAATCTTTCAGACAACAATAAAAGTTCTATGCCCAAGTGTATCCTGCTAAATTAAGAATATAACAAGTGTAGTGGTGTTTCATAAACTATTTTTGAGTTTTTGATATCACAATGCTTTTTCCATTTTGACGAACTTTGTAGGTAGATGAATTTTTGTAGTTTAACATATTATTTTGGCATGTTCTATACACTACCTCCTGGTAATGTCTCTTGCAGCAAATAAAAGTAATATTATTATTATTATACAAAAACATTGTTAATTATGGTCAATGTTTTGAGAAAAATTTATATGGCTGAACTTCTATTACCACATCTGCATAAATGTTCATACCAAAAAAACAAAGACATCAAGAAAAAGAAATTAATTCTAAAAATATTTTTAAAAGACTATTTTTAATTTTTTAAAGTTGGTTTAAGAGATTGGAAAATCAGGTACACAATTTGGGTGTAGACAAAAGAACTCTACTGCACTCTCAATTAAAAATAATATTTCTATTTCCGCATAAAAATTAACTGTATAAAATAATGTAAACATACCGAATATGTCATCACTTTTACGACGAACTGTAATGTCCAGCACACCCCTAGCAGGATCGAGCCGCTTTGAACTGTGCTGCAGGGAAGCTCCAGCACATAGTAAGCGAACTATTGCGCCCCTCTCACAGCGCGAGTCTTCCATGAGACAGTTCATGAGACGCAAAGAAAGTGATGCAGAAGAGTCAGAAAACATACAGCCACGAAGAGATAACAGCCCAAATTCCAAATGGGCCAGGCCGCTTTCTATACCTTCCTGAAATGGAAAATACTAATTTCTAGTGGCTGGAGGAGTTGAAGGCAAAAGTATTTGTTGGTTCAAGAATTATCAGGATCATAGCATCCATTTTTCTAATAATTACCTCTTTACGATCTCCTCTGTGTAGATCGATTTTAAGGTTGTCCATCACAAACGCTAGTCTCATAGAGACAAGAATAACTGGAGGAGAACTACGGATGTCAACGTGATTGCCCACATCCAGTTTTTGAGCCAAACTTTCAATTTCCAATCCTTTCAGACCTGTACATTGCAACAGCATAAATGAATGGAAGAAGAATTCAGAGATATTAATGTTGGCTTTAAAATTCTAGCAAAAAAATGAGAAACTATCATAAATCAATCATAACTTTAAAAGAAATACAGTATCCATCCTTAATTCATTAAGTTGCCCTTGAGCCAATATTTTAACATTCTCATTGCTAACCAACCATGCATGTGAATTTCTTAAAATTCTGTGGCACACCTGTTCATGTCTGATGGCGCACACACACATACACATCGGTTGAGAAAATTTGGTATAAAGTATTGCTGTATTGCAATAAGCAAACTCAATTCACTTATTCATTAATTCTTGAGATATTATTTAGTTTGAGAAGGATGGTGAGGTTCTACAAGTATGCATGTACCAAAACTGATCCGTTTTAAACATCTTCATTTCGTTTTGTCATTCTATACTACTACTATACTACAAACGAAATTTCTTTGAAGTCTGTTCAGCCAATATCTTCGAAATTAATAGTTACAGACAAATTCTAACTTTTATAGTATGGTAGCCCTGTTTAGTCAACCCGGTTTGAATATAATAATTTTATTTATTTATATAAAGATTATATACATCATATTTGTTAAAAATCCACGCTGTCAGTTCTCTAGAAATATGTGTAAAAGAAATATTATTTTACTTTTTATTGTGGTAGCCCTGCTCTTTATCTCAGCTTTAAAAATCTTGATTTCATTATGGCATTTTGTATAAATCTTACATACAAAATTTAATTGAAATCCGTTTGGCCAATTCCTTCCAAATCCTTAATTACTGAAATAATTTAATTTGTAATTGTGGCATCCCTGTTTGCCTGATTTTATTTAAATATGCTATTAAGGTTTTCTATATATGTGTACATTATAAATATTATAATTTGGTTAAAATTGATCCAGACATTTCATCACAAATGTGTAAAAAGAAAGTTTAATTTCTTGTATTGTGGCAGCCCTGCTTTCTATGTCTATACTATACATTATGATTTGGTTTTTCTATGTTAGATGCCTACTTCCAACAAAATTTCATTGTAATCGGTTCAGCCAATTCCTTCCAAATTCATAATTACCGAAAAGTTTAACTTCGTAATTGTGGCACCCCTGCATAGTTGATCCGGTCCAAATATGTCGCTTTGGTAATTAATTTATGTGAATATTTTATGTACCAAATTTGGTTGAAATCGGTTGAGCCAATTCTTCCCTGATATATGTGTACGGGCAGATGGATGGACATCACGAAGATAATAGTGCTTTTCAGCCTTGACGAAAAGCACTAGAAACTGAACTCTTCACATTGTAACAGCACTTTATAATTTACCAAAAATTATACTTTTTCATGGTGGGATTGGTAAAGGGGAGTTTAGAGTGTCTCTCTCCCATTGCTAAGGTTGCGAGTTCAAATCCAGCTACAGGGATTGCTGAATGACCTAATCTTTATTATGATTATCAGCCTCATTTTAACAAGATTGGAAAGATGTACTCCATGTCGGAGAATACAGAGTTTCCAAATGCTTTCTTTGAGATTTCACTATGTTCTCAATATTTTTCGCTCAGATGAGAATTTAACGAGAAGCAAGCAAGGTACGTTGTAAAATACATGTAGATCTTCATGTGAAGTAGTCGTAATTATTGTCCAATTTTAAACAAAATTTGAATCGGCCAATTAATTTTAACAAATCTACCAAATAACATCACAATACGTCCAGTGATTCCCGAGTTGAAACAAAGGAACATTGTAAAATAGATTTTAAAAGAAAAATAGAATTAGTCTTAGTACAGAAATCTAATCAGTGTTCTGTTGAATGTTGAGAGGCTTAGTTTTACTTGAAGTGTGTCTGTCACTGTTATTACAAAGGGCGAATTTCATTTTACATAGTAATATAGTAATTCTGATTTTTCTGGAGGGTGCACAGCATTGCTCCAGTGAATATACGTTTTCCATTTATTTAGGATTTTATCATTTTATTTTATTGAACAACAAATGTTTATTAGCTATTTTTATAAATTTGATTTTTAGCCTTTTGAAATTGTTAATTTCATCAATTTAAATATGATTTATAGCAGTAAAACATATTTCATGACTAGAATATTTAAACCTGATATATTTGTTAATTTACAAAAGAAAAATTATTTTTCCATATTGTTTATAATTTTTATGCACAATTCATCGTCAATTATTATTTATTTCCATATATTAATAAATATCTAGTAAAACCCTTAATTATTGTCATGGTTTTAAAAACCTCCTCTATCAAAAAAGTCATCACCAGCTGTGCATCCAGGCAAAATTGAATACCCAGACGACTGGTTAATCACAAAAACAAGGCACTCTATTGTACAAACACATGCATTCACATGTAGAACAGAATAAAGGATGAATATATTTAATTATTTACCATACAAGTTTTCTGGTCTCAGAGGGATGTCATCTCCAGCTTCTACAACTCGATTGAATGGGACAGCTTTGTCTTCCTCTCCAGCACTAAGAGAAGTCTCATTCAGGTTGCCACTTGTTACTCTCCTGATAACTGCCATGTCTCCCTCACACAGAGTTACCTATCAAAAATGAATGAAGCACCTGAGCAAATGGATAACATACAGTATATCATATAATGCCAAAAATGAGACCCGTAACATATATTTCTACTAAAACTCCAAATTCAATTATATTATACTAGAGGGCTCCACTGCCTACACGCTAACGCTCGCCCGCCTCCGGTTGCTTCAGCATTGTTGGACCTTCGGGCCTCGCCCTTTGGTGAAGTACAGGTCGTTTCTCGATAGCTGGCGCATGGTTGTAAGCACTTGTATGAAAAGGTCTTTCCTGTACCCCCTGGCCCATGGATAAAGAATAGACACTGCTGAGAATTCGGCTAAGCAAAACTTTCCGTAAAGGCTGTAAAAATCAATTGTTGTTTGTCATTCAATTGTCCGATCATTTGTTCTGCAATACCGCCATGTTCATCAACAGAAATATCATCAGCTGGTAATTCAAAATCTACAACAGATCTATCGTCACCTCATAATTTCTTCTCAATTTCTATTTATTCAGATTATTGTCCACACACCTAATTTCATGGCTTCGATTATGTTGTCATTCATGTCCACTATCTAAATTTCGATGATAACATTTTCTTTGGCGTCATCTATGGCATCCACGACGTTCTTCACTTGATAAACGCATGTGGCATAATAACCCTGAAATGTAATAAGAGACTGACAGTAATGAGGTCAACAACTGTGCTATCTACAATTCGTCGGTGGCTGCGTAAAGAATTACCGAAAATGTCAGTGGGCAGCCCAGTCTAGTCTTTTATGTAATAGAGAGATATGCAGGTATCTCTTGCTTAATGTCGTAGATGCATTCCTGAAAAATGCAATGTTAAGTGAAAATATTAAAATTGCTGAGGGGAAGGAGGTTACATTCATTGATCCTGAAACCACAGAACAAATAAAGACCAATTGGAAATACTTCATGTATTAGAAACAATCTATAATTAATAGAATAGAATCTTGGTATCTCTGTATCTCCCTTGATATTTCCCTCTGAATCTCTGTATTTTATAGGAATTACATTTACAAGAAGCAATGCAGTATAATTTTCATTTGTATTTAAAAATTACATACTTTGTTACCCATTGACCAAATTTATTAAATTGCTTCGAGGTTCGCAACCTTTCCACCCCCTCGTTCTGTCAGTCTCTCTACCATCCAATTTTTTAACTACAAAAATGCAAATATGAGTGTTATTACTATGTAATAAATATGGTAATTGTTTTCATATACCCAGTCTCCAACTAACATGATAGATACATTCTTAAAAAATCTCATGCAAGGTAAAATTGTGTTAGTCGGACATGGATTTCTCATAAGAAATAATGTAAATAGGAGGAGATGCATTCCAGCATCCTTACCTGATTGACATATTTTCATTTTCATTCTTTTATTATCACTATATAGGTCAACCTTGATTTATTTTGCCTCATTTTATGAGATTTTGAAGTTATGAAAAAAAAGGTTTTGTCCAGTGCTTTGTTATATGACTGAATATCTCCAAGTTACATATAAAATCTGTTATTTTTTCATAACAAATCTGGTGAAGAAAATAAGCAACAGAAGAAGAAATAATGTTAATATTATTAATAATAACAATAATAATACAACAACTTTTTGAACTTCGCATATTGTGGTTCGCGAATTTGGACTTCGCGACAAAATTTTTTATGACCATTAATGGTGTTTCGTGCATATTACTTGCATTTCGCATCATGTGTTTACGATGCCAACAAGCGTGAACTCCCTCTACTTTTTTGTTTCTAAGTTCATTTTAAACATTAGCACCCTAGAAATGGACATTATTATTATTATATTATATTTATAATGCTCGTTATTAGCAGTTTTTAAAGTAAACAATGTAATAACCATCGACTAATTCTTTTGTAGCTCAGTTTAAAACTAACTGCAAATGGCACTATTTTCGATAACAGTATGAGGTTGCTGGTTTTTGATTGAAATATTTCATGATTTATAATGCTATTATCTTTGTATTTTGAATGTTATTTAAGGAACTGCTGTTTTGTTAGGTTTTCATTGTTTATTACGAATTTTTAATGTAAATCTAAGAATTACTATCATCTTGTAACGTAAGATTTTCTGCTGCGTATTTTGAATGCGATTACTAAAAGAAATGTTATAACTTTATTATGCTACGTTTTGATTTTCCGTTATGCATTTCTAACGTAATTTGTAAAAGAAATGAAACCACTTTTTAATGCTAGTGTTTTTTTGTGGCTAGGAAATGTTTGTTGCAGAATCCAGGAAAACATTTGTGCATGATGTACTCAACATTCCATTTCAGTAGTTCAATTTAAATTAAGCCATTTCCTTAGGATGAACAAAAGAAGATTGAAAATGACATGCAAAATTTTGTGGATGTAAACTGTACAAGTGTGGAAAGAAGTGTAATCGCTTTGTTATGCTGGGTTTTCATTTGCTATTATGTGTTTTGAAAGTAATTCAAGTGTTTTTCAACTTTATAATGCTAGGTTTTTTATTTGCGGTTACGTTTTCCTTTTTTTCTGTTAAACTGCATTATTTATGATAAAGTTTAAAGCAAATTACTATATTGACAATGATTATGATTAATTTCTTTTGATAATTAAGCAAGATATTTGGCTCATGGCTCGTGCATTTACAGTGATTACAAAGTGAATTTAAAAAGTTACTTACTAAGTACTTTTGTTGTCAAGGTAAATAAAACAAAAAGCTAATTATAATGTTAGCAGTCGTATGTTCGTTCGTATTTCTTCTACGCCTTAGAAATAGCACTGCAGTAAACAAACCTATCGTTCAAATTAAGCCATCATTACTACCCTTATGATTAAAATGCATTCAAAATATATAAGAAGAGTTCACACAATTGATTTCAAATACAATATCAAAGTTCATGTCATTACTTTTAGATATAGACGTAATTTTGCTAGGTCAGCAACAATTCCATCGTCCTTGATGACAAAATTTTTTCGTCTAAAATTTAGCCAAATTTTCATGTTAATTACGAATTAGTGGAACGATTCGAAATTCGATGGTTGGAAAATGTTATTTTGGCAAGACGGCAAGAGGGAGGGAGGGAATATTATTATTTATCCATCATATGACGGGCAATAAACTATTAATTAATAAAAGAAATGTTACCACTTTTTAATGATGGTGTTTTTTTTGCAGCTTGGAAATGTTTGTCGCAGAACCCAAGAATACATGTGCATCACGTACTCAAAATTTCATTTCAGTAGTTCATCAATTTATAAAATAAAGCATTTCCTTGAAATGAACAAAAGAAGATAAAAAATCACATGTGAAAATCTGCTGGGGTTAACGGCACGATTGCCAAAAGAAGTTTCATCACTTTTTAATATTGGATTTTTATTTGCTATTACGTGTTTTGAAAGTAACTAAAAGAATTTTTTTCACTTTATAATGCTAGATTTACATTTGCTATTACGTCTTCTTTTATTTTCTGTTAAACTGCATTATTTAAGATAACAAGTAGGGATGCAAACAGGTGCCTTTTGTCAAATTCACCGTAGTATAATCATATACCAATGTATTTGCTTCGAAATCAGAAAATTATTTCTCCTTATATTGTGGTAACCCAGCTTTTTTGATCTGTTATAACATGTTCATTTAGTTTTGCCAGTCTATGCTCCCCCTACAAAGAAAATTTCTTTTTGAAATTCATAGTTACAGAATGATTCTAGCCTTGATATTGTGGTGGCCCTGTTTAATCGACTCAGTTGAAGCATGCTATTTTGGTTCTTTATTTATATGAAGATTTTATATATCACACTGGGTTAAAATCCATGAGGTCAGTACCCTAGAAATACATGCAAATGAAATATTATTTTACTTTTTATTGTGGTAGCCCTGCTGTTTAGCTTTAAACGTCTGGATTTCATTATGGTTTGTTGTATAAATTTTATATACAAAATTTAATTGAAGTCCGATCAGCTAATTTCTTCCAAATCCATAATTACATAAAGAATTTAATTTGTAATTGTGTCTTCCCTTTTCGGTTGATCTGATCAAAATATGTTATTATGGTTTTTTATATATGTTTACATTATAAATATTAAATTTGATTAAAATTGATGTGGACAGTTTAACACAAATACTTGTAAAATGAATTTATTTTATTATATGTAATATGGCAGCCCTGCTTTCTATATCTCTACTAAACATCTTGATTTTGTTATTTTATGTTGTTCGCCTCCTTCATTTCATTGAAATTGGTTCAGCCAATTCCTTCCAATTCATAAATACCAAAAAGGTTAACTTTGTAATTGTGGCACCCTAGCTTAGTTGATCCAGTTCATTTTGGTCCTTAACATTTTCAATGCGGCACTTAAATTCTGAATTTCTTGCCGGTGGCTGAATCTAGTTTTCAATGTTTTCCATTACAATAAATAAATGTTGGTTTACAAGAATTTGATGAAAAATACCAAAAATGGATTCTAAAAATGTTTTTAAAATAATGACTGGAATTCCAGTCATCCGCCACCGGAGAGAACATTGGGCGTCATGCCTATTTCACGATTGTTTTAATCCAAATACAGTGGAGCCCCAGTATAACATGGTAATTGGGGTCCAAAAAATTTGATTGCGATAAATGCGGGGTCATGTTATAGCGACTATATGTATGTAGTTTGTGTGCAAACAGAACAACCTTCCAGAGCATGCAGGAGCCATGTCATGACCTCATTATATCTGAATTCGCATTATAGTGAAGCGCATTATAGAGGGCTCCACTGTACACGCTAAATGCATGGATGATGATGCCATAATCTTAACACAAAATATCTTAATTTTTCCATGAATTTAATGTATAGGGTATTGTCTTAATGATGATCATTCTTATTGCTCATGCAGGGCGATCTGAATGACAAAACTTGAAATAAGAACACATGGACACAAGCCGATTGCCAGAGAATTTGGAAATTAGTGTTGCCTTAATTTAACAGAAAATGATAAATTTACTGCTATTACTCATGGAATTTATTATCTGATACATATATGCTCCACGTGGCTGAAATGCTGTTGCCCTGGAGATCGAGTTAGTTTATTTACAAGTTTGATCTTGGTATATAGTGATTTTTTAGTGACAACTCATATATATATATATATATATATATATATATATATATATATATATATATATATATATATATATATATCTGCCATATTTTAAAGTTATAGCACACCTAGAAGTGAAATAATTTTTATGTAATTGTTGAAATTTTAAAAAAGTTTTGATGGCCACAATAAGAACCCAATGGAGATATTCAAACATTTATTTGTGCATTTGCACTAAGCTCTAAATTGCTTAAAAAGTTCAGTTCCCTAGCTTGCCCCATAGTAGTATCAACATTTCAATTATCCCTATTTGTTTTTTTTACAAATTGTACGTTTAAAAAAATTTCAGCTTCGTAGCACATTCAGAAATACCATAAACTTGAAAAATTTGTTTAACACTTTGGGTGCTAAAGACGTTTGGTTACATCTTTGGGGGCCAGTAGCTTCCGCACGGGAGACGTTCGTGAACGTCTTTCATATATCCGAGCTATTTTACGCTGGTAGACGTTCAGCAACGACTTTAGCATTTCATTACCGGATATCAACGACTATATAGTTCATAATGCTGCCACTAGGTGGCAGATGACTTCGCTTTTGTGATTTTTTTCAAGATACTTATCATTCTCTACCACCTATAACTTACGTGCTTTACCATGACATGGCTCGCTGTATATCCCATAGCGTCTGCTAGGATTTTGTTGTTTAGATCGCTTTTTTGTAATAATAATGAGCGAAAAAGTATATTCAGACACACAAGTATTTGATATACTTATGGGTTCATCTGATAGTGATAACTCAGGTTCAGATGATGATAATTATGAAGATGATGCAGATTATAATCCTGAATCCGAAAATTCTGATAACGGTCAGTGAATAATTTCTTAGTTTCCTTTTAAATTACAGTATATTGTAATCTATGAAATAACAACTGTAATAGTGAATTTTTAGATAATGAATGTGAAGAGGAAATGCAAGTGACTGTTTCTGCATCTACTTCCCGTGGAATTAAAAGAAAAAGGGACACCCCAAGTATGGATTTATGTTCAGGTTGGGACACCAACGACAATCCGCCATCAATTGAGGTTTATACAGGCTTTCAAGGACTTTTAGCTGAAACTGACCTTGATTCAACTAGCAATGAACTCGATTTTTTTTCGCATTTTATTAGCACAGAATTAATAACAACAATAAAGGAGCAGACAAATCTGTATGCTCGGCAACAGATATTACTTTTTCGAAGTAAGGGATCCATTTCTCCTAATTCTAGATATAAAAAATGGTCAACTGCCACGATATGTAATATAAAAGAATTCTTGGCTATCATCATGCATATGTCAATAAGTGGAAGGCCTTCATATTCAGACCATTGGAGTAAAGATCCAAATGGGTCATGCAACTTTTATCCTAATGTAATGTCTCGGGAAAGGTTCATGTTGTTGCTCTCATTTTTTCATCTAAATGATAATGCCAAAATTAAAAAAAAGGGGGAAGAGGGATACGATGCACTTCATAAAGTTAGGCCACTGTATGATCATCTGAAATCAAAATTCCAAAATTCCTATTATCCTTCTGAGGAAATAACTGTTGATGAAGCCATGTGCCCATTTAGAGGTAAAGTTTCGTTCAAAGTTTATATGCTCCTGAAGCCTAATAAATATGGATTGAAGCTCTATGTATTGGCTGAATCTAGAACGGGTTATATGTGGTATTTCGAAGTATATCATGGGAAGAATGATGAAATTGATAACAGTTCCTCTGGTGTTGTGATCCGCCTGCTTGACAAGATAGCTGGGAAGGGGCATACTGTTTATGTAGACAGATATTACACAAGTGTGAAATTAGCTTCAGAACTGGAAAAATACAAAACTGGGATTGTTGGAACATTGATGAAGTCAAGAAAAGGTATTCCTAAGCATATGAAAGAAACTAAAATGAAGAAGGGAGAAAAAAATGTTTTGTAGGAACGGAAATATACTGATTGAGAGATGGAAAGATAAACAGGATGTATGGATACTTAGCACTAGACACACATCTACTATGGCAGAAGTCAAGAACAAAAGAGGAATAATAACAAATAAACCAATGCTTTTCATATGGGGAAAAAGGCACTATCGAGAAGGCTGAAATTTCAAAGAAAAACCACCAACTGAAAAACTGACCTTACCCAATGTAAGGTTGGAGTCAAACGGGTGGCTAAAAACAGATAGGGAACTCATCAGCCTGGCAGTCGCTCACCCAAAGCGTTATGAAGAGACTTAGACCCATGACTGGAATTCCAGTCATACTGCCACCGGATAGAACACTCCATGGCTGGAATTCCAGTCATGCAGCAATGAAAGTGTTAACTTATGCCACTATTCTGTGTACCAAATTTGGTTGAAATCGGTTCAGACAATTCTTCCCTGATATATGTGTATGGATGGACATCACGAAGATAATAGTGCTTTTCAGTAATGATGAAAAGCAGTAAAAAGAGATTTTTTAGGTTGACTTGGAACAGTACTCCTATTTTTATATTACGTCTTATGGGAAAATAAGACTTGCACTTAGCAATTTTGCATCAGTTTTCCAGAAATAATTATTTGCGAAGTTCAAAAAGGTGGTGTATATTAATAAAGGCAATTTGAAATATCAATAAACAAAACACCAAAGCTTCAAGCCATGTACCTACATCAAATTTTAAGGAAGTTTAATCTCAGACCCTGAGGAAATAGCCCAGAGTTTCAATTTTTAATTTGGCAATATTATTCCGCAGGGTATTTCAGCTGCCACTTCTTTACCTTCAAAAAATAGCTCAACTCCACATTAAGTTTTCTTATTCCCTAGCTGTCCAGTTGATATAATGAACATCATCAAGTCTTTCGACAACACCTTCCCCTTTAGTCCAGGTGATATTCCAATGCCAATTGTGAAAGCCTCTTCAAATTTTATTGCTGCACCCTCTTTTTGATAAAACTAACTTGTCTTTCTGCGAAGGACATTTTTCCTTCTGATATTAAACTTGCTCTTATATCTCCCATCCCTAAAAAAGGCTCTCCAGATGATTCCAATAATTACAGACCAATTTCCATTCTCTCATTGACAATATTGCTCAAGTTCTAAATAAAAAGCAGTATGCATTGGGTTTTTTTCTTTGATCCAAGTAAAACTTATGATCATGTCTTGAAATACAAGCTTAAAACTTACACATTGGATCATGTCTTTCTTAAAGGAACAATACCAAATTGTTAATTTCTCTCAAAAAACGTCAAATGGAAGTATAACAACAAATTCCAGTTCAATGAAATTAAGTATTAGAGTTCCTCAGGGATCCATTCTCAGTTGTTTAGTTTTCATTTTATTCATGAATGACGTACCCAGTCATTTTTCCAAATGTATCCTTATTCTATATGCAGATGACACTTTCATCTAGTCACTGCAGATAACATGGCAGATGTTACTAAAGGTGCTAATGTAACAGCCAAAGAAATACTAGTGCCAATTTAACAACCTAGTGATAAATAATGATAAAACAATTTGATTTTACACACCAAAAAATCTTCTCTTCTCTCTCACCCTGGTCGGTTCACATTAATATTTTAATTTAAAAAATGGCCATAGGAATCTTCATGATCAGAAAGCTCGCACCAATTGTGTTCTCAGATATCTTAAAAGAATTGTGCTATGCTAAGGTACACTCTCATCTTACATATACTGTCATGTGTTGGGGCAACACTAAGCTATCTGAAAAAGCTTTCTCATTATAGAAACAATAAAAGCAATATTTAGAGTATCTTCTTGCATGCCTGGTAAACCCCTTCTCTCCTCTTTCAACATACTAACTCTACCTTCATTGTATATCCTCAGTTGTACCTCTTTTGTAAAACATTATCATGGTAAACTCCCCACCAATTTTGATTACAACTACCAAACCCGTGTTAAACATGACAACCATTGGAATCAATATTTGTAAACTCTTTGCCTAAAGGGCCCCCATCATTCTGCATCTGTTATCTTCAACAAATTACTGAAGAAAATAAAATCACTTTCTTCTTGGTTATTTAAGATAAGAGAGAAAAAATTACTGCTAAATAAATGCTATTATAGTGTGAATGAATTTCTCATGGACAAATTGTAATATGATATGTTAATGATGATGATGATAATGTTGATGATGATGATAATGTTGGTGATGATTATGTTGATGTTGGTTTGAGTATGGTACATGTATTCGTGCATTTGCCTGTTTTTTCTATTTGTGCATGTACTTTGACGCATTCTATGTCCAGCACTGACCAAATGGAATAAATAAAATAATATTATTATTACATTGGTCAATATGATGATTCTACCAGCAAACAACTACTAGAAACATTATTTTTCTATAATTATAAAAATGCAATTTCTTAAGGTAATGTAAATGATAATTTCATTGGAAATAGACTTGTATAGTTGTGGCTAAACTTAAAACTTTCCTGCTATCTCAGTTATGCAGAAATATTGCCCAGCTTGATTAATCAGTCTCCATAAATGGTAAAAAAGATAACGGTGGACACATGTCTGGAGGAAAATGCATTACTCATTCAAAACAATAACATGCATCTATGTACAAAAACATCTAAAATGATCTTTATAACATACCGAGATTGATCCCAAATGCCCTGACACTTCCATTTCAGGCTCTTCCGTGTACCATCCTGATGAAAGGTTTCTTTGCAATCGAAGTCCAAAGCTAATTGGTTCAACCAGTGCCCACTCTTCACATGGACTGGATTCTTTCTCAGGCAGCTTCACTCTATCGCAGCAAATATAGGAGAGGATAATGAATAATTTTCACTTAGCAGTCATTATAAATACCTACACTAAGAATATCATATATTTTCACATTTCTGTGAGATATTAAGCAGCTTTACGTTTTAAAAAACTCATGTAACAGAGAAATGGAAATTGTACTCCTTTAACTTGGGTTACAAAATTAAACTGCAAAAGGAGATAATGTATATTTATTAATTTTACATAGCCAAATGTATATGAATTTACACAGCTATTTATTCAATCAAAAATTTTCACAAATTGAGCACAAAGATAAAATGAAATTTTTATATTGAAGTTTCACACTTAAAGATGAGAGCATTTCATATTTGGAAAAAACCTTTTGAGGATGTTGAGGTTGTAAAAGAAGCTATGTTAACAGCTGCTAACTTTTCAAAGATTTTAAAAATAAAAACAAAATCATTTCAGCAATAAATACGATTTAATTATCAGTAAGAACCATTTAGAGAAGAATCGAAGTTATTGCAACCAATATAGAGTCAGAGCTGGCAATATTCTTAATATTCTTATATTAAAAGAATGAATAAGGGGTGAAGATAATTTTTCAATCTTCAAAAATATGTCCAAGAAAACATACCATTACATTAGTTGACTGCAAGTACTACAGATGGTGCACCTCCAATTACAGGTTATAAAGATGGGTATATTGTGCTATGTAAAGAAGACCCTGTATTTCCAAAATTTGTTTCCTATAACTGCATTATACATCAGGAAATATTATTTACAAAAGTTCTTAGTTTTCAACATGTTATGATGACAGTAACAAAAATATTAAATTCCATAAGAGCCACATCAATGCAACACATTGCTTAAATTGCTTTTACAAGATGAAGATGCTGAATTCGTAGATCTCCTTTTACATACGGAAGTGAGATGGCTGAATGGCAAAATACTAGTGAGGTTTCTAAATCTCATAAAGGAGGCAAAGGAATTTCTCATGTCAAGGAATGAATATTATGCGCAGTTGAATGATGGATGGATTTCGGATTTATTGCTGATATAACTGTAAAATAGAACAAACTGAATTTGGAGATGCAGGGAAAAAAATCATCATATTGCTGAAATTATAACTGCAGTAAATGCATTCAAAGGTAAATTGGAATTGTGGAAGTCTCATTCTAGTGATAAATTCATTATCACATTTCCTGAATTAAAAAATATTATTGAAAGTCTGACTGATAAAAATGTTACTGCTGCATCATTTGCACAAAAATTGAAATGCTCCTGGAAGAGCTTAATTCCAGGTTCCAACAGTTTCCTGAATTGCAACCAATTGTGACTTTCTTGGTTAATTCCTTCAATTTTACAGACAATGACAGATCTGTTACTATTGAAACCTACTTTAACATAATTAACATTGATGACTTAGAATTGGAAATAATAATTATACAGAATGGTATTATTTTAAAATCACATCAGAATGATTTATTTATTTATACATGGGCCATGAACCCATTTAAAGATATAAATTATCATTAACTTATGGAATTTAGTTGATGAAAATAGCTTTCCCTTATTAAGAAAATGCTCCCTGAAAACATATTCTTACTGTGCTTCAACATACTCTTGCAAACCCCTTTTTTTAAGCATGAAATATCTGAAATCCAAGTACTGATCCAGGCTCACTGATTACAATTTAGACAACTGCCTAAAAACAGGAAACTCAAGTTACATGCCAAATTACATTTGGCTGAAAATTTGCAGTGCCAAGTTTTACATTGATTTACTTTTCACATCTGATTATAATAAATTTTTAAATTCATTTTTTTCTTTTATGTAGTATACAGGCAGCATTTGCTTAACATACAGGTTACGTTAAGCAGAAGTACGTTAAGCAGATGGTCATTTTCCATATAAACTGATTTTATAAATGGAGATGCATTCCCGAAATGGAAAAGCACATTTTTTAACTCAAAACCAAGTTTGAATATTGCACCATTTTATTTATAAATTAACTAACATTAAATTTAAACATGTATACAATATATTAAAACAAATAAATATAAAAATTTAACTTAACCATTTATAAAAATAATTCTTATCTGAAATTATCTTCCCCATTTGCTAATGATAGTTGAAGCATTATTATGGGATAGAAGAAGAGTTATTGGTCATTGGAAAAGGGGCTGTTATTAAAGAATTATGAAATTGATTTAGATGGAAAGTCTAAAAATGACTTTGGTGCTGATTTTCGTGTTGGTGAATGGGTTGCAGGATTCCTTTCAAGTCTTTTGAAGAAATTATCCAAAGAAAGTTGAAGAGACGCCTTCTGTTTTTTATTGTACAGCATCTTGTAACATGCCATGTCATTACTGAGAGATTTAACAACAGATGAACTTCTTTCAACATCAGGGTCACAGTCTTCTGGCTTCTTGAAGATCTCACCTAAATTTTTAGTGTCTCCTTAACACATTCGTTGTGGAAGACATCATATGATGTCATCCCGCCCTAGCACAGTTACATACGGGCGACAGCATATGATGGTCCCTCTCAAATCTTTTTCTCCCTCACTTCTCTCTCTCCCATGGTGAGGATTTGACTTTGAGAAAAAGGCCACAGTGGGGTTTAGACTCAGTGGCTTGTGGACTTTCAAACCACGTGCTTGATTTTCTAGTCGACTGCAACATTCATTAGAAAACCAGTTTTTGTATTTTTTATAGGAAATTTCATGTAAGCCTAATTATTTTTTATACACATTCGTTTTTTATTTACTTCATTATTTCAATGTAGCAAAGCAAATAACGCAGGTCTACCATTTTTTTGAAGGCTTAATAGATGCACATTCGATTGCAGGTCACCTTAGCAACACCCGGAATGAGTATGAAAAATCATAAAATTTCAAAAAGAAATGCGTATTTCTGTCAAATTCTTCCATGTAACATCTAAACATTGCATGAATAAGATATTTTATAGTTTTAGCTGTTGAATAAAGAAAAACGGAAAAATTCGGTCCATATTCACGTATTTTAATGAATGATGGGAAAAAAACCTTCCACATTGAAAAATCAAAACTCCTGTGCAAACATATGGGAAAATATAATTATCTCCTGGAGTCGAATCTGGGTGACTTAGGTAAATGAAAATAGTTTACTCAAGGTCTCCTAGTTGGCAGAAACAAAATGGCATTTCTCAATGGCAAACTGTTCAAGAGATAAAAGGGGGGATGGACGGACGGATGGACAGATATTGAGTAATTATATATAAAAGACAATAATAATAATCAATAATTGTATTTCTTGAAACAAATAGTTATAATGTAAATTGCAAATATCATTGTAAATTTGAAATATTATTGTAAATTGTAACTTTTATTATAAATTGAAAGTATTATTGTAAATATTATTATCAATTATAGCATGAATAATAATAATCAATAATTGTGAAAGAAATAATATAAATATTTTATCATAATTAAACTTTTTTGAAAGGGAATTCCGTCATTATTACTGAAAAGTAACCCAGAAATTTATAAGAATTTGTTTGAATATAAGCCGCACCTTTTTTCAAATTTACATATCTTGAAACCTAGAAACCATATTTGGAATATTTTGTTTTGGTGATATTTTAGATGCAATAAAAAGGTTAGCCTATCTATGGACTATCCGAGCGTCGGACAACATCGTATGATGTCATAATATTTTTAATTAAAAAAACTTTTGACTAATTTCACATAAAAATATATTATAAATTTAAAAA
The DNA here is from genome assembly GCA_028673005.1 of Tanypteryx hageni. Classification (NCBI taxonomy): domain Eukaryota; kingdom Metazoa; phylum Arthropoda; class Insecta; order Odonata; family Petaluridae; genus Tanypteryx; species Tanypteryx hageni. Next base: position 272,225,732 of record CM054112.1, read on the forward strand.
ACCAAGCTATATGATTTTTTCAGTCCGAAAGTTATACTTGTTTGCGATAATTTCTTAGATTTTTGGACCTCAGTGAATGTGTTGAGGTAGGGATGTCATCGGCTTCAACATTATCTTGGTCTGCTGTCATTTGCTCCTGTTTCATTTTGGGGAAAAGGAAAAAGTCACAGGGGGCGAGGTCAGGAGAGTAGGGGGTGTGGGGGATGACTGTCATGTTTTTGGAAGCCAGGAACTGCCTAATAATGAGAGACGTGTGGGTGAGCGGATTGTCATGGTGGAGCACCCAGTTATTGTTGCACCACTTGTCTGGGCGTTTGCGTCGGACTTTCTCCCTTAGCCGCTTCAAAACATCGCAGTAAAACTTTCCATTGACAGTTTGACCAGGTGGGAGAAATTCTTTGTGGACAATCCTGTCGATGTCAAAAAAGAAATGATCAGCATGAACTTGACATTGCAGCGTACTTGACGCGCTTTTTTCGGCCCCGGTGAATTTGGCGACTTCCACTGTGACGACTGCTGCTTTGTCTCAGAGTCTTAACCATAAACCCAAGATTCATCACCAGTTATGACCTTGGAGATGAAGTTGGGGTCAACTCTAACTTCATTTTGAAGCTCCCTGAAGACAGCAATGCGGTGGTCTTTCTGGTCATTGCTCAGCAGTCTTGGAACAAATTTTGCAGCAATGCGTCTCGTTCAAATCCTCCGACAAAATGCATCTCGTACAACAGTCCGACGATGTCACAAACATGATGGATTGTTTGCCTTCGGACTGCCAGGATAGCCTCACGCACTTTTGCGACGATTTCCGGAGTTGTGCTTGTCGACGGTCGACCAGAACGCTCATCGTCGTCGACAGACGTCCGTCCGTCCTTGAAACGTTTGTACCAAAGGAAGTTTTGCTTTGGCTTAAAGCATCATCACCAAATGCTTGTTTGAGCATTGTGTGTGTTTCTGCTGCCGTTTTGCCGAGTTTGAAGCAGAATTTGATGCAAATTCTTTGCTCCTTAACATCAGCCATTTCAGTTCGAAATGAATTCGCAGAGCCACTCAAACACGACGTTACAAAAATGCACAGAACATGCGAACACATGCACTCAGCAACCGCCACATTGCACACTTATTCACAAAGGATACTGCCAGCACTACCTAGCGGCGAGTGGCCGTACTACAAGCGGTTCGCGTGCGCTATTCAAATTCCCGGAACTTTTGGGTAGCACCTCATATAACCATCTGGCACATAATATGGTAATTTAAGAACTCTTTTATGGTAAAATTGTTTGTATCTTCCTAATAGCTAACTGCCACAATAGACTCAGTCATGTATCAACTGACACCAATTACTATTAAGGCATGAGTTACTTACCTTGTCAATTTCAAATGCTGCAAATCTATTTGAATTTCATCCAAAGTTGCATGGATTCCTTCGTCATTCTTCACTGCAAGGGTTCGAATAGCATTTTCTATTGATAACACTCCTAAGTCAAGAACAATAGCATCTCTGCTTTGAGAATCAGTGGGAATAACAATAATAGGAGCCTGGAACGTAAAGCACACAATGAATTAGGAATATATTGCAACAGAGATTAGCTTAGGTAAGGCAATAAATATGGAAGATGAATACAATGATCACAAATAGTGAGAAAATTTATATAAAAACATAATTTCAATGGATACAAGAATATTAACACTTTCAGTACAACAATCAACTGAAATTTATTTAACATATTTACCATTGAAAGCATGAATTGCCTTTAGCCTGCGGCAGCTACTGCATTACTTACTTGTTCGGTTGACGATTGAGATGGTAACCAAAGATAAAGCTAGAATTTACCATAGTATTGTTCTTTACTATTATTCATTGCAAATGTATAATATTTATGGTTAATTGTTGGTTAAATAGGCTCTTTTGGAGTGGCTTGGGAAGCTAACCAGCATTTATAAAATTTTGTCTATGGAAAATTGAGTTCCAAACAAAACAAAGAAACTTTTGGAATGCAACCTATTAATAACCGAGGGAACTCTAGTACACTCATTTATCAATTTAGCTGTCATAAGACAGTGATTCTAATATCATTTTTGTTTTGTTTTCTTCTAGACAAAATCTATCACTCTGAGCCTAACAAAAATTTTGGACTGGATGAGGCAGCAGGCAGGTGGAGTGATGTGAACTACAGAGGCGGCTATTCAAAGCAACACTCTTCCAACAAAGGCATTTCAAAGCAAAACAAAAAAAATTCATCTGTGGGAAATATTTCATTAGAAAATGAAACAGGGTACGCAGTACATAGAATATGTAATGCCAGACATTTTATAATTCAGGTGTGTGATTCAGATCAGCAAGAAAGATTGAAATTTTCTGCCTTGCTTTCAATTCAATTCAATCTGTAAGATGACCATATTGATCCCACCTTAAAAGGGCGAATAGGATCATGTAATTGGTAGCTCTTGCTTAGAACTGAGTTTGATGACAATCTCTATTATATGAATGTAATTGCTCAATGGTCAGAGTGTATGAGTATCCACAAGAAGAGAAATATTAAATAGTAAGCAGCAGTTTCAAACACTTCATTATTTGACCTAATTCACCCTATCTATTTTGAATAGACAAGGTAAATATTATGCATAGTACGATATATGCCAATTTATGGTTTTGGGATGATTTTAAGCGATAATGAATTATTATCCTTGATTTTATAGTGGTATAGTACATTTGCGTTTTAGATGACTTTTGCAATTTTTTATAAAAAAAAACAATTTCTACAGTAAAATTATTCAGAAAAAATTGTAATGCCAGACATACTAATTCCAAATAGAAAAAGAAAAAAAAGTGGAAATTAAGTATTTAATTTTTTTAAATGATTTTTGTACTAATTGGGAAAAAATATTGTCTGCTGTACCTTAAATATAAATCTTTATATACAAAAAACTTTACAAAATACATAACTTGACTAACATTTCATGGGATAAAATTAACACATACATCAAAAAGAATTATAGAAACATAATACAGCCTTCCCTTGTTTTACAAACTTCCATTTTATGAGTTTTTGCTTATACAAAACTGAGCAATTTCATACCTATTTTTCGATTTGTGAACAAAAATTTTGCTTATACAAGTTCATTACGTTTGCATGAAAATCCTATTTTTCAAATATCCAATAAATTTTCGCTTATACCTGCTCTATCCGCTTCGGGAAAGTTTGGGAAAGCTTGGTAAAGTTTGTCAGATTGCATCACGCTGTTCCGAATAAGAACTATCATCTCGGTCTCAGTACATGCATTGCCGTTCTTCGTAAAATTCGGATCGCTGAGTGTGAATTTTTATCTTTTAAATCAAGATATATTTTTGTGAATCATGGCTCCTAAACATGTCAGCCTTTTCAGGCATTGCAAGTGGTAAAGTGAAAAAAGAGAGAAGCACTTTAAGTGTAGCCCAGAAACTAAACATTATTCAAAGATTGGAAAAGGCGAGCGGTCCAAGGACATATGCACCGCATTTAATCTATCGTAGGTTAACATAGGCTATGACAGGGGTGGCGAATCTTATTTGGGTCACATGCCAAAAAATCATATACGTTATTATATAAGAAATGATGTGTGCCCATGTTGATGAGGTCCTCAAAATTTATCAAAAAATTTAAATAAACCAGTAAGATATTTATTAATTTATTCTAACATTTTTTTAATTTGAAATCACTTTTTTTTCAATACAAAAAATTGCAAGTATTCTAGTTAACAATCATAAAATTATACAATATTGAAGCATAAAACCACCATTATATAAAGAAGTAATAAAAAATGCAGCCAAAAAACAAAATCTAACGAGCCATTAATTAATTTGCACAATTCAAATAATAACAAAAATTTTTTATTTACGTGCAAATTTTTTAATGTGATGGATGTTGTTGCATTGCTGATGACAGTTCATATATGTTCGGCAGATACTTAGTTGTTTTTAAAGAAATACAAGCTTTGGAAGAGATATCAGTAAGCTGGCTGCAAATTTTGGATTTTATATTATTCATTATGGAAAAAAGCTTTCGCAGCTGTATGTCGATGAAAATATTGTTAAAATTGCATAAGCAAGTTTCTTTAATGAAGCAAAGCTTTGTGGAATTGAATTCCAAGTTCCTAATAGTTTCATTTCAATATTTTCATAATCCTTTCCATTCAATCTTCTCCTTTCTGAATCTTCGATTTCTGCTCTTAAGTCAATAAATTTCTGCTTCCAAATAGAGCTAGATTGAAACTCTATTAACTGCATTTCAATGTCATCTAATTGTAACCAATTTAGATTATCTATAATGGTTATTTCCAGGTTAATTTTCTCCGTATTTAAAAAAATTTATTAAAGGTTCAAACATTTTTTGTCGTGCTGTGTGCCAAACAAATTTTTCTACGGGCCACTTTGGGCATGCATGCTCTAGTTTTGCCACCCCTGGGCTAGGATATCATAGGCTAATACAGCTAATATATAGAGTAAGACATCATAGGCTAATGACTAAGAATGTCATTTAAATACATTAATATATCATTATTGATGTTTTTTTAATTCTATTTGGTATCATTCTGTATTGTTTTTAAGTGAACTATGGGATATTTTTTTATTTTGACCTTCGGAACCAATTAAAATTTTTTACATAGGAAGTAATGGGAAAATAATTTTCGTTTTATGAGTTTTCGCCTAACGAAGTTATTGTGGAACGAATTAAGTTCATAAAATGAGGGAAGGCTGTACTAACAAAAGAATGATAATATAATTAAATAAATAATATATTTAAAACATTAGTAGTATTTTTTTTTGTTTAATGTAGTCTTTGCTATCAATAAAGCATATTGGATAAAGATGAGATTAGGTTAGGGGTAAAATTTGCTCACCTCTACTTTGATATCCAAAGCTATTCTCATCGCTTGGGCATATGCATCTTTCACATTTTGCCTAGCCACTTCTGCAGCATTGGCAGAGGCACGAACTAATGCTTCCTTTGTAGTTTGAAAATTATTGATAAATCCCTGTAACAAATATTCCTACATTCAATAACACATCAATGCAATATGAGACATTAAATAAACCACTACCAGTTTCCTATGTGCTTTTCAGAGTGTACTCTTCCTGAAGCATACTCTTCTTAAAATAATTTTATATTGCCATTGCTTATCTGTATGGAATACTGTACAGCTGTTTTCACCATGCATTAAAGAAAGCTTGTAAGCTCTATTGCACCCAATTCAACCAATAAAGGAGCTAAAGCTGCATCTGTTGGAAAAAGATTTCAGGCTTTACCGGCAGATGCATGAGAAGAAGTGTTCCTGGCTTTTCAACCAGGCGATATTGTAGCTGTTTTCCGACATTTCGGCATGTCTCAATTAACATGGCACTTGAATTATGCTGTTTCAGCTTTGCATGGTTGAAAATGGAACTGGTTTTGATTAACTCTCAGTTGGTTTTACATGTTTTTTTCATTTCTGGCTCCAAAAAATAAACAAAAACCATCGAAGATGTCATTTTTTATTTAACCATTATTTGAATTTAAATTAAATGGTTACATTTATATAAGTTAACAACTTAGATAAGCATAGAGTGTATCACCAGTCATGGTATCTCCCCTTCCAATTTGTCTTGTGACGAATGTCTTGCAATGAAATTGTCCCACGATGAATTTGCCAAGCGATAAATTGACACACGATGAGTTTGTCATCCAATGTATTGATGCGCAATGAGTTTGCAGCATGACTAATTGATGCACCACGAATTGACAAGGGATCAATTGACCATGATGTATTGATGGTACACGACTTCGTACTCGAATTTAAGATGACTCCTTATTTTTGCAAGCTGAAATTTGGAAAAAAACTCGTCTTGGATTCGGCTAAATACGGTGTGAACAGCGCAGTATTCCCACCAATTAAAATTTTACACCAAATTAAACCACTCTGTGAAATAGTCCACTACCTAATTTTTTGCGTGCTATGTGGAGATGGACGCTTTATGTAAAAATTGTCACTAAAATATAAATCACATCATTGCAAAAATGCGCTATGAAGGGTACATTGTTCAATGAGTTACTGTATTTAATTTTTATGATAGGACAACTTGAAATTGAATGAATTTCCAAAGAAAATTTAGTATCACAATAAAAACAAATGGAGATAGCATTACTAGTGGTTTTTGTATAATCAGGATGTGTAGAGAAAAGAATGGTGTCTGTAAGGCTTTAACAAAGTAATAAGTAATGTGTCTTCCAACCAGTTCTAAGATTACTCATCAAAATCTGCTGCAGGCATAAATGTCTTTTGTTGTCTTTGTTACTGTTTATGTGTTTTTTGTATCTTTGTGTATTCCATAAATGGAATACACAAAGATTTCAAAGGTGTTCTTAATGGGAAATACATATGAAACGGTATCAAAAGGTTGGGCGATTCTCAAATTTTTATTCCTGAAACTATAAGTCGTAATTATGTGGTCCCAGGGACTATCTTGTAGTAAAAGTTGTTCTCTATCCAAATAAATTTTTTAATCTATACCTCGTAGATCACATAAGAGCACGGGAGAGAAATATATGGATTTTTAATTGTTGCTTGCTGAGAGAATCATCTTAGCAATCGATGTAAACCAAATATGCAATGTTTTTTGCGGGATTTTCTAGAATTTCTATCTCTGAAACTATAACTCATAAGTATGTGGTCTAGTGGACTTTCTTGTAGTAAATGTTCTCTATTCGATTAAATTTTTTAATCTATACCTTATAGATCATATAAGAACTAGGCAGAGAAAAGTTTGGTATTTCAGTGTTGCTTGACAAGATGCCATTAAACAAGATACGAGTATAAGTTTATTAAAGTAATTATGTAAAGTGGAAGTTCTAATTGACGGATTCAGTTTAAAATCATAATTGGGCAATAAATTTTAATAACGATCACTCGTACTTAATTTAATTAAAATCCATCTAGCGGGTCAGCAGATGAAAGTTATGACGGACAGACGTGTCTATAAGGCATTCCGCTATTACTGCTTTACAGGTAAAGAATGCCTAAAATGCTGTGAAGAGCCAGTGATCAATAAATTAAAATAAGGAGAGAAACAATCACAATAAACATTACATCAACAATAACTCTTTTATGAAGGAAAGCTGGCAAATTATCATTGCAGTACAAGAAAAACAAGAAATGCCAAATTGCTCTAAAAGAAATATTGAATTTTTACCAAAAGTGTGTTGATAAATCTGTTAAGGAAAATAAACTGCACTCGGCCAAGCATGACACGAAGACGAAGGTCCTTATTTCCACGCTGTTCCTCATTCCACATCACAACCTCAAGTACTAACGTCTCCCCTGCTAGTGGACGAATCACCTAAAAATACAAAAAAAGTGATTGTTACAGGTAAACGCAACATACAGCGTGACAGATGAGCAGCAGATACAAGATATACCTCTCGATGAATTGTTTTTGGGCTTAGGTCAACTGTGTGGATGCTTCCAAGTGAAGCACTGCATTCAGTGTGAGTCTCACGCATTGTCACAGATGCTTTCATTGCCTTCACATCAAACCTCATTAGGGGACCAGCATGAGCTGCCACATGACAACTAATACCAAACTGCTCCAAATGGGCATCCACCTTCAGGTGAATTAGTTCGGGATTTAATCCACGTCGTTTCTTTTTTCCTGCCAATAAAAAAGGGAAATCAGTTGAGATGTTTTAATACAAATGACTTGGTATGGGTGCATTTAGACTGCTACAGCCTGTTGAATTTATTATATTATTGTAAGAGTAATATTCAATTTAGGAATACCATTTTCATTCAATGATACAAAATATTTAAATAACTCAGCACTCCCTCTGAATATTTTGAAATTTTCAGTATCTGCCATTAAATCAGGCTATATATTACCAAATGTTCCAAAATCAGATTGTTTTGCATTCCTAGGATGAACACATTAAGTGATAATTGATAGTAGCTCAATAACTTTGGCTAAGATAAATAAAGGTGAAATACTCCTTTAGCCAAAACAATTAGAGGGTTACAACACCCAATGCATTTCGCCCACAAGGTGGGCATCGTCAGGGGTAAAACCTGTTTCAACAGTGACTGGGAGCCAACTGCAGTCACTGATTTTCATCTACTGAAATTTCTCAGAATCTATCAGCTTAGCAAAAGTGATTACTATTACCTCTTGATACATTGATATTTAGTGTTGATGCTGTTCTACTAGGACAAGTTGGTGCCAAATCATTCATTTTTATTTTGCTGGTATTATCTTGGTTGATTCTTTGAAGTAAATTTTCTCCAAACTCTTTCAACGCCATGACAGCTTCTGCATGAACTGCAAGGACCACTCCAGTAAGATGAATGTTCAACGACCGCTCCACAGACTTCCACTCGGTCTGGAAGTCAGGAGATTTGTTGCTAACCTAAATTAAGAAAAATATATTCAGAAAAGAGAGGATATAACAAGCTGACAATGAAAATGCAATAATTTTGATTTGTCTTGTATGTTAATATACAAGCAATTCAGATGAAATTTTCCTTTCATCAATTTAAGAGAAGACAAAAAGCAATCTTATAATATGATAGAATATGTTTGAGGCATTAGGAATACCACTGATTAATCAGATGTCAAAATGTATCATACTGTGTAAAAATTGGTATAATGCTCATATATATGATTAGACATGAATGCATTAGATCCACATAGAGTAAAGAAGGATGAAATGGAATTAAAGACTAGAAACCCATAATTTCCTTCTTCCATTACAGTGAGAGTTTGACCTGAAATTCTTTCCAAAAGGCTGAAAACATTCATTGAAATATAGAAAATTAATTAAATTCTAGTCTTAAGTAGCCTCTTATTGGGGTTCAGGATACCTTCTAGAGTGCACAGACCATACCTTCTGGAGCAGTGTTTCTCAACTGGTGGGACACGAAGGTCATCTAGGTGGGATCCGAAGTATCAATGGTAATTAAATGTATAGCTTGTTCTCAACGAAATTACTTCAATATTTAAGGTTTTTAAAAATGTCCATAAGTATTAATATGGTTCTGAAATGCAGTTGACATAAAAATACAATTCTTGGAAAAGATGGGGATTGTTTTTATCATTGCGGGACCAAGTTTTTTCAAGAAAATGGTTGGAGGGACTAAGGTTTTTTGATAGAATGGTAGGTGGGATGCAAGATGCAAAAGATTGAGAACCAATGTTCTAGAGTGCATATGGATCATACCATCTCAAGTGCATATGGACCCAGAAATTACTAACTAGTTACTGTATTTTCTGGTGAATAACACTCATCACTGAAATGATTTATTTCTAATAAAATACCTGCCATACTTTGGGATACCAACTTAAGACAACCTTAACCATATTCATTACTGATAAACTCTTAAACTGGTAAAGTTGTGGTAAATCATAGTACAGTATAAAACCTTTTATCTGGATATCCAGTTAACTGGCTATTTTTAAAAGTAATTCATCTTCCCAAAATTTGTTAGGAGAAGGAAATTTAAATTTGGCACCTCGCTAATAATTACCCAGCTCACCACCATGCATTGAATGTGCTCCAAGCTTTACTTTTTCAGTGCCTTGTTTGTTTATTTGTTTACTAGTGTTAAATATCTTCTTTCCAATTTCACCCCATAAAATGTCTAAAAGGTTGGCTCTGCTGCCCTTCTTTTTATTACATGTCGACCTTTTTTCCCATGCCTAAGATGCGCTCTTTGAAATGAGTAATTTTGCAGTTTTTCTCGTCCTCGGCCGCCGCATTTTTGGAAATCGGTTACCCAAATTTTCGCGCAACACACGTACCATTTATTGTTTGCAAAGCGGCATCTTTTTATTACATGTCGACCTTTTTCCCATTCCCATTTCAGGAATTTCCTCCCTTGGCTTATTTCCCTTCCTCTCTTTCTACCAGTGCACCATCCTACACATGTCTTTTGCTGTTTTTCTTCGAGTGACATTGGGTTCTTGTTGAGTTTCTAGAAATTCAGTGTGTAATTCTCTATCTAAAGTTCCTTTTTTTTCTATACCATGTCTGATTCTGACATTTCAATGTCAAGTTACCTTGACTCTGAATCTTCCTACAAGCCATCAGAAGTAGAAAGTGATTTATCCTCATCAGAATCTGAAGGCATTGAAGAAGCATCATCCGAAGACATCAATGATATAGAAAACGTTCCAGACTTGTGGGGAGATTGCTCGAATGTTGGTCGTCCTTTTTCCTACACAGGTAAAGATGGTTTGCTGATTGAGAAGGATTTTGCTGATCCGATACGCTCATATGAACGTTTTCTGAATGACGATCTTTTGGATCTACTAGTAACAGAGACAAACAGATACGCAAGACAGTACTTAGTGTCTGAAGTCCCTAAGAGAAGATCCATGATGAAAAAATGGAAGGAAATATCATCAAGTGAAATGAAAAGTTTCATAGCGGTTCTGATGGCTATGGGTATAAACCATCTACCTAAAATGCGTTTTTATTGGTTTTACAAACCTTTATACCAGAACGACTTCATACGAAACACTATGAAACGTGATCGGTTTGAGATGCTTCTGAAGTGCTTTCATTTCAATGATAATTGTGCTGATACAAGTGAAAGTAGATTGTCGAAAATCAAGCCATTGCTTGATTTGATTTGCAGAAAATTTCAGTCTACAATAATTACTCCTGGTGAAAAAATCATCATTGATGAATCAATGGTGCCCTGGAGAGGCAGATTGATATTTCGTCAGTATCTCCCTGGAAAAGCAAATAAGTATGGTGTGAAGTGCTACAAACTGTGCACACCTGAGGCTTATACTTATAACTTGAAGATTTACACAGGCAAAAATGAAAACCCAAATGGAAGCGGGAAAGGACACGCCGAAAAAGTGGTGCTGGAGTTGACTGCAGGAATTTTGAACGAAGGTAGGACTTTGTATATAGATAATTTTTATACAAGTGTATCTCTCTGTGAAGAGTTACTAAAGAAAAAGATCAATGTCTGTGGAACACTAAGACAAAATAGACGGGGAAATCCAAAAGAGGTTTGCGCAAAAAAAACTGAAAAGTGGAGAGATTTTCGTGAAGGAAAAGAATGGTGTAAGAGTGATGAAATGACAAGATAAGAGACCAGTGCTTATGATTTCTTCGGATCCAGCACATACAGACATTCTAGTTCCATCAGCGTCTAAGTCATGGAAAGGTGAAAAAAATGAAGCCATCGTCTGTGATGGATTATAATTTTGCCAAAAAGGGTGTTGATGTTTCCCACCAAATGCCCTCTTATTATACCTGCATAGGAAGAACGATGAAGTGGTATAAAAAGGTAGCAATAGAACTTATTCTTGGAACGTGTATGGTGAATGCATAGGTGATTTATAACAAATACGGGAATGTGAAAAAATGGACATGCTCACTTTTAGGGAAAATATTATTTACGGGCTTACTCGAGATAATGGTGAAAGCAGTGGTGCTGTTGGTGGTGGTGGTGATAAAGCTAGGAAGACCAAGAAGAAAGTAGTGCATAGTCTAGGAACATATCAAGGGTTAGCCAGAGATTGTAGAAAGAGATGTATCGGCTGCTATGAAAAACATCGTAGAAATAAAGGAGTGAGTGATGCGAAAGCAAAAAAAGTAAAAACATTCTGCAAAGACTGCGATGGACAGCCGACGATGTGTTTAGACTGTTTCAATGAAAAGCATAAGTAATGTTTGTAAATTTAACTTCCAACATATATTTTATTACATTATTATCAACTATTATTTCCTAGGTATTTTTCTTCAGAAATATTCAACTTTTACATTTATATTCATAAAGATATAATATTTGTATTATTACTAAAATATCATCTTAGATTTATCTTGAATAGTAATTTTAAACTAAACCATTTATTGATAATAAATACAATTTCAAACTAAAATGTATGATATTATTTTCCATTGCAATTCTCCGATTTTTCATGGATGGTGCAGCGAGATCAAATAAAATTATTTTTTTTCATGGTAAAATTTCATTAACTAAAAATATTCATATGCAGTATATATGTATATATCCTCATAAGAGCATAAGCTAAATACAGAATCCGTCAGCATAGGCTTCAAAAGAAAAAAAGTTAAGATAAAGGTATGGGGAGGGACCCACCGGTGGGTCTCAATGCCAATGGGGGGGTAGAGCCGGGATCCACTGGTGGGTCCCGTCATCTCGAACCTGTTAATATACCACTTATTTGTTTATAAATGTATAAATACATCTATAAAAAAACTTAGGTTTTCTTTATGGGTGGGACTTGGATATCTTGAGGAGGTGATATGAAAAAAATTTCGAATCTCCAGCACATCTGGAAGTGTCTAAACATTAGTATCGTCCTGCATATATATGTTATCTGTTATATCCTTCTCTGTAAGAAACGTCGATATATAATGATACTAGTAGAAGATGCAAGCAAGAAAAAACGAAAATCTTGAAAAAGTGCAACAATGCGGCCGCTAAAAATTCGCAATTGTTTAAACAGATTTGCAAGGTTTATGTATTTCCGAATGTACCACAGAGTTTTTTTAATAAGCAGAATTCTTAAAAAAACGAAATAGGGATTATACAAATTTTGATATTTTAATTTGTTTGGCTGTTAAAAATTCTTCAAGTTTAAACAAATAGATAAGTGTTTAGGTACTACGAGATGAGTTTGATTTGTTTTGATGTTAAAAATTCATGTTTTAAAAAATTGAATACGGTTTTGGTATTACTGGATGAGCTAGGAAGCTAAAATTTTCAAGTTATGTACAGAGTAGTGCATTTGCACAAATAAACATTTGAATCTCTCCATAAAGATATTGCGGCGGCCGTTAAAAATGTTTAAAATTTAAACAATTGGAAAAATATTATTTCACTTCTAGAAGTACTACAACTTTAAAATTTGGCAGAAATGTGAAGCATTAGTACCCCATAATGGAGAAAGTATAAAATTCTTAAAATTTCAAAGTTTTGGGATTGTTTTAATCTATTATTTTTACGTAAGGGAAAAACGAAAATCGCTCCAGAGGTGAAATATTTATATTTTAAAAAATATTTGTAATGATGAAATATGAAAAATGAATTTTTTTTTATGCTGAGATGTAATGCTTGCAGAATGCAAGCACCAACTACTTGTGTGTGTGTGTGTGTATATATATATATATATATATATATATATATATATATATATATATATATATATATATATATATATATATATATATTTAGATGTTGCATGTCACATTATCAGGTTGTGTATGGGATTTAGATTCCAACAGTACACTTAGTTCATGGATAATTTGTCATAAATCCAAAAATGTAATTGTAATTTTCTTGGTTTAAAGTTACGATTTAATTAGTTAAAGATCAAATTACGTTTTAAACATACTTTTTACATTGTTGAAAGTGAACAGTAGAAATTTACTGCCATGTAGAGCCAAAACTATTCAATTTTTGAAGACCTTATTTTTCAGGAATTTATATAGTATAAAAATTTAAATAAATAATAAATGTAAATTTTGTGGAATTCCGACATAAAAAGTAAATTTAAATCATTGAATTGAAATGCCAAAAACTGCCAGCCCTATATTTAAGTAGTAATTTCAATCGTCGATATTTGTTGAAAATCTTTCAGGAAAATAAATGTCGAATTTACCAAGTAGCTATTTGAAGTGTCGATATTCGTCAAAAATCTCTCGGAAAAATAAACGTCATTTTAAGCATCGATTTAAAAAAAAAATAAACCAAATCCTAGCAAGCTTACTTATAGTCCTTGCGAAAAACAAACCTATTCGCTCCTTCCTATAGTCGATATCTCAAATTTAATTGTTGTGTTTGTGCTTTCAGTAGTACGTGAGAATTACAATTATCTATGATACCCTAAATCACTGTGCATGATGCAATTAGTGTTTTGGAAAAAGTAAAAATCTTATGTATTATTGGAAGAAAATACTGATGATGATGTTTTCATAATATGCATGATATTGAAAACTGGAATAAGTGAACTTATACCCTTATGGGAATTAACTTTATGTTAATTCGATTAAGGAAAAATGAGAAAATATATTTCTATAACTCGAATTCTCTATAACTCAAATAATTGTTGCTTTCTCTTGAGATTCGAGTTATAGAAGTTCCACTGTATATATACAAATATTTAAAAATATATTTCCATAACTTAAGTTTTCTAATATTTGAATAATTTTTACTTTCCCTTGACATTCGAGTTATGGAAGTTCATTATCAATCACAGTGCGTGATGTAATTAGTGTTTTGGATAGAGTAAAATCTCACATATTATCGGAAGAAAATATTGATGATGAAGTTTTCATAATATGCATGATATTGAAAATTAAAGTTATATGCCTATGGGAATTACCGTATTTACCTGAAAGGAAGATGAGGTTTTTTCACAAAAATGCCATTAAAAATATTAGGTATCGTCTTAGAATGGAGTATGAGGATTTAAGGTGACAATACACCTCCATTTTAAATGCACCATGAAACACCAAGAAGTCAAGTATATGTCTGTTAAAATATTTATTATTGCATAAAGTAATACATCCCATTTAATTAATTACTACAATATTTAAAAATTTAAGGTCAAATTTCTTAAAATTGCACCCACAGACCGATGGTTCCACTTTGCCGGTAGGGAAGTGTTTAGAGCTGGGTAGGTAATCGCGTGACAAGTTGAAAGAAATTGACTACAGCTGGGTGGTTCCGTGCATAATATGAAACACAAAGTCATGTAGGCACCAATTAAGTTGTCTAGTAATACAATGTAAAAAAGACTGATACAATTTAAACGTATCTACTACAATTTAAACATGATGCTTTGCGTTTGGTATGCCAATGGCTGACGTAAAGTGGACATGAGTTTCAGAGTGTAGAAAATTTACGAGAGCACTTGAGTAGTACATGCTTTGCTGAGTTTTAAAGTGAAATAGTGACAAGTTATTATTTATAACTTTTAAATAAGTTACCCTAAACAAATGGCAGATCACATAGAGAAAAAAGGAACTGAGGTAAGAGGGAATGTATCGAAAGGAATTAGAAGAAGTTACGACAGAAATTTTAAGTTAATGGTGATGCGTTATGCTGAAGAAACAAATAATTGTGTGGCAGGGAGGAAATACAATGTGGAAGGAAGGTGGAAGCAAGCAAAAGAGAAACTTGAAGGTACTAACTCAACATGGAGATCAGTTAGTGGGTCAAAATGAGGCTGATTTCATGCATTAGAAGAGGAAATTGCAAACTTTGTGCATGTGTGACACATCGTAATGGTTTTAGCCTGCGACGAAGGACTTCACTTTGCCAGCGTCTACCTTCCGACCTCACGGACAAACTAATAACTTTCCAGAGACATGTAAGCCTTGAGGTAGTTGCCATAGTATTTAAAGATTTTCATTGTTGAAAAGAGGGAAAAATTCACACTTTTTCTGATTAAAAGCAGATATTTACACTAATTCAGTACGTATTTGAATTTTGTCTTAAAAAAGAATCCTGTTTTTTCACATAGACAATTATTCTTTTTGCGAATTCCTATCCCAATTTTAAGTAATTTAAAAATGCATTTTTAGAAAGCTTTGCACTGAATTTTTCTTATGGGGTATTGAATTGGAACATTGGGATTAAAAAGACCCCTTAAATAATATGAAATTTTTTGTGATTTTTGATTTTTCTCATCACTTGTGCCACTCGACCTACCTACATGCCAAATTTCAGATTTCTAGCCCTTCTAGAAGTACTAAGAAGTTTTATGTGATATGGTAATTGGACAAGACAACAGTCGTTTGTTATGGTTGGGCATTCATAAGTGATAATATGCGGGTCTTATGGTAAACCTCTTTATAGTGAACCTCTATTATTAAAATTTACATAAATTAGGACCCTTCCATTTCGATATATAAAGGTTTTACTGTAATAGTAAGTACCATTCAAAATTTTTATCTTTTAACAAATAAGGCACTGCTAAGAATAGTTAATAGCAAAATTCCATAAAACATAGCTACACAGAGAAAGAGACAAACCTGTATATAGTGAATGCTTAGAAGGTGCTCGTGAGGTTTATTTTGTAATTCCTCTTCTACTGGTTCTTTCAAAGCATCCATCACTGCTAGCATATGGATTGGCTCTTTGCCTTCCAACGAATCATGTTTCAGTGAAACACTTCCAATATACAGTGTAACACTAAGGTCATATGTGTACTGTTTCACTTGTGCTTTCAAAGTATCTAAACGGAATTCAATGACAGAGACCTCTACTGGATCAACCTCTCTTCCCACACTCAAAGAAATCTCTGAAAGTAAATGGATGCCAACATTAAGGACAATTCTGTTATTCTATCAGAAATATTTATTTAAAACTATGGTTTTGTTTGAATACAAAGAAAAACAAGGAACCCAAACAATTTTTTTAGAATAACTTTGTTTAATTTCAGTTAAATATTTCAGCAGAATTAAACCAAGTTATTCTGAAAAAAATTTGTTTTCATTTGTGTATAGCGGAGTTCTAAAAAGTCATGACTAGTTTAGTGAAAAAAGGGACATTAAATGTTCTAAAAATGCAGCGAAAGCACTGCAGACCAAACATCTGCATACAAAAATCTCTATTCCAACTAGATGAGCTTGTCTTTCAATGCTAATTTTTATTATTAATCATGTCTATGAAATGCCTGCAAAAGTAAGAAAAAAGTCCATCCATACTTGCAGATATCAATTAACCTTCTTGAAAAAAAAATCAGGTCAAGCAACAATATGTACATGCAAATTATATCACAAAAATGCTGATCTTACCTTAAAAATTCTTATGTTACCAGTATTGAAATTTAAGAAGAGAAAGAATGCTATGTATGCATGCTATATTAATACAGTGGAAACCATTTAATATGTTTTCATTTAAGGTGTTTTCCTGTGTAAGACATTTAAATCATTGTCCCAAATGAACTCCTAATTAAAATGAACTTAATGCAAACCTTTATAAATAAAATTTTATCAGCTTAGCATGTTTTCTGTAAAATTTCAATAGAAGAAAAGTAAGATATTTACGTAACAAATGAACATCGAATGCATGCATGCATTATTTCTGGTGTTACCGTGACTTCTGGCATTACCATGGTTTCTTGCATTACCGTGGCTTCCTGCGTAAATATAGTATCCGGCTTTGAGTTGTCGCAAAGACTGGCATCATACTTGGTTGTTTGAAGTGGTTTTACCAAATTATATAGCAATTTCTTTTTAAATTCATTTTAATAATACTAGGATATAATTTTCAATGTGGGCATAGCATCTAAGGCGAGAATCAAAAGAAAACCACTATCAATCAGTGAAAATCTGGATAATCCAAACACTACACGAGCAAAGATGGTGGAATTAATCGCCATATTTATCTGAATCCAAGATAAGGTTTTGTCCAAATTTCAGCTTGCAAAAAAAAATAAAGGTCGTCTTTAATTCAAGTACAAAGTGGCATACCACTGTGTTGGAGGTGGCTGATGCACATCAGAGAAAGTGAGTCTATTTTGGTTCGCTGCGATTTCTTCTGCAGCTTTATATATATGTTTATATGAAGACTAAAACAAATTTTTATTTAGACTAATGTATTTCAAATGTTTTATTCTATCCTATTTCTCCTAATCCTTCAATTAGAAGAAACTTTTTGGACGTTTTCCTGCTTAAGAAGTTTGAATCTCCCGGTTCCTTGGAAAACATCTTAACACATTCAATGCCACTGTCGACTATGTGTCGACGGATGCAACCAAGCGCAGGTGACCGCATCTGCCGCTCTGTGATAAATGTAGTACCATTACGCGGCGGCTTGCTCGTTTGAATTCGCCTAGGTCTCCGGCTCCTTAGTTTAGCTTTCATCCGTGTACGTGTTGGTTGCTTTCTGTTTTCGGCGAGTTTTTCCTGAATTCTGAATACAACAGCAAGGTACGGTATTTATATACTTATACGTGCACCTTATATAAATAACTTTTTTATATTACTATTAATTTATTATTATTAAGAAATAATATACAAAAAACGAAATAGGTTTGTAATTATTTTTATATTTCTTGGAAAATTATTAGAAATTCTCTGGACATCAAAAAAAATACGGCGGACTCACAACCTGGACCATCAGGACTTATACAACGCAGAAAACAAAAAGATCCTGAAGAATCTTCTTGCTGAAGAATTTTCTTCAACTGAGGATGAAGATTTCAGTGTTAGTGATACTGATTTAGATGAAGGTGATATGGCAGATGAAGAAGAGGAATCAGATGAAAACATTCCTGTAATTACAAAGAAAACTGGCGTCTCTCGGAAAGTGAAGAAAGGGAACATGCCATCTAGCGACACTGATGATGGAGAATGGATGGATCTTCCTTCCGAAAATCCTCTCTTTCATTTCTCGGGTAAATCTGGCATAAAAGTGAACGTGCCCGGTACTGAGCCGATCGATTATTTTCATTTGTTGGCAAATGCCGATTCTTATGGTTTCATTCTAAAACATTCAAATAAGTATGATGAAAGAATATTTACAACGGGACAGATGAGACAATTGGCAGTGGAAGAATTTAATACATTTCTTGGGTTTTGTTTCATACAGGGACGATATGAATGAACAGACTCCAAGATTATTGGAAAAAGGATGAACTTTTTAATTTGACATGTTTTTCAAGGCACATGAGTAGAAATAGATTTTTGTCTATCCTTCGTGAACTCCATTTTTCCGAGAATGGAATCTCAGGTGAACCACAGGACCATCTTGAGAAATTAAGACCTTTGAGTGATCATTTCAATAAAACTATGGATGTCATTCACTCTCCGAGTAGGGAATTATCCTTGGATGAATCAATGGTTTTATGGAGGGGAAGATTGGTGTTCCGGCAGTATATCAAAGGTAAAAGACATAAATACGGTGTTAAACTGTACTTGTTGGCAGAACCTAGTTGTCTTGTTCAAAAATGCCTTGTCTATACCGTAAGGGGAAATCTGACCGAATTGGGGAAAGATCATTGCAGTAATGTGGTGATGAAATTAATGGAGAAAAAGTTGGGAGTTGGCCATAGCCTTGATTACATTATTTCTCCAGTGCAATGTTGTGTACACATTAAATGAATATGAAACCAATTTAAAAGTAGTTCGTATATAATGAAACAAAGTTGTTTTTCATTGCTCACATTGAGACCTTTTGAATGGACAGAGAACGGATCTTGGTTCGCCGGGTTTTGTAAGAGCGTATGTCCGAATCAAGTGAGCATATTGAGAGGTAGTCAGAAAGTGTAATGAGCCTAAAACCGAAGAACACCTGTATTGTTTACACTTGGAACAAAATAAAAAGGAAATGTTAATATGGCATGTGCATTAAAAACAGTTATAATTCATTACCATACTTACTATGACCCAATAATTTCAATTTGAAAATGTTTATAACGAAAGATGTCAGTTTGGAAACAAAATAAAAAGGAAATATTAATGTGACATGTGCATTAAAAACAGTTATAATTCAT
This sequence comes from Tanypteryx hageni, assembly GCA_028673005.1. Taxonomy (NCBI): domain Eukaryota; kingdom Metazoa; phylum Arthropoda; class Insecta; order Odonata; family Petaluridae; genus Tanypteryx; species Tanypteryx hageni. The sequence continues at coordinate 272,245,224 of CM054112.1, forward strand.
TATAATACTTACTATGTCTTGATTATTTCAATTTGAAAACGTTTATAACAAATTAATGTCTGTTGTATCTAGGTAGTAAGCCTACTTGTTTAAACTTGAAATAAACACATTACCAAGAAACTCAGAGACTTCTATTATTGCCGCTAAGGCCACGTTATTTCCTACAGCATCATCTTAACATCAACCATTACAACTATGTCGAGCAGAGCTTAGCCAGTCAAGAAAAATCTCAATATCTCACCAACGGTATGACTGATTTCAATTTTATCATTTTTCTGCAAACCTGCAGGTCGAGATGTTTAATTTGATGCATCTCACGTTAAAGTGGCTGCTACCTTTGCTTTAAAAACCTCATTTTATTACACTATTAATATATAGGCTATTAATATATAGATTGTGTTATAAATATATATTTGTCTTTAGTGTAAGTCAAATTATTATTAGTACATAGATCAGCCAGTACATATATAGTATAAGAGATATTTGACAAATATGGAAAATGGCAAGAGTAAGCCTCCACATATGGGCGACCAATTTTAGCCAAAACCCAATCAAATCTTGACATTTTAATAGAAATCTTAAATATGAGATTTTTTTGCTGATTTGATTTTTAGTTCTTGAGTTACAGTGCCCACACACAGGCCTCATCATGAAAATAGTGAAAATGTATTCAGGGGATCTTAAAATGTATATTTATATTGAAATCTCAAATTCGTTTTTTTTCATGAAAACAGTACTTTCTCTAATACTGTGTTTGGAGAAAGTAAAAATAATTAATTATGCAACTCAAAAATACCTATTAAGAAAAATATTCCAAATTTCACTTTATCATAATGAGACAATTGTGCATGTTTGATACCATGGCATTTACATACAGCACACACTGTTACACTTAAACACTAAGGTAAATTAATTCCCTCACCATTTGCCTGAAATGTTAGCTCCAAAAGAGCGGATTGCAAAACAACAGGAGTACTAGGTAATTGAAGTTGGTAATTAGATGCAATCCTGTCACCAATAGTTCCTAATTCATTAACATTATACATACTGGAAGCAAGGGAACAGGTCTCCTGAAATTAATAAACAAATTTATACATCAAATCATATTATAAATGTTGGACTTGCTAATTCAAGAGTTGCTTATGTTTCACAGTAACCTATGGCAGCAGTTCTCAACCGGGGGTACATGTATCCCTAGGGGTACAAAATTTCTTCAAGGGGGTACAGAGTGACAAGGGTGCTGACAGTGCCAACAGTGCATTGATGCAGACCCGAGGACATTTTTGGGAGAGGAGGAAAATAAAAAAAATTAACTTAAAATGGGTGCCGAGTGAGTGAGTATCAGTACACAAGACGTTCTTAGTATACAAAGTTTTAACATTGTAGGCAAGGGGTGGGCCGGTGAATACGAGGAAAGGAAGAGACATAAATCGCCGATTTATTTAATTGTCCTTCCACCTTACAGATGGAATTCAGTTAAATATCTTGGGAGATTAACCAATGCTGAGACAGGATTCTCAACTTTGACAGTAATAAAGATTCGGAACCGCAATCGTCTGACCTCCTAACACAATATCATCCTTGCAGTAACCAAAATGCGCATCGAGAAGATTATATCTGGAAAACAGGTGCAAAATCACACTAATATAAATAATTCAAAAATAATGTAACTTGATAAAATTTCTACAATACCAAGTTACATTAATTTTGAATTGATTTCTATGAAGTAACTGGCAAAACAGTTGACTATAATAAAAGTAACTTTTTACGTCTAATGCATAACTGCACATTGTTTGTTTAGCCTTCCAAACTGTAGATATATTGTTACTCCCCTTGTATTGTTAGTTTCTTTAGGAAACATCGTAGTAGCAAGGCAATTCAAGGCAGTGAATATGGCATGCTATTTGAAGATTGTGAAAGTTACACATAACACAAGTGCTTAGGAAATAACACCAAAACTTCACTAAATCTACCCCATTAGACTCAAAAATTGCATGATCAGCCTTGGCGCAATTTTCAATATCTTCAGATGATGATACAAATCACGTTAAAACCATTCGTGCAAGGTATAACTTCTACAAGATTTTTACGACAAAGTTTTAGTGTTACTTCTTCAACAATGTAATTCAACAAAGTGACCTCAACTATAAATTGCATGCATATTATCAAGTGTTGCAGCAGTAATGGGACTTTTTATTTTTATGAGTAAGAACACTTGAAATTTTGTACTCCATTGCTGTTCTGTAATACTTCATTTTTGCTTTTATATATAAGTAAACAAAAAAAATGAAATTGTTTCAGAAATTTTTAAATTCATAACCTTGTTGCCTCTTATAGTCTGAATTGTCTTATATTCCAATAGATATGGCAAATAAATTAATAAATCATCTTTATAAATTACAAGTGATTTTTTAAATGGTGACTAATGTATAATATTGCCCTCAATGTCATAATAGTAATTTTGTTATATAAGTGAACCTTGATCATAAAATGCAAGTAGGAAAGGGGGTGGGGTGGGGGGAGGGGTTACACAACAATGTTGAAAATTAACAAGGGGTATATTACCAAAAAAGGTTGAGAACCGCTGATCTATAGTGAACATTTTTGAAACAGGCATTCTTGCCATGAAGGCATTTGAATGATATACAAACACATTCCATATAAGTTTTATAATAATATTGACACCTTTCGCAACGGAAAAATCATATAAAGCCCCTAATGAACTTTACCGTATGGTTATATTCAATGTTAATGGGTCCTCCAATTAAGAATATTTTGTATGAAAAATATTTCACTCAATTAATTACAACAATCACCTCATCAAAATTTTTATCTCGGCTACCAGATATATGCGTTTTGCACATCTCCACATTGTATGGGGCCCAATATGTGAAGCCCATCATATGAATGCATAGCAGGGAAATAGAATGTTTCTGGTATGCCACCAACTACAAGGCCCCTGAACACTAATTTAGAGCCTATACAACAAGATAAATTAGTTGATTTAGTGCAAATTCTCTACATTATCAATTTTGATTTCTTATCAAGCAATTCAATTTATAGTGCAAGTTTATGAAAAAATCTCATTAGTATTTACATTTTTTCATTTGAAAATAACTCTGTTGATTGTGAAAAGAAGGTATCAAAATAGAATTATAATTATGGTGAGGTGAGGTAAGTGCATTTTCAAGTTAATCCCTTAGGTGGGCTAAGTGCATATATGCATGCATCGAAGTTGCTCGCCCGGTGGGGAGCATGCATATAAGTGCGCTATGAAAAACAATTTGTCTCTCTACGGACTAAGCGTAAATATGCACGCCTTCTCTGACATGCTAGGAGGAAGTGTTCTGCCATCTGGTGATTTTTTTCAACTTGATGTTCACTCTCTGAGATGCAGTGTATGCATTCAAAAAAGGGACATTTTGGCGATGTTTTGGTGCAGTTTACGAGCAATAAAATCCCTAAAGGTATATTTGGCTTGAGCTTCTATTTGATGAGTTCATACTTCGAATGTTTTTTGTTCTAGTGAGAAAGCCTGATTAGTAGGAAATATGTTTTACGCTATTCTTCGTCTATGTTTATGTAAAATAATTTACTCAGGCGATATTCTTCCATGCTGCAACTTTACTATATATGCGGTTGAACTTTTTTTTGAAGAGATAATTTTAGGAACAAGAAAGCTTCAAAAAAATTTGTAGGAGGCATTTCATATTGGTGCTAAAATATCCTAAGGTTACATGGTATAACCATAGGATATTTTAACCTGGGATGTAACTTAAATCCCAGTTTATTGGCTCCAGGAGTAGGATAGGCAATCCTCCCACTGCAGGACAGTGGTTTACAATATGTCGAATTTATCCACGCAATCACGCTAAATTGCAATTAACAACTTGAAATATGGGCTTAAAAGATCCAGAAAGACAAGAAAAAATTTGTGAGGACATATGGCTTTTTATACAATGGATAGGTGAATGAAAATACGCAATGAAAAATTAAAAAAATCACTCAAATTATTAATAAAATTGTTATTTTTTCAACAGAATCAATTTCATGATTTCCATATCATATAACTTTATGTTTTCCATGATATATCCGAATTTCACCCCTTAATTTAATCACATAAAAATGCCCCACCTGGTGAGCGATATGTGATAATTTCGTGCCCACTTAAGGGGTTAAGTGCATAGCTCTTTCGTAGGCTTTTTATTCTTGAGATATAAGAAATGCCACCTAATTAATGTCTTTTTCACCATTTGATTACAAGAGAGCAGCCTCAATCGTGCCCTTGTGTAAGATCAGCTGACAAACTTGGATAATAATTGTTCAACCTCGTCTGCAGAGTTGTGACATTGTTTTTGATCTGTTAACATCGCCTTTCATTTTAGCAGCAACTTCATGATCTGCGATAAGTTAAACCTCCTAGGTGTGCTCTTTTTATCTTTGATATTAGTTTTTTATATTGAAGCAAAAATAAAATTTGCCACGGTCTGCCCTTTTCCACCTAAAATTTAGCAGTGTGGCAAGGAGCATAAACCTAATTGTTACCCCTCTTGTAAATATCCAACCTCGTGTGATCTAAATAGGCATTCTGATTTTTTCTTTTCAGGTTGGGTCTGCGGATAAAATTGTATAACTACTAAAGATATTTTCCTGTTACAAAAAACCATTTTGAAGCTCAGATTCCATAGAATGTGATCTTACCCAATGGTAATTGAGGCAGCAACATAGGACAAAAAGGCACTTGGTCAGCACTTACTCCACTTTATGGGGCAAGTGCAGTCAAACAGCATCAAAATGCCATGCTACCCAAAAGACGGGGATTATGAACCAAGGAATTTATGGAAACTGTTGACATGATTTTAATCTCTAAAGCAGCTTCTGTGACAATCTTATAACTTTGACTTTTTGGTCTGCACTTGCCCTCCCTCACCCTATGACCCTAAAACAATTAACTATTTGGCATTATCATTTAAAATGATAAGAAGCAAGGGAATCAAACCATAGAAAGAATATGCTCCTCATTTTCCTCTTGTCCTGGAAATGGAAAACTCTGAAGGAGATTGGCAAGGCTCAGCAGACGCTCATCTGAATGTAAAAAGAGAAGTAGTTTAATAACGATACTGAAAATAAATAGCTCAAATAGTAATCACAGTAAAATCTCATTATAATGTACAGTAGTCCCTCACTAACTGTGGTTTTGAATATCCACAGTTGTAAAATTGTACCTGGTTTTGCCAATTGCAGTATCTAGTCATGAGTATCTGCAGTTCTCCTCATGTCTAGTTGGGTATTTTTACTAATATTAAAATTTGTCTTAGCAAAAAAGATATGCACTAACTATTCTTTACAAGGAGAGGCCACGAGTTAGTCGAGAGGTGGAGGTTATTTAAAAGTGTTGATTTTTACCAGCGTTCTTTCAATCATAAGGCCAGGCAGGCTGCGTCAGCAGTGGTTACTCTACCATTATTAGCCTACTTTCCAAAAAATGGAAAGTAGTCTTATGAGATCGCCTTGCTGTGTGTGTCCCATCCCATTAACATCTTCTTTGTGAATGGACTGATTTCAATTAAACTTGGTGTAAGGCTCTCGGAGACTACCTCTTGGCCATAATTTATATTTATGGTCAACGTCTTTTGAATTTTAAAATATTTAAGAATTATGATATTGGAGTGGGATTTTTACTGTTCTAAAGGAAAAAAGTGAAGATTCTTATTCTTATCACACAATTTTTATTTTTGATCATATTTGTTTGAATTTCTCTCAAAAACTTTCGTTTCGGCATTTTGAGTCATTTTTTCAATTTGTTGCTATAGTGATTATTACTGGCAAACTCAGCTGAAGCATTGCCGAGTGCACATTCCATCCGTGTTTCGATTCATAGCTAACAAGGCAACAATCAACCATTAGGTCGATTCATAGCTATCAAGGTAACAATCAACCCTTAGGTCGATTCATGGTTATCGGAATCACGGGGAAAATATGAATAATACATATTGTTGTCAGTAATCATACCAACTCTGTAAACAAAATGGCGCTTCTTCTTGTGTAATTTTTACAGCATCTTTGGTGAGAGAATTTTGTTTTTGGTTTTTGTGGTCTCGAATTTTTACATATTAAAATTGTATTGAAAGGAAGTTAGGCGGATTAGTTCTTTCCAGAACTACTTTTATTATTAACTAGCTGTGTGACCCGGCGTTGCACAGGTGTGATTCGGGATTGCACCCACCCCTCTTTCCCTCACACATCCCACCCCTCTTTTACTCACACCTCACACCACCCACCTCTCTTTCACTCACCCCTCCGACCACCTGCCTCTCCTTCACTCACCCCTCCCACCACCCACCCCTTTCACTCACCCCTCCCACTGCCTACTGAATGTCATAAAGTAGCGTAGGAAAATGGGTGTTCACAGAAAAATCGCCATATCTTTGAAACAGCATATGTTAGAAGGATAAAATTAAGCATAAAACCTCTTCGAGATTCTGCTTAATCTTTCGGTGAAAGTTTCGTGAAAATCAGCCCAGTAGATTAGGAGATCTCGAATTGCAAACTTTCAAACTCATCTATCATTAAGCCTTTTATATATATATGGACTAGCTGAAATTACCCGGCGTTGCTCAGGTCTTTAAGTCAAGACAAAAAATATTGAGTAAGATTTGAAAATAAATCCAAGTAATGAAACCAGGTTAATTTATATTGTAGTGCTTAATGGTATGCAATATTTCTTGTCTTCTCATCTTTTGCCCTAATAAATAAAATTTTCCCGCATCCTTCATCGACAAATTTGATGACTTTTTTTAACAAATAATCATAAACAATCTATGGAATCATAGTTATTTCACTCAAATTGATTTCCAGTGGAAGAAACTGCATCATATTATGTAGTCATGAATATCAAAAACATTAAAAACTTGGGCAGGAATTGCAAGCTCCAGGGATGCAACCGGTGAAAACATGTTTGAAGATATATATTCAAATTTAGCTTAACCATATGTTATCCCATGCAAAGGCTGATTTTGTGGGTCTAATTTGTCACGTGAATATATTCAAGTTAAAACTACGAAACAAAATGAGTTCTCAGACTTTGAAATCGAATTTGGCAAGAAAAGTGTGATGGTATGACATCGAAAGATTTATTTTAATCTAATAAGCAGAATTGTTTCAAACTTTTACCAAAGGTTCCCCACTTCTTAATGCAAGCAATGTTTACATTAATGTTTACTATTTTATCTATTGTATTGTAAATTTTTACCATTAATATAATTACGCATTCAACTCTTACTTAATATTCACATGGATATATGCACTGAAGCCTTTAAAGCAGCAATAAAATTATGTGGATTATGTCGATACTATAGCCGAAACGTAAACAATAAACAATATCTTGGTTACCGAACGCTACTGATATTTTGAAAAGCCTGAAATTATAAAAAATTATAGTACTGTCTGACCAAAACACCAAAATGATCTTTTCTGCCAACAGTCAGTGTCAACCATCAGATGCAAATGCCAATTTTAAAAAATATACACTTAATACCTAGTTCATTCATAGATCTTTTGTTTGTTTTTAATTGAACTTTTTGTTGCCTCAATTGAATCTGTGTTGATTCTCATTAAAATGAATGGATTAAGGAAAAGTGAAAACAAGCATTTTAAAAGAAGTGGACAAGAGAATGAAAATCGGGAAATATGTTAAAAATCATTTTCTCTAAAACAAAAAACATACAATTCTTTTAAGAAGTAATAAAACTATGAAGAGTTAATTTCATTGATATGGCTTTGTACCCAATACGCAGTTTTAGTAAAATGTATTGTCAGCATAAATTAGAAAAGGGCATGATCCATATATATATATGTTATAATGAGATTTTACTGCATTTGATTATTCCCATTTTGGCTCAGCTGGACAATATCAATTTTAAACTAATGTTATTTAAAAACATTCACGTATTTATGAAATAGATAAAACAAATCCTTACCTTTATTTATAACATTGAATAGAATAATTGCAAAATGAAAGACATGAAAGCCATATCATTCAAATTAATCGTAAAACAAGATAGTGTTCCCCGAATATACATTACCACAATATATCTTTTTCCGCAATTTACATTTAATTTTGAAGGTCCCGTTTTTATCCCATTCATTTTAGTACTACCGTTTTCTTCAATACACGCATCATAAAAATAACCGTCCTGCATTTTATGCACATTTCACTTGACCTTATTTTTGTTTTATTGACATTTCACCACATACAACCTAAAGTTTATGTTGACTGCATTGAAAAGACTAGTGTACATGGTGGTCAAAAGTGCCAATGTAGTCAAATAACTACGATATGCCTTGATTTGCTGCCGGGAGGTGCTGCCATCTTTCAGCTTCTTGATGGAACTATGTGCACAATCCTATAAATGCATTAAAAATTTCATTATTAATTATTCTCTTCAATAAATTACCATGTCAAAACTTAAAACTTATTTTCTTCCTGATTTCAAAGAAACATTCGTAAATCACTGCTGCCGATATTCAAATATTATGAGAAAAATGAAATTTCGCAAAACGGAATTTTTTATAATGATAATTCGCGGATCGGCGGCATTCTACAGACTATTAATTGAGAAACAGTTTTGTTCATTTTCCTTAATAACTATTGTTTAAGGTACCCTTACTTCTTGTAGGATGTCACAGAGAAACAGGAAAGCCTTACCCATGGAGGATACAGTTTCAATTTTGAAAAAATTTGACAAACATGATGGTACGTGGATATCACTGTCCAAACAATTCGGACAGCCGATTTCAATACTTAACACGATTGTTAAAAACAAAAAAATTGTCGAAGACGATGTCATTCAATGCATGTCACATACCAAAAAAAGAAAGTACATGAAGACCTCTACATGACAAGTTAGAAGAAATCCTTAAGGAATGGATCATCAATACAAGGACATCAAATCTTCCGATAAGTGGCATATTGTTCTTTGGGAGAAGGCACTTCATATTGCAACGAATCTCAACATCGATGATTTCATGGCTTTGAATGGGCGGATCGACTGCTATAGGAAAAGACAATGTTATGCACAAAGCTGTTTGCAGTGAAAGCAAAAGTGTATGTGAAATGAGCTACAAAATCATCACGCAAACAGCAAATAAATACACAAATGTTATTAGTATAATTTTTTAGATCAAATTGTTCTGCTACAGGTAAGTGCCACATTTCTTGCAAAGGTAAATGGTTGATAGCACATACAAACAAGAAGTCCAAACCAGGACTAATGCAGGCTGGTTTCCCTAAGTTGACGTCCCGCATTGATTACTTATAATGACAGGAAATGTTTTAGTATGTGTTAGTCATTCCAAGGAATTCTCATACCATAAATTCCATTTGTAATCCATAGTTTATCAATGATAGAGAAAAATTGTAAAACAAATTAATAGAGGGTTATCAGGTTTAAAATACTAAAAACGATGTCAAAATCTCTTTCTGACATTATATTTTGCATGTATTTTTTTAAATAAAGGAATTTAATAAATGTTACTGATTATACACTAATATGTCTGGATCAACTGTCAATTGCTGAAGAGTAATAGAGTGGAAAAGAAAATAACCCATTTGTTCACTCGTCTATGCTCAAGCCAAGTTTGATAATAATCGTCTCCAATGCAACAATTTGATAAAATGTGATTTAAAACGCAAAAATGCTGTTTTAACAGAAATTCAAGAAAATACAATCAATTATCAAAATTCTGTGATAAGAATTAGAATCTACATTCTTTTCCCCTTAGAATAGTACAAACTTTGCTCCGATATCACAAGTTTAAGATATTTTAGAAAACATCTCTGCACGATGGATTTGAGATTTCCTATGTAAAACAAACGGGCAAAAAACGTTCCTGGAATCGAACCCAGGACTTCAATCTTTGCCAAATAAATCCCGGAGGTGGGCCCTGGCAGCATGAGCCCCATACCAAGTTTCATGAAAATCAGTCCATTGGTTCAAAAGATGTTAGCAAGGGACACAAACACACACACACAGGACTATGTTTCCTTTGGCCTAAAAACAGACTGGAAGCTGTGAGGACATCTTATTTCTGGTGCATTGCACTTAAAAGGAAGTTAACTTACTGAAAAAAATCATTTAATCGAAATGAGGTACGTTAAAAAATGAGAAAGCCATTGATGATTGAGTGTGTTTAAAGGCTGGGCCAGTGGCATAGCTAGGTTCTCCTTCACCCGGGGGCAAGCCACAGAGATGCGACTCCCTCCCTTTGCTCCCTGTACAATTTTCCAGACAAATGTAATGTGGGGAATGTAATGGAAACCCAAGCATACTATACTAGCTTCTTAATTTGGCATATATTTTAACATAATTATTATTATTTAAAAAGTGTGCTGGTTATGTAAATGAATAAATAGATATACTCTTTATAAACTTAGCTCTTTTAATGCTGATTTTATTGTTAGTCATACTGTAACAAATGAGCGAGTTTAAAAATAAAAACTGTTTAGCTATTTTTCCTTTTCCCTCAATTTGCACTTTTCTGCAATTGACACTTTTTCCCAGGTCCCTAGAAAAGTGTAAATAAGGGGTTTTACTGTATTAAGAAAATTTCCTGGTGTTTTCTTGAACACTCACAATCAAAAGATTTATCAATTACTATATCAGATACTTGAGGGATAAAGAGCATATAAAGAAAGAGATTAGGAAATAAAAATAGTGACAATCTAATCGAGTATAGTCTTGATTATTGAAGTTAATGGATGGGAAAGGGTACATGCTTTACACAAAAAATTAATAAAACAAAAATCTAATATACTATACTATATAATATACTATACTTTAGGTAATACTTAATCATTCACTAGGCCATATTTTTGAGAAAAATTCCATTACTTGAGCAAGCTTTTGTATTCAACTACAACATTGTGACTCAAAACTCACTCAATCTCCTGATCTCACTATTTCCCATGTCTTCCTCACATTTTCTTTGAACTACACAGATGACATTATCATTGGTATATGTCGGATGAGGAAAGTTTTAGCCTGATACAGTCAATTGAAATATAATATATTAACCCATTTTGTTAAACAGTGTTGTGTGTCAGCCAGAGAAAGATAAAGCTGGACTATGCAATCTATGACCTTTGAGGTGAAAGCCATTCACCTTAGCACTTTCAGCTAAGACTGAAAGTTGTTCATGCTTGATATTGATCAATATTATCCATGCACTAGGGCAGGACAACCTTCCCTGAATGGCGAGCTGCATTAGTACCAGTGAATCCTTCAGTGGGTTGCATTGCAAATTGCCAATGCTTCGGCAGACTGGATTCAAGTTAAATGAGAAGTTACCTAGAGATTCTTAGACACCATATGAATGAAAACCATGTTAAAATTAGATTTTTAGGGTTAACATTTCAGTAAATAAATAAAAATGAGAGAATCACTGTTAAATAGTTCCACTTTATTCAATAGAACCAACTCGACCAGTTTCAACTACATAAAATCTAGTGTCATCATCAGGTATGGAAGCAAGGAAAAGGAAAGAAGTGAGGGAAGGAAATGTAAACAAGGGGCCAATGAATGGACAGGGTGAGGGGGAGGGAAAGGTTATGTTTAACAAATTTATTCCCCTCTGCTTACTTTGTTTCTTCCAAATCACCACTCCTCTCCCCAATACCTCCACTTAACTTTTCCCTCGCCCTGTCCATTCATTGGCCGCTTCTGTACCTTTCCAACCCCCACTTCCCTCCTTTTCCATATACAGTAAAACCTCGTTATTTCAAAGTTCAAGGGACCACAAAAATACGACTTCAAATTATCCGGGTTCGAAATAAACGAACTTTAAAAAAATCGAAATTTCTTATTATCCGCTACTTGGACAGTAAAATCGCAATCGCAATAATATCTATCCATTCTGCTACATAACGTATTGACCTTACAAGTTCGTACACATGGTGAATTCATGAACAGAGCTGAAGTGACCACTTAATTTATAATTCACGAACACCACCGCGTGTGAAAAATAGGATCAAGTGAACATCCCAATTTTCCCAATGTGTATTCCAAGTTACTCTTTTACACCACGGTTCGGCAGAAAAGACTTTCAACCATGCATACTCAGCCAAAAGATTACGAATATGCATGCTAAAACGATTGGGAAAACGCATGTGAAATGTTGTATACTATATAATAGATAGGAACCATCACGTATTAATTCTTTCCAATTTTGTTCAAACTTTCCATGCCATTGGTATGGTCAAAAATAATTAATTAATTCTTTATTAGCTCTAGGCAATTTCAAACATTGCATGGTAATTTTATTTCCATCCATATTACACAGCTGTAATAAAATATACGTGCTCTCACAATAACGTGGTCATATTTGTTATGACAGGTGAGGATTTTACAATTATGTACTTACGAATTCTTTTCTGCAAAACATACTAAACACACACATTCTCTCTTTGGGGCTGCTGGCAAGGGGATTTAAATCTATGAATTGCATCATACAGGCAGGAGGGAGGGGTAGGAGTCAAGCTTAGTGTAGCATGCCGAGTTTTAGTGAAGGGAAAACTAAAAAGAATAACATCAGCATGACATATTTTATGGACGATCTCTATTGTAATAAACCCCTCAGCATTGTCCTGCATACTGGACATGCAGGAAAAAACTTCATATGCGGTTGTACTGGGTATGCCGCAGAGATCGCTAGATATCTTTATTTTTTTGACGCAATAAATTTTCTTTAATCTGAAAAACCTTGATATATTTCAAAACAGTAACCTTGGGTTTTCATATTGTGCTTTATTCTGCAATTTTTCTTTTCTTTTTATCTATATTATACGTAAAATTTCGTGATTGAATTTTTGTGTAGTTATGCGAATTGTGGGTTCTAAAAACCCCTATTTACTGCTGAGACTAACTGAACCTCTGCATGAAAGCATGTGTGGTGGAAGGGTATGCAGGCACTGTTTATTTGCTTTGTGATGTCTCTCACTCTTGAGATGACACTTGCATTGACACTTGAGAGCCATATGGAAAGGGAGGAGGAGAGGAATGATCTTCGGATCTGGGCTAGTGCTTGGTTCAGCATTTCTTTTTAACAATATAATGAGAGTGAGAGAGAGAAAAACTTATCTGACATAAATGTACAAACAAGCCCATTCGAAGATATTCATGAAAGCATGATCAGAGCGCATGGGAAGCGCTTGGATCTCACAAAAAATATTCTCCTACCACTCTGAGGGAAACATTTATGCTGTACGGAGGCAGCTATTTTCCGTTATTTTTCCGTTGTGACCTTTGTTTAATTTCTAAAAGATTAAAGAGTCGAACTTATTATGGCATCTACTGATAGAAAAATGCAAGCAATACCTGGTGATGAAAAGTAGATGGAAATCTTACATGAAACTGATTCCAAAGAAAGTGTCAGTTCAGAGAGTGATAGTGAGAATAACATTGAAGATTGTGCTCAAATTACTAACGTAAAAACCTATATTTTTGGCCTTTTTTGTTGAGTGGGCAAATACGAAACCTCATCTCTCCTGTCCCTGCATGCTTTTAGCATCTTTGTTTATCCTTCTTTGAAGTTTTTTCCGAAAAATTTAGGGGGAAGAGGTAGAGATCTACGACAAAGCAGTATACGTGAAATAATCCGATAACCTGGAATAAAGAAGGTCTAGTAATGCAAGGATAAGATGATTCCTCTATTTGTATCATCTACGATTTTATTTCACCTTGACTATTAAATAAGTAAAAATAAGTTACCTGTTTGGGGGGCAATGTATATTTCATTTGCGAGAAATGAAGAACAAAAACGCAATGCCTCTTTCATGTGCGCACATGAACTTTCCACTTAAACACACAATATGGGTAAAGGTTTAGAATTAAACGAAATGTCCGTGATGCACCAGACCAGATCATGACTTCGAATTTCATTGTAGATGTATTTTGAATAATCCATACCATAAAGTATGCAAAATCCATTGATGTTGGCTGGGGACTGCTCTTAGCTTCAAATTAATTTCGAATTATCTGGGATCGAAATAATGAGGTTTTACTGTATATTTTTGTGTTGCTCCTTGCTTCCATACCTGATGATGACTAGATCTTATTGTTAGTCGAAACCGGTCAAGTTGGTTCTATTGAATAAAGTGGAATTATTTTACAAAGTGATTCTGTCCTTTTCATTTATTATGGAGTTCCACAAAGTATGGGCTTCATCCGCCGATTTTAACATTTCAATATTAAAAATCATGTTGGAATTCAATCTTAGAAATACTTTTGAAAAAGATCAAAAACAACATTTAAAAGAACTCAATTGAATTGAGAAATATTTAATAAGAGATCCCAATATAAAAGTAAATATTTTAACAGATTTTGCTAGATAAGAAATTATATTTGGTAGGTAAATCAAAAGAAAAATGAAATTGTTTTGAAAACTATGAAACATTGGCGGTGGGCCACAGGTTAGGCATCTCTGCACTAGGGTGATCATCATCTTCTGGGAATGTTTCAGATTTTAGAAGGTCGTGATGTCCACTTTGTTAAATTCATATTTTATAAAATTGGCAAAATTGTTCAGTAATCATTAAATTTAATTATATTGACTAAGGGGTTATTTCATTATCTTTATCATTTTATTTACAAAATTTCTTCTTTATTTGTAACAGTTGGACCTTGCTTAGGAGTTGTTATGATTTAAATTTTCAAAGAGTTATTAGATGGAAAGTTGAGGAACTCGGTTGTTAAGCATGAGCTAATAAATCTTTGACAGGAATTTGAGTAGAAAAAATCCTATACTTGACTGGTCAAGTACAGGATTTTTTCTCCTCAAATTTCAAATTTATGTTAAAGAGTTTTTACTTCTAACTCTTGAAGATCCTGCATATGGTTCAATTTCATCAGTGTTGAATGATGATTTATTTGAATTTTATTTGTTTCTCTTGAGATAGGATGGCAATTTAACAAAATGATACTAGATATAAGATGTATATATATGTATATATAATATACTATCATTATATATAGATGTTTCTTACAGAGGAGGAGGATATAGGAGGATACTAATGGTTAGGCACTTCCACATGAGCTGGAGATTCGAAATTTTTTTCATAGGTAGGATATTTTGCAAAACTGACTAGAAAAAAGGAAAATTTTGAACAACTGTAACAATGTGGCCGCTAAAAATTCGCAATTGTTTAAACAAATTTTCAAGGTTTATGTATTTCCAAATGTGCTACGGAGTTGAAATTTTTTTTATAAGTAGAATTCGTAAAAAAAACGAAATAGGGATTATACAAATTTTGATATTTTAATTTGTTTGGCAGTTAAAAATTCTTAAAGTTTAAACAAAAAGATAACTGTTTAGACATTACGGGATGAGCTAGGAAGCTGAAATCTTCAAGTTATGTACAGAGTAGTGATTTTGCACAAATAAACATTTCAATTTTACCATATATGAATTGCGGCGGCCATTAAAAATTATTTAAATTTAAACAATTATAAAAATATTATTTTACTTCTAGAAGTGCTACAACATTAAAAATTGGCTAAAATGTGTAGCATTAGTTCCCCATAATGAAGATAGTGTAAAATTTTTAAAATTGCAACATTTGAGGATTGCTTTAAACTATTATTTTTACATGTGGGAAAAAACGAAAATCGCTGCGGAGGTGAAATCTTTAGAATTAAAAGACTATTTGTAACGATGAAATGTCTGTCTGAAAAATGACTGTTTTTTCAAGGTGAGATGAAATGCTTGCAGTATGCAAGCACCAACTACTAGTAATATACTAAATATACTAAATTATGTAATAGAGAATGTTAATGAAATTTAAGGTGACTTGATGGCATGTGTGCAAACCTTCCACTTACACAATAGGGGTAGAGGTGTTGAATTAAATGAACTGTTCGTAACCAGACCAGATCATGACTTCTAACTTCATTGTAGATATATTTCGAATAATCTGTAATAAAAAGTAGGCAAAATCCTATGGTGTGTTGGCTGGGAACTGATCTTAGCTTCAAATTAGACCATACTTTGAATTATCCTGGATTGAAATAATGGGGTTTTACTGTAATTAAATTATAGATGTAAATTTTGAGGAGAATGAGCAATGATGGCATAAATGTAAAAAATGAGCTGAATTAAATGAGATTTAATTTTGTTAGAACTTACATGTTGATATTCTAGTATTTCTAAATGGATGTACTATTAATTATATGACCCTAAAAATTACTTTTAATAAATGGATGTTTCCTAATTGACTTAAATTCAGGGTCTTCTTCCTTTCAGGGTAATACAGGGTGCGGCGGAGGAAACTGACGATTTTTAAAATCTGTTATGCTAGCAACTGCTGGGGTGGGGTTAGCAGGACCAAGGTCAGTGGCTGGCTCGTATCATACCATTTTAGTAGCCATGGAGCAGTGGACTGCATAACACCGTGCGTTTGTTGTTGAAACATTTTCAAAAAATGGTGACTCCATTATTAAAACTCAACGGTAATTTAGCAGACATTTCAATATTCCTCAAAATGGCTCAGTTCCCAGCCATAACAACATAAAGTTATGGGTATAGAACTTTCATGAGAGTGCTTCTGCATTAAAAAGGAAACTTCCAGGCAGTGTGTGTACAGTACAAAGGCTAGAGAATATTGATAACATAAGGTTAGCTATTCTTAGGTGTCCTCATCATTCAGCCAGGAGACATGCCACTTCTCTGAGAATATCCAATCGCAGCGTGTGCAAAATTTTACATGAAGATCTCAATTTCCATCGATATAAAATTGCTGTAGTTCATGAGTTAAGTGATCGCAAAATGGCAAATCGTAAATTTTTTCCAAGCTATTTCTTGGCATTTTGAATGACGATGATGTGATCAACAATCTCCTTATAACAGACAAAGCACACTTTCACTTATCAGGTTATGTAAACAAACAAAATTATCGCTACTGGGCAGCTGAAAATCCACATCAGCTCCACTGTCCTCTTCACAGTGAAAAGTGACTGTTTGGTGTGGGGTGGCGTGCTTTAGGGTCATAGGCCCTTACTCCTTTGAAGGCAATGCATGTGCTGCGATTACAGTAACATCCAATTGCTATGTGGAAATGTTACGCAACTTCCTCGAACCAGAATTACGTCATCGTGGAATTAATCTCCGTACCATATGGTTCCAATAAGATCGGGCGACTGCCCATATGACGAGGGCATCAATGAATGTGGTGTGAGAAATGTTTCCACAGCACGTTATTTCATGGAACGGTGATATTCAGTGGCCTGCACATTCACCTGATTTATCCGCATATGATTACTTTCTTTGGGGTATCTTAAGAGTAAATTGTATACCACTAGGCCTAGAACCATCGAGGATCTCAAACAAAGAATACAGGACGAAATCTAGAGGATCCCAGAAGAAATGATGCAGTGAGTACTGAAAAACCTTTGAGCAAGATTGGAACAATGCATGAGGAATGGCAGAAGACATCTTAGTGAAGTGCTTTTTAAAAAAATAAAATGGTATTTAATGTAGTTTCTAGTGATAATAACCATTAAATAGAAAAGTAAAATTTCAATGCGTTATTTCATTTTAAAAATCGTCAGGTTCCTCTGCCGCATCCTGTATGATATTTGATTCAACTGTAAAAACTGTTTTATTTTAGAAAGCCTATGAGACAACATATCAACAAAATTGAAAAAAAAAAAACATACTAACCGGAGAAGCGTATATGAACAGGTGGAAGCCGTGCAGCCACTTTCACTTTGGGGAGCCTTGGGTCATCTGCTACAAGACACAGAAAGATGCGGACTTCAAGAGCTAATGGATGCAGCAGGTGAAGGGTTGAATTTCTTCCCACTGCACCTTCCCAGTCCTCTTTGCTGCATGCCATAAGTACCTGAAGAGGAAACCAAATGCACATAATAGACGATAAAAAAGAGGAAATATTGATGTAGCGTACCATATCAGTGAGTGTTCTGGATAAAACTGAGATCAAAATTTAAAAATGCATTTTCCAAAAGAAATCTTCAATTTTTTCAGATTCTGCACTTTATATAACTTACACTACCATTAATATCACAATTACAGAAGCATAGGTTAAAGTGGTATTATGTAACCAATGGTATGACTATATAAAGAAATGACTATAAGCTTTTGCCAAATTAAGAAACACTTTCAGCCTTCCGAATTTCTACCCATAGTTCATAAGGAATGACATTGCCTTGTGTTAGGAAATTTGGATATGTGATGTTATAACTTCCAGGTCTGGTACAACATCTTATAGCTCCAGCATAAATATTTTCGAATATGCATTCGAGAGCTACAAATTGGGCTCTTGTGCAGTAACATGGCCATCTTTTCACAAGTAACTACTCCTTCGGCAAACAATCATTAAGTTAATCCCTTCCTTGTACGTCTCTACTATATAAAAATACCTGGAGGAACATCTATGGGTTCAAAGCATGGGATTTTGCAATTACAATTTTATTACAATTCTGCTAATGCTTGGTTCAAATAAGAAATAACCAATGACTGGCTCTCCACATGCGGCTCACAAACTCCGGTTTGGACATCCCTGGTCTATACTACTGATTTATTATTTGTTTCTGTATTTATTGTGTGGGTATGTAGAGCATTCCCAACGTACCTACAGTACACACACACTCCTAATCCACCTCCAACAAATGGAGAATCTGCTGGAAGGGGGAGGGAGAGATTAGCCCTTATGTATATAGTGGCAGGAAATTGCAACCTTTGAGGAAAAGGAAAGCTGTGTAGAACTCCATAAGATGACGGTGTCCAACCCCTCAATTTATCCGAGGGAGTGGACATGGTAAATTGCCTATACTCCAGGGGCAAACAGAATTTGTCCGTTTTGCTGATCTGAAATCTGTCATCTAATTTACCAGGCATGTTCAGAACCACAAAGATACCTGATTAGACCATGTGATGGTTGCAGGCCCATGCCTAGAATCTAGTTTACCTGTGTTATATTATCAGCAACAGGATTTGAACTTACAACCCCAGTGTCATGGTTCAGGGAGCACACACTTGTCGACTGCACCACAACCAACTCTGCTGAACCACTGTTTCGCTAGCTGTATATATGGCTTGCTCATTAGTTTTTTTCAAAGTAACCAATAAACAAATCCAAAGTGGACCGCCAAATTTTAAGGAAATATTTCCTAAATCACCCTCAATCATCTCCTGAAAAATGCTTTCGAATGGCCGTGCTCCCACATATAATGCTCCTGGTTAGTATTACTTTTTTAGGTTGGCGACACTGGCAAGTGGCAACATCATGCAGCTCACTTTCCCCTTAAGCATCCTCCTCCCTGACCATTCCCCTCCATGTCACGTGACATTTCGCTCATCTCACTGCCGTAAGCTTTTAAAACTAGTATAACACACCAATGTTAATAGAGCTTGCTTTCTCCTCATTTCATGGATAGTAGAAGGGCTATTATTTGACACTATTATAAAATAATTAATCATTTTACAGAGCAACAAATAATAAAAAAAGAACTTGCACCTGTTAAGTATGGTGAGCGACTTTCACAGCAACATATATTGGGGATAAAGAACACTAGTTATGGTCACCTGACCTCCAGTTTTCCCTGATAAACTCTTTTGGGAGAATCTGGCTGGGATTTACTGTATTTACTCACCCACATTTTTCTGAAAATATTGTAACAACAAAATTGGGGGCATGAAATGCATGTGGTATTATGCCTATTGACCAGTAGAGGAAAATTTTCACATCACTGTTGCAGCTAATCATATTACAGGCAAGCAATTTCTAGGAGAATCTAGGTACTTGTACAGGTTTTTTTTGGGGTGATTAAATTGTTTTCATCTTTTATAGAGTGCGTGAAATATGCATAAGATTTTTTCCTTAATTCCATGTTGAAAATAAGGGTGCATGAATTGTGCAATGGTATTAATTATGCAAGGACATACAGTAACAACTATCCAGAGCTTAATTAATTACAATTATAACAATTTGAGTTCACTTGAATTACGGCTCACTTAACTTGGCAAGGAAATTAATGTAACACATCTCAAACTATCTGCAATCGGATTTGGCAGATGACAAAGCAAAGGTTTTCCATTGTATTGCTAAATATTATCATGTTACTGGATGCCAGATAAAAAGAATTCTCCTGAACTTAGTATAGAGAGAGAAAATGGTGACATAACACATGTGAGTTTTGCCCATGCTATAAGAAATAAATATTAATAAAAGTGAATGCAATTACAAAATATATACAAATAAACATGATGCATAAATAATTAATATAAAAAATATTAACTTAAATAAGATTTACGTAATCAACACGTGCCTGCAGATCAAAATTGCCTACTAACCTGCATATCTCTTAACTCGATGATAAATTGATCATAAGAGAACTGAAACATTTCCTTTAAAATTTCTTCTTCATTGGCACCAGATTTCACTAGTTGGTTAATGTTGGTCATTCTTTTCTTCTGAGGCACACTTTTCATTGCCAATCCACCAAGATTGATCACCAACAAGGCTGCATCTCTAATAAGAAAATGTGAATGCTTTGAACAAACAGCTCTCTAATTGGATACCCAAATGTATTAAAGAAATTTGATTAACCTTTTGTGATCCAATTTTCTTACCCTTCCTTCCCCGCCAGGTCCAATTAACTTTATAATAAAATAATCAATTTTTTTAGTAACTTTTATATTTTGCACACAAAAGACAAAAATAAATTTTTATTTACTACTGTTGGGACATTGTATGTATTTGTTTGGGTTTGTTTGTTTGTCGATGGGCGGGGGCACCCTGGCAGGCGCCGCGTGGTGGAACGATGAAATGTGGCAACGTTCCCTTTTGACGGTATATGGGAGTGGAGACATGAACACGGTGACGCTGGGACGTGCCTGCCCGCTCGGGTGTGTTTGTATATAAACATAGATTCAGTGATTGTACCACCTTGGGGTAAAATAAAAGACGATTTATACAGTCCACTAGTCAAATGATTGAGCGATCAGAACATTTTGGTCCTTCGGGCCAGATCTGTGTTTCTAACAAACTACAATGGGTCGGAGCTAGCTACGAGCGGAACCAACTATGCAGTAAACATCGGAGACTTCATCAACGCTGCGCGGTGATGCGGCGGTGGATCCCTCCACGTTCTACCCCCTCCACGAACGAGCTAACTGGAGATGTCCAGTGATAGCGGCCGGCCTACAGATGAATCATCGGTTACGGCGTGAGTAAGCTAAAGCACACTAAGTCTGGTTCCTTTGTTTGTCATATTCTTTGTCTTCTTAATTTCAATATGGAAAAGGAAAGTAAGAAAAGAATCATTAACCAAAGGGCCGTCGCAAAAGGCCAATTGACCCGCAATTCGACTTTTTTGGGAAAATTTGAGAGAGGCTCAGACCTAACTGCAATAAGAACACGTCTACAAGCATTACCTGACATTCAACAGGAATTTAACTTTGCTCAGGGAGAATTAGAATTATTGATGATCTTGAAACGCATGCTGAAGATAGGGAAAATTTTTGAAGCGCTATATTTTGAGCTTAAAACAAAGATGTTAATTCTGATAGAAGAAGGAACAGAGAACAAATCTCCCACTAATCAAGGGTCAGATAATGGAGAACTTTTATTGTCGAATCATTCTTTACCGGAAGGTAGGAAAGAAATACGGCTCCCAACTATTAACCTACCTACTTTTGCAGGAGACGTGACTCAATTTAGGCATTTTTACGATATGTTTATTAGCCTAATTGTCAACAATGAAGCCCTAGATGATGTTCAACGTTTTCATTATTTGTTAAGTTCATTGACTGCAGAAGCACATAAATTGATAGAAAATTTACCTGTTGTTAGTAAAAATTTTGTTGTAGCGTGGGATCTGATTTGCCATCGTTACGATAATCCATGACTAATTGCAACTGCACATGTCAGACATTTATTGAATTTACCAACAGTGAATAAGCAATCTGCTGTTGATCTTAGAGCACTGTTAAATCAAACGTTAAGCAACATGAATGCAAATAAGGCATTAGATATTAAGGTGCCAGTGCACGAATTGTTAATTTCTCAGTTGATTCTTGAAAGAATAGATTGTGTTACTAGAAAAGAATGGGAACTTCAGTCATCAGCTTCAGAACAACTTTTGACATTGGACAATTTATATGAATTCCTAGAAACAAGATGCAAGGTTATGGAAGCTATGTTACCTAGTCAAATCAAGGTTAATATCATTAGCCACAAACCTCAGGAAAGCAATGTTAAACATACTCGCCAACCACGGCAGTCATATGTTACAACAAAGAATCAATGCATGTTTTGCAAAGAGCCACACACTTTGTATAAATGCAGCGCCTTTGCTCAAGCGAGTGTACCACAGCGTATACAGTTTGTTAAGACTAACAATTTATGCTACAACTGTCTTCAGAATCATTACATAAGACAGTGTCGTTCTCGCAATAGCTGCATCTGTGATAAGAAGCACCACAGCCTCTTACATTTAGACAAATTTAGCAACCAAATCCAGCAGCATGAACAAAAACCTGCAAGTAACGATGGTCAAATGGCATCATCTAGCAACAATAATGAGCAACCCCATTCAGACATGGTTACTTATTGTTCATTAAAGTTTGGATCGCAGAAACAGATACTGCTTTAGTTAAGATACGAGACGGTAGTGGTAAATTACAAACTTGTAGAGCTTTGTTGGACTCATGCTCTTAATCACATTTTATCACGGGAGCATGTGTACAACGATTGAAATTGAAAAGGGAACGCAATAGAACGTCAATCCAAGGTATTGGTGAAGTCACCTCTGAAACCAAGCATAGCGTCTTCGCAGAGGTACATTCCAATATTCATGATTACAAGTGCCATATTAATTGCTCTGTCCTACCAAGGATATCTGGAGATCTACCTGCAACACATGTCAACTATCAAGATTGGAGCATTCCACAGGATATCCAGCTTGCTGATTCGACATTTAACAAACCTGGGAAAATTGACTTGTTGCTTGGATCCGAGATATTTTTTCATATTCTTCTACCAGCAAAACAGGTTAGAAGCAACGATCATCCAATATTTCAGGACACTGATCTAGGGTGGATAGTACCAGGACAGTACCAAGTTTTAGCAACTCCTACAAGATCATCCCAGCCAGAGCTAACCAGGTCGTTTCTTCTCACAAGTGATGACAGTTTACAACTACTACTTCAAAGGTTCTGGGTAATTAAGGAAATCAACCAAACACCTTGGACCGAAGAAGAGAAGGAATGTGAAGAGCATTTCAAACGATTCACCACAAGAGACTCTTCAGGACGATTTGTAGTACGTCTTCCTTTGCGTCAAGATCCCACACAGCTTGGCAATTCCTACCACATGGCAACAACAGGATTTCATCAACTGGAGAGAAGATTTGAGAGGTAGCCCCAATTGCGAAAAGAGTACAAATTTTATGGACGAGTATGAAGCTCTGGGCCATATGCAGCAGATTGACGTCTCAACCAACCCTGCTACAGTCAGTTATTATATACCACATCATCCGATCTTTAAAGAGACTAGCAGCACGACAAAAATTAGAGTGGTTTTTGATGCCTCAGCAGGGTCAACTAATGGAACATCTTTAAATGATTTGCTGGTGGTTGGACCTACAGTCCAACCAGATTTGTGTTCAATCATCTTACGCTTTCGCACACACCAGGTGTGCTTTACAGCCGACATTGCAAAAATGTATCGGCAAATTAAGGTACATCTTCAGGACTGCAATCTTCAGAGAATTTTGTGGAGAAAGGAGCCTACCACTCCCATTAGAGTGTACCAGCTGAATACCGTAACTTACGGAACCGCCAGCGCACCCTTTCTGGCAACCAGATGCCTTCAACAGCGAGCTGTTGAAGAAGCCAAGTCTTTCCCCAAGGCTGCAGAAGTCTTATTACGTGACTTCTACGTGGATGATTGTATGTCTGGCACACAAACCATTGAGGAGACTCTACTTGTGCAGAAAGAACTTATGCAACTTTTGCAAGAGGGTGGATTTCTATTACGCAAGTGGTGTTCCAACCACCCAGCCCTACTTGAATGTATCCCTGAGAAGCTCAGAGAAACGCATCTCGAAGTCGTCAGCAACATGTCCACACAAGCATTTTTGGCAGCCTTGAAAAGGTTTGTGTCACGTCGAGGTCAATGCAATAATGTTTACAGCGACAATGGAACGAATTTTGTTGGAGCCGAAAGAGAACTTCGAAAATTAAAGGCGCTTTTACAAGCAGAAGACCACCAATTAAGGGTGAACACATATGCTCAACAAGAGGGCATTACATGGCATTTCATTACACCCCGAGCACCACATTTCGGTGGCATATGGGAAGCTGGAGTAAAATCCTTCAAATACCATCTACGGCGAGTCATGGGAAAAGCATGTTTAACCTTCGAGGAGTTGACCACGTTAACAACTCAGATTGAAGCTTGTCTCAATTCAAGGCCCTTGATTCCTCTCTCAAATTATCCCAATGACCCTTCTGTTCTTACTCCTGGTCATTTTCTGATTGGCTCGGCTATCACTAGTTTTCCTGAACCAGACTTAGTCGATGTCAAGCTTAGCTTACTTTCCAGATGGCAGTTCCTACGGCGGCAGCTCCAGCAATTTTGATGCAAATGGTCGACTGACTATCTCAGTCACTTACAGCAGAGGGCCAAGTGGGCATCAACCTGTGCAAATGTGCAACCTGGAACCCTTTGCATCCTGAAGGAAGACAACTTACCTCCACTCTGTTGGAAGCTGGCAGTGATTCAAGAAATCCATCCAGGCACCGACGGATTAGTGCAGGTAGCAACTATCTGTACCCCCTCTGGAACCTTTAAGCGACCCATTACAAGGCTTTGCCGTTTCCCAAGTGCACCTAAATTATAATTTGTTGACATTGAAATTGTTATGTAATAAAAGGAGATTGTAATTCCTTTTCAGCGACCGGCATGTTGGGACATTGTATGTATTTGTTTGGGTTTGTTTGTTTGTTTGTCGACAGGCGGGGGCACCCTGGCGGGCGCCGTGTGGTTGAACGATGAAGTGTGGCAATCATGCCTTTTGACGGTATATGGGAGTGGAGACATGAACACGGTGACACTAGGACGTGCCTTCCCGCTTGGGTGTGTTTGTATGTAAACATAGATTCAGTGATTGTACCACCTTGGGTAAAATAAAAGACGATTTATAAAGTCCACTAGTCAAATAATTGAGCGATCGGAACAACTACACTTGATTTAGAGCTTTTGTAAAACTTATTTGGCTATAAAGCTTCTTAAACTTTTATTTATCCTACACCTTGAACATTTGTAAAAGTTACATGGCTTTTTGAAAGTGTAAGGAAGCAATGGGGTGAACATTTTACGTCTGCTCCACCTACTCGCAAGCATGTTTACCGTTTACATGACAAATTTAAAACATATGGCACCATATTATACGTGCCAAGAAGTGGTAGGCCTCATTCAACATTGACAGATGAAAACAAAATGACTGTGGCACAAGCGTTGGTGAACAGTCCATTTAAATCCACTCCAAAAGCATCTCTTGAATTTGACATTCCGAGAACTTCATATCGATGTATTCTTCGAGATCTCAAATTTAAATATTACATTCCTCCTTTATTCCATGGCCTACTAGAAAACGGTTATGGCAGATGCCTACATTTTTGTGAGCTCATGCTGAATCGATGTACAGAAATCTTAATTTTTTACATAAGATACTCAAGAGTGATGAAGCTAATTTCAAACTCTCTGGACATGTCAACAGATTTTTTACTTTGAATGAAATCTTTTCTAATTATAGGCCTTTAAGACCAGTTGTTCTTGCATTTTTCTAAAAGCCCTCACATTTAAGTATCATATTCCTTTTTTTCAGTATTTAAGATATGTAATACTGTTGTAAAGGATGTTAATTTGAGCATATTTAAATAAAACATTTTAAAGTGTTGTGTTGTAGCTTAGCAATTCTTCAGCTAACTATACTTATACAGTGGTTTTATATGGATGGTTGATGTGATGTTCGGAAAAGAACAATTTATTATTTTTGTCATTTAAGTTAGGTGACTGAAATATAAAATATTCAAGTTTCACTCCTACTAGTATCTAAAGCTGAATTACTCTGAACTAGCAGTATATTTTCGTTAATTTTAAGCAATATGGATGGATAAGTCAGTATTTTCATTAATGAAACAAAAGATACTATCAAACTTCTTACTACTTATATATCAAACATTCTTACATTTGCCACTGAGTTCTCTACTTCTGTCTGCCATTCTCATTACTGTAAAAAGGTTAAATAGAGAGACCCCCACATCACTCAACAGCTGGTAGACACTTTTGCAAATGTTTACGCCCATGCAAGCAAAAAGGTTATCATAATTATATTATATAGTTTATTCATATTAAAGTATTAACTATATAAAAGTTGGTTATAAAAATTCATTTTTACATCTTAACTTGTATCTATTCTTTCTTTGTTTTAGTTCTAATTTGTATCAGTTTTCTGCTTCCCTTTTCTTATGAAACACAGCATGGGCATGAAGGCAAATTAAACATATTTACACACAAGAATTCAGCAGAAATAACATAAATTTTCTTTCTTTTTGAAAGAATGCAGGATTTATTATAAACCTTTTCTTTCTTTTTGAAAAAGGTAGGATTTACTTGGGATATTTTTTGTAGCAATGAAAATAAACAAATCCTATAAACCTATTTGCATAATTGATTGATGTATGT
This sequence comes from Tanypteryx hageni, assembly GCA_028673005.1. Classification (NCBI taxonomy): domain Eukaryota; kingdom Metazoa; phylum Arthropoda; class Insecta; order Odonata; family Petaluridae; genus Tanypteryx; species Tanypteryx hageni. The sequence goes on from CM054112.1 coordinate 272,271,988, forward strand.
TGTCATTCCAAAAAGATTTAAAATTGAATTGAATAATAAGATTGGGTTCATAAAATTGGATAATAGCACAATTTTTGTTCCCATCATACTGACGGGCTAAAATTTTAGTATTCTAGTAATATTTAACAGCTTGAATTCAAGGTTAGCTTTTATGAAGTAATGCTCTACGTCAACATAAAAAGTTCATAAACCAATACTCAAACACATTTGCTGTAATCCATGCCCTCTTTTTCGCACTCCAATGAACTGGTAGGTTATGCTTATTGAGGCCTTTTAATGCTCGAGGATTCTGCGAATGGTAGACTAGCAATGACTTACATTTAAAGTCACCTTCTGCATTCCCACAGAATGACAATGTCAACCTATCCTTCACTGCCATGAAGTCAGATGCAGTTTTTTCTTCCTTAGAAATGCATGTCCTGTTTGGCATAGCTTCCAAAACAATCCAGTTTCATCATCATTGAATACTTGAAGAGGTTTGTAACCACTAGCCTCAACGATAACCTTGAATTCATGTGGAAATTTTGCAACAGCATCACTGTCAGTGCTAGCAGTCTCACCTGTCAATTTTATGTTATGAAGGATCTGACACTTCCTAAATTTATCAAACCAGCCTTTACTTGCAAGGAAAGGTTGGGCTGTTGATGACTTTCCCTCTTCTTTTCGTAGGCAGTCGTATATCTTCAATGCCTTTGCACAAATAACAGAACTAATTTTTCTGATTTTGGTCTTCCATCCACACAATTATACTTTTTCCATCTTATTGATTAAAGGATCTCTCACTCTGGATGTCATTTTTGCTGACAGAGAAGTTGAATTGGCAATGCCGTCTTTAATCTTAGCTGCATTGCTATGGATAGATCATACACATGCAGTTAACCATAGTTGGACCATCTCCTCTCTCACATTGTTGAAGAACCTCCAACTTCATTTCCTGAGTTATACTCTTCTTTTGCATCCAGCATTACCATATTTATCCAGTACCACCCGCACCTTTTTTCAAAACTTTTCTTTAGAACACCAGGGTGCGTGTCTTATTCGAGGATTTCATATCAGAGAAAATCTTGCTGTACGTATGATACGGCACTAAATACGACGACGCAGATGAAGACGTATTTTTCATCAAATTCAATTATTACTGAACTCATTGCACTATTTTATCTATTTTTTATTTTAGTTATGATAAACCTCGACTATACACACGTGAACCATACCTTCCAGCCTGCTGCAGACACCTCTGCACTACGCGCTTTGCATTCCGCCTCACTAGTTATGTCATTAAGTATTTGTTGTCGTTGTGTATTTTAATAAAATGCATTGAGAATAATTGTGATAATTTATGATATAATCATTTATAATTTCAAACTGTGATCGAATAGTCAGTTAAGTTACTATAACATCAAGTTATGCGAAATAGAACACACCGCTACGTAATGTACCTATATGTGCGTGGAATAATCATGCTCCATATTATGTCTTAAAAACAAGTTTTGTGCCTTATAAGGGAGGATTTTTTACTGTGAGAACATATTTTGTATTATATAATGGAAGCTAATAGGATATTACAGCTCGATTTATGAAATTTAGATTTATGAAACATTTTTCAAGAACGTAACCCTTTCATAAATCGGAGTTTGCAACAATATGGGCAACTGCAGAGAGAGGAATATATAATGCAAAAGGATACATGCAATAATATTATCTCTTATATTTGGGCTCATTAAATTGAAAATTTAATGATATTTGTTTTTTCTTTCTAATTTGCCTTCCCAAAAATTGGGATACGGGTCTTATTCAGGGGCGGGTGGTACTTGGATAAATATGGTAATTTTAGTATGAGGCATTTGGTTTTCCTTTGACATATCATTTAACTCTGAAGTTTATATAGCATTTTTGGTCTTATCCAGCAATTCGTTTAACTTTGAAGTCATTTAAAGTAAACTCGTTCAAAGCAAGGTAAACCTGTATTGAATTCTATGTAGGGTTTTGCCCAAGTTACTATGCTCTGGATTTCAAAAATTTATATTTTCTGAACTACAAAAGATATCACCTTAAACATAGACATAAAATATAGCTAGGTTGATCAAGTTTTGGTAGGTTTCCGAGTGTGCACTGTTTGTATGACAGATAAAATCCAAACTTGATTAAATTTCCCTGAAAACATGTTTCAAGATTTCAGAAGTCATGCTGTTGACTGCAGTTTCTATGCACTTCTTAAGTGTCCTTATACCATCACATTAATTTTTTATCAATTAGTCATTCTTTTCAATGGGAAAATTTCCCCCCATTATATTACTTGATTTTAAATAAGATTTAATCCACTCTCCGCTAATAGTGCAATGGGAGGGGACTGACTGCGCATCCTTCACAAATTACCAGGCCATTTTATACCTCTCAGTCTGTCCTTGCATCTACATGCCACACTGGCTAGCAAATGATGCCTTTGTTGTATCTCCATAAAAATGTCGAGGCAGCATAAGATTAGCTAAGCAGGGAGGCAACAGTATCCGCCTGCCTCTCCCAATCCATAGATCTTGTGACATTGCACATTGGTGGTTATAACGTTTTAAAAAGTGAAGAAGGTCTTCAAGACCCCTGTGTACCGGAATCAGTTATATTTTTTTGAATGACTGCTTCTCGTTATAAAGACTTTTCGTTGTTTTCCTCCAAATATTTGTGCGTCTTACATTGCTAAACGTGTGTATATTACTAACTTATATTACTTAGTGTGATTTTCTCTTACTTAATGTATGCCTTATATTTCAAAAACCTTATATGTTGCCTAAAAAACCTGAGAAGTGCAGTATCAAGATCGTTATGATGAATGATGCAAGGACTTTCTACATAATAAATGCTATAACCTATCTTGGTCAAATTTCTATGGACAAAAATGAGCTTGTTCCAGAGTTTTACGTGAGGACACTAAAGGTGGATTTACACATAGCCGACTGTACGCCAACAGTGCCCCTGCCATGCACCTACCGTGTCGTGTCGCCGAAAATCTCAAAGGGGTCATTTCCATTTGAATTACATTGTGAGACCGTTTTTGATTTACATATACCAGACTGTGCCCCTACCGTGTCACCACCGAATGCCTTCGAAGTGATCTCCCAAGGTCACAGTCCGACAGCAGGTGCAGTCAGCACATGGTAGGGGCACAATCTGGTATGTGTAAATTGAGAATTGTCACCCTATGGGTGACGTAGTGACGTCAGTCAGTTCGCAAATTCTATTCCATTGGAGAATACTTTCATATCCAGACGTGTGCGATTATAGATGAAGGAAAATTGATTATTTTTTTGCAAGAGCACGAGTGCTCTCCAAAATCTCCAAAATAAAGATTACGATCATAATGTAATTAAAGAACTTATAATTAGCATAGACTAACGCTAACACTAGGAAAACTGCACTATATTCACATACAACTGTTTTTAAGGCATTGCATTTTATCTACTTTTTCTAAAAAAATAACAAATTACAAGAATATAGTAACTTTCAAAAGTTTTATACTTCATCTTTCATGATTTTACTAAAGAAAAATAATAACAGAAAATAGTTATAAATGCAGCAAAGAGTTTTTTTATATAAAAAATACTTAATGTTTATATATTTACAGCCATTTACTTCAAAGTAGAGAATCACATCCAGCAAAAGTATGTAGTTTGCTTCCTCAGCACTGATTTTTCTCCTCTTCAGAGCAGTGCGAGGGCAGAATACTGCATATACAACAGTTTGGTTAATACTTCTTGTCTTCAAACTGACTTGGATGCTTGGCAACTGTGTTTCATCAGAGCCTTCATCGTAGTCTTCCAAAATTCCATGTATTACACATTCTCTAAAATTTCTTTGAGACAATTTTTTCTCTGGGTTTTGTAAATTAAAAACAATATAACCATTTATCAATGCCACTTCAATGATTAAATACCAAATGGCCTGATGCCATTTTCTTGACTTTCTATCCGAAATGTGAACAAATACTTCATCAGAATCAAATTCTGAGTCCCAAGTAGAGTTTTGGAACCGGGAATTCCCATTCCCGGGAATTTGCTCGATATTTCTTATTCTCGATTCCTGGGAAAATTTTTAATGATTCCCGGGAATTGTTCGTTTGAATTTTGTGCCGAGTCAAGATTTTCCAGAATTGCCTTCATAGCTGGTTTTATAGATATTCCTCCGAATTTTAGCCCCAATGTTAAACTCAAAATTAGTTTTGATTTTATGCATGTTGTACCAATAGAATTTCTGATGAATACTAAATATTTTTCAGTGAATGCTATTTAGTAACTAAGTTATTAGGAGTTTGAGATTAAGGATCAGGTAGTGTTTCTCGCTATTAGTAATTCAATTTTAATGGAACCCTAATACAATGTCAAAATGACTTCTTCTTGTGCATGTGAATGTCATTAGTAAAAAAAGGTTCAAAAGCAATGGTTGCATGAATTTGAAACTAGGCGCTGAAGTGAACTACCTTCCTCTCCTATTCTTCCTTCCCCCTTCCCTCCTCCCATAATCAACTACTCTGACCAAGTGAATTATATATGAACTAGGGAGATGCCCGTTGAAATTCAACGGGTAAGTTTTTAAAATGAAATTTCATGAATAGATGCGACACGAAGCTATTATCCAAATCAATGGTATCCAGTTACACGAAACCGGAAACAGTGCAAATCACTAAGAATGCGGCAAATTCTCATGTTAAACACTGATCTGTTGATCGATTCGATGCATATTCAAAAATCGATGGCAGGAAAACAAACTTTCATTCTTTTAGGCATTCGTTGTTTCAAGTCTTGAACTTCTACAATAATTCTAAGTGATTGTAATATGCAAATATTTTATGTATTACATTAAAATATTTTATTTATCACATATAATGCAATGGATGTTGTTTACATTGGTTACTATTAAAATAATTTCTCTCTCTCGTATTAAAAACATTCAAAGCATGCTTTCACCCATAAGGAATGAAATGACAATGACAATAGGATTTCGAGGTTTAACAATGTAATTGATAGGCAAGGCAACATCCTATTAAAATGGCAAGATATCCCCAAAATATGTGAATAAAACGTTGAACAAGAGGAATTTCAAACTGTAGGTAGAAAAAGGTAAACAAAATAAGTATTATTATAATTTTTTCTTTAAAATGTTTTAAATCGAAGATCGCATGCTAATTCTTTCTAATTTATATCTCAAAAAGAAGCCTGCATGTGGAAAAGTGCATGTTTACGTGTTATTTTATGAGAATGGAAATGTTTTCCTTGGAGTCTAACCCAGAACATTTTCGAATTCTTTTCTTCATCGCCTTAAAATATGTAAATCGACCATTCCTGCAAAATTTAAAAAAATGTATCTTGATCCTTGATCGAGTTATTTGCATTTTTATGGCATGACAGAGGGAGCCAGAAAGGAACAGAAAAAAGCTCTTATAGATTTTAGATTGTTTTTAAAACTCTTTCATACATTTTCTGTCAATTTTAACTTTGATAGATTTTAGATTGTTTTTAAACCTCTTTCATACATTTTCTACCTTCAATTTTAACTTTGAGGGAATTGCAATATAGGATACATTAGAAGCTGGTCTCTTGTTATCTCCACAATGTCAACATCGAGGAAAGATCAGTTGTGCAAGTAAAAGTGCATCTAAATATTGAATCTGCTAACAATTTGTCATAAATATTGTATCACGCCATTGGGATTTATTAAAGATTTATGTATTTACGTTGTATCAATGATAAATAACATATTTAAATGAAATATGGTATATTAAATACTTAAAATGTGAAATCATTCTTATTCCTGGGATTCCCAGGATATTTGAAAATCTAATTCCCGTTTCCCGGGAACAAAAATATCGCCAGGAACCCAAAACTCTAGTCCCAAGGTTCAGGAAAATCATAACATTTGTCTGAAGACACCCTTTTCCTCTTCCCACTCTTGTTAATTGTTTCACATAAATTCATTTCGAGTGTAAAGGTGAGAAAAATGTTGAGCGAGGAAATAGAAGTTGTGCATTTAGAATCACTTCCCCTAAAATCACTTTCCTGAATGATTATCTTCCCAAAAGGATAATTTTCTGGAATAAAATAAACAGTCACCGTTTGTAACCTTGCCATTCACAGATTCAATGGTTCGCTATTCATACCAAAGTGATTTTTGGAAAAATGAACCATTCGCGAAGATGATGGAAGAATTTTTGACTGTCAATCTTGAGTCGTCCCAAAATTGTGTGAAATTATCCTTCTTCCTCACTTGCTCTATAAATTTTATGAACCCAGTATTTTCTTCGTTTTTCCTGCCTTTTCTCTTGTAAAAGTAGATAGTCCACATGCAATAATCACATCCTCCTCCGAACGATTCATTCTGTCGACTGTGGGACTGCAGGGAACTTTAAAAATTCGGAGCATGGCAGGGGCACGGTCGATGCACAGTCTGCAATGTGTAAATGCTCAGAACACGGTAGGCGCACAGTCTGGTATGTGTAAACCCAACTTAACTGAACCAATTCATGGTTCAAATAGGAACGTAATCACCAATAATTGGTTTACATCAATCCTAAATGAGAATACGCTATTGAGTTTAAAGTTGACTACTGTGGAGACATTGCTGAAAAACAATCCAGAACTACCTCCGTCATTTCTTGGAAAGAAACAGATTGGAACATCACAGTTTGCCTTCAATCAGGAGAAAACATTCTTGTCTTACACTCCGACCAAAAACAAGATTGTACTGCTCCTGTCTAACATGCATCATGATGAATCTGTGGATGAGGCAACCGAAAAGGCAGATATGATCTTAATGTATAATATGACAAAGGGAGGAGCCGACTCATTTGATCGGCTTTGCCATTCATATACAGTGGCAAGAAAAAAAACCAATCGCTGGCCTCAACTTGTCTGGTGTGGAATGCTAGATCAGAGTGGAGTAAATGCAATGGTTCTGTTTCTGTTGGCCAACCTATTTTGGAAGGAATACCGGAACAACACTAGATGCCAATTCCTAAAGAATCTTGGGCAAATGCTGACCAGACCTCACATGGAATCTCGCTTGCATTGTGTAAGTATTCGGCATCAGTTGAGGGAACACATTGGTCAAGTTTTGGGAAAAGCAGTACCTGACATAACAACATGTCTAACTGATGGTAAAAGAAATAGGTGCGCTCTTTGTCCTTACTCTAAGGACAGGAAGATGTCGCAATTGTGTGCCAAGTGCAATTAGCCCTACTGTCAGGAACACTGGCGGGCGCTGTGCTGAGTAATCAGTGAGGTCAGACAAATGTGCAGCATAAAGACAATGCAAAAATGCCCGATTGTTGATCGGAAAACTTGTTTTTTTATGCATACATGACATCAAAACCTATGTTTTTTATAATTTTCACTCTTTTAGTTGTTGAGACTTTCTTGTAGGTTGCTTTTTTAACATTTTTTTTAACTTTAAACGATTCTGAAAAGTTGAAATGTATTTAAAACTTTTTGTATGAATCAAGTTTAAAATCAATAAAGGTGCTTTTATAGATAGATATGAATTATCAGTGTAATTGTTAAAAACTTGATCAAGACTGAAACAGCTATTTTTTTCAAGTTTTTGTGTACAGGGTTGGCTAGACCCTGGTGTACCGGAATCATAACTAAAAAATAGCAATACCGGTGTAGGGTCAATTACATTCGAAATGAGTAACAGAAAATCAAAACCTAGCATAAGAAAGTGATAACATTTCTTTTAATTGTCCAAAATAAGCCACAAAAAATAAAAACAAAACATTAAAGTGATAACATTTCTTTTAGTAATCACATTCACAATACGCGGCAGAAAATCTTACGTTTACAAGATGATAGCAATTCTTAGATTTACATTTACATTTAAAAATTTGTAATAAAAAATAAAAACCCAACAAAACAAAATAACATTTCCTTAAATTACATTCAAAATATGTACAAAGATAATAGCAAATGAAAACTTTACATTCCAATTATGATGGCATTTCTTTAAATTTTAAACTTTCATTTCATCATTGGAAATAGCAGCATTGGCAGTGAAGTTCAAATTGAGCTACAAAATAATTAAGTTAAGAGTTAAAATGTTTGTTTACTTTGAAAACTGCTAATATTGATCATTATAAATATAATATAATAAATCCTTTTCTAGGGCGCCAAAGTTTAAACTGAATTTCAAAACAAAAAAGTAGAGCATAGAACTTACATTTATTAAAAACTGTGCATTGCACAATGGACTCGACTCGCAAATCATCGACAAAATGATTCAAAAACACAGACACAAGATTCAAATTAAATCGCACCACACTCACCAACCCAAACACAAAGAAAAAATACATAAAACTACCATAAGCATTGAAACTAACAAAAAATCTCCAACGCATGCTTTCAAAATTTGATCTTCACCCAGTTTTTGTCAATGAAAATAAATTATCCAACCTACTGACAAACCCGAATGATAAAATTTCCAATCACCACAAATCAGGCATTTACCAAGTCAATTGCAGTTTGTGTGGCAAAATTTACATAGGACAATCTAGATGCAAACTGGAAATTCGGTTTAAAGAACACATAGCACACTACAAAAACAACAGAATAAACGAATCGAGCATTGCAACTCATATTTTTGACACTCACCATCCTATCACCACAGAAAACCTATCCTCAAATCAATCGACCAATGCAATAAACTCAATGCACACGAAAGCATCTACATACATAAAAACAAAAATACGGTCATGAACAACGACTTAGGTCCCTATCCCCCTTCTTCAGTTACTCAATTAACCGCTACAAAACTTTTCACATTTCTTACTCCACTCCCCAACAGTCACTCCTTGTATTTATACCCCCTTTTCTCTCCTACACCCCAAATTACTGAAGATGACAGCTTAGCTGTCGAAACATCAGTGTCTAATTTCAATTTTTTGTTCAAGTTTACTGTGTGAATGGCTTTTGTATGTTTCTGCATGTGCATGTGTCTCCTTTTGACTTAGGTCCTGTGACGGTGTTTACCAGCAACCTGCAGCATGAGTTTTTGTTTATTTACTCTTGTATTGTTTCACCGTGTCTCGCAACCCTCCCTTTTCATATATTACAATGTCTCTCCAGACAAGCAAGCTAAACCGCCTACATAAAATTTCCTTCCAAATCAGAACCATTGGCGCCAACATTCACTTCCTAAAATCATGCAGAAAATGCAATGTTTTTCCAAACTTCATGAACATTTTTCCCAAAACAAATAATCCATCTGCCTCCAAAGCTTTCTTATTCGCAAAACAAAAGTGGACAAACTTAGAAATCTGACATTTATACAGTAAGCACAACACACTTGAATTACAAGCATATAATCAGCACTTTAAAATTACCAAACACTTAACTCGCAAACAAAAAATCATTTGAGACAACTTTCAGGATAAAATGCACGCTGTTATACAACACAAGACTGAAAAGAAAACACAAAAATTACAGAAAAAACTACATTCACTCACAAACAAAAATTATACACAAATGCCGATTACCAAAACCAAGACCTCAGACAACAATATTGTCAATCTTTCACATGATTCCTTCAATGTAGAAGAAATTTCTCTCCTCAACAAAGGAGTAAAATACGTCCTTCCATACAGAAACCCACCACTAGAAGATGTAATAGCCAACATCGAATCCTCTATTAAATACATCCCAGATAATACCAAAAACTTTATAAATAATTTGGCATTAACCAAAATAAAATCAACAACACAGCACGACCCACACCCACTCACCAGAAACAATATCAAGTCGTTAAATCATTAAATTTCAAAAATTGTTTTTACATTAAAGCCGACAAAGGAAATACTGTTGTTATATGGACAAGGATCAATATTACCAAAAAAATCCCAAAAAACAAATGATAACTACAATAAAAAAATACTCTGAAAACATGCCCCACATTAATAGATAAACCACTCAATCTTTAATTAAATATCTCCAATCCGGTTATCCCCAGAATGTACTGCCTTCCAAAATTACACAACTCAAGCATACCTATGAGACCCATAGTTTCAGGGATCAACTCTCCTACATACAAAATATCTCAGTGGCTAAACCATCAATTCAAATAAACACAACTAGATTGTGACTCTTGCATAAAAAATACACAAGATTTCATAACATTGATAACATTCGCATTTCTAGAAATATTAATTTTTAGAAACCACAAAATGACATTATGAAAATCCTGAAGACTGAATTTCAAGTGAGCTGTAAAAGTGAGAATCACCTATAATACCTCTAGCAAGGGCTGACAAAATGAGCTAGTCATATAGAAGGTTTAAATTCTTTTTCTTGAATATATATATATATATATATATATATATATATATATATATATATATATATATATATATATAAAACAGCTTACGGAAAAGGAAAGGTAAAATGGATATATGGATGTCAACAAGGTGTTGGGATGAGGAAACCCAGTGAACACTCACCAATCAGACGACTTCAGGTTTTCGAGGCCCCGGGGATGTCGAAGCGACACACGTAAAAGAACACTAAAACACAGAAACATCACAAACGTAGGAGCTTTCGGAATTATTCCTTCATCAGCTACAGAGAGAGAACGTTTGTGATGTTTCTGTGTTCTTTTACGTGTGTCGCTTCGACATCCCCGGGGCCTCGCCAACCTGAAGTCGTCTGATTGGTGAGTGTTCACTGGGTTTCCTCATCCCAACACCTTGTTGACATCCATATATATATATAACAACTTACGGAAAAGGAAAGGTAAAATGAATATATGGATGTATATATAAATATATATGCACATATATATATATATATATATATATATATATATATATATATATATATATATATATATATATATGTGTGCATATATATGCATATGTGTGTAGAAATATATATCTTGTGGTTCACAAAATCTTAAAGAGAAGAAACACATGCAGTAGAGCATACTAACTTTGTGAGGCTTCCGTTTTGTGGCAAGAGTATTCTTGATGACATTATGTTTACTTCCAGGTCAAGTTGCTTATGCTGCTCTATGGTATGCTGCAACCCCATTGCTGACATTTCCTTAATTTCCTCTATCCCAGACATAGCAGCAGCTCGCAACCTGTGAAATTAGAATGTGAGTTGAGAATTTAAAAGGACAGATGTCACCAAACATTTCCATAAACTAACCTCTCTAAGGCCACACCCTGAGGAGGACGAAAAACTGAAAGGACAGCATCAATCGTAGCAGCATCATAGACCACATGAAGTGGCGCTGCTCGGACCTGTAAGCGGCGGTCGCAATTCCCATCAATTGGGTCTGTTTCAAATAGGATATATAGCAGCTGGTCGGTGGACTGGTGATCTGCTGAGGAGGGAAGATGCCCTGTCAATTGGGTTGGAGGAGCGACAAGGACAGGAGCAGTTCCGTCACTCCCAGAAGAAGGATGACCAGACACCTCCAGTCGAGATATGCCCGCAATTAATCTATTCAAAAAGAAACCAGACTTTAACAAGCAGACTATATATAAATGTAGAAAACAAAGAATTCATCCTTTAAAAATACCAATCAGTTACCACTAAAGGAACTAGAAAAAGACTGCTAAAACTGGAACCATAAAAAATCAGCCTAACATTTATTAGGTAATAAGACAAAAGTGGGCAGGAGAAATGACAATTTCCAAATACCTCCAACAGGCACACCATTCTTTCACCAGCAAAATAAAATATAGCAATTTCATTTTACTTATCAAAAATAAATACTAAGACAGACTTATATAATTTGACTGATAAGTAATATACCGTATTTACCCGAAAGGAAGACGACCTTGAATTTAGGACAACCCCTAAAAAAATTAGGTTCACTTACAAAAGAACTTTTACATACATGTATAACAAGGTAACATTAAGAGGACGAATAAAAAAAGTAAATTTACTACTTACATCTCCCTCTCCTCTGTTTCCTTCCCTTATTCTTGTTGTCCTGTTCATTCATCACAACTTATTCAAATTTGAACAAGCTGTCTTCCATACCATCCATGGAATTTGATATGCAGCATTTCTTGAACCCTCTTGAGATACTATTGGGATCTATTTTTTTCCATGCTGCTATGATCCAATTACAGAGAAGTGGTATACAGGGCTTCTAAATTTTCCCTGTAGGAGTAAATGCATGGTCCCCTGCCAAAAGCCATCCTGAATAAAATGACTTTATGTATTCCTTAAAGAGCTTCATCACTACAACATCTAGCACTTGAATTTGTGATGTCATACCTCCTGGTATAACTACAAGGTCAGTATTCATACCATGAAGGGTATTTTTAACTTCCTCTGTAACCTTTGAACGCATCTAAGACGAGCATTTCTCTCTGCCTTAAAAGTGCCCCAGGTCCTCTATTCCACACTATGCTTAGCAAGTCCTTCATTAAATCAGCTGACATCCATCCTTGGCCTTGACATTTAACAATTATTCCATTTGGTAGTACTTCCTTAGGCACTGTTTTGCATTTTAATATAACATACGGTGGCAACTTTGTTCTGTCTGCTAATACAGCCAAAATTACAGTAATGCGCAGTTTTTCATTCCCAGAAGTTTTTATGATGACATTTTTTGCACCTTTTTTGTTGACTGTGTAATTGGATGGCATGTCGAAGTAAATGGGTGTCTCATCTGCATTACCCATTTGGCTCAGAAGGTAATTGTGACTTTTCCGCAACTGAATTACATGCCTCTGGAAAGTTATTAGTTTGTCCATGAAGTTAGAAGGTCGATGCTGCCAAAGTGAAGTTCTTCGTCGCAGACTAAAACCATTACAACGCATCATACACACACACACCATCCATTACTAGCCTTAAATTTTTGGTGTGGAATGTTTTGCGATCGTGCTAATTCTTGGGATTTCAATTTAATGATATCCTGCATCACCGGTTTAGAATCCATTCTTTGAATACGCACAAAGTTTGCAATTTCCTCTTCTAATGCATTCATTTTGGTCCACTAAATGATCTCCATGTTGAGTTAGTACCTTCAAGTTTCTCTTTTGCTTGCTTCCACCTTCGCACATTTGCTTCAGTCACATTGTATTTCCTCCCTGCCGCACAATTATTTGTTTCTTCAGCGTAACGCACCACCATTAACTTAAAATTTCTGTCGTAACTTCTTCTAATTCCTTTCGATACATTCCCTCTTCCTGCAGTTCCTTTTTTCTCTACACTATCTGCAATTTGTTTTGGGTATTTTATTTAAAAGTTATTAATAATAACTTGTCACTATTTCACTTTAAAACTCAGCAAAGCGTGTACTACTCAAGGGCTCTCGTAAATTTTCTACACTCTGAAACTCATGTCCACTTTACGTCAGCCATTGGCATACCAAACGCAAAGCATCATGTTTAAATTGTAGTAGATACATTTAAATTGTATCAGTCTTGTTTACATTGTATTACTAGACAACTTAATTGGTGCCTACATGACTTTGTGTTTCATATTATGCACGGAACCACCCAGCTGTAGTCAATTTCTTTCAACTTGTCACGCGATTACCTACCCAGCTCTAAACACTTCCCTACCGGCAAAGTGGAACCATCGGTCTGTGGGTGCAATTTTAAGAAATTTGACCTTAAATTTTTAAATATTGTAGTAATTAATTAAATGGGATGTATTACTTTATGCAATAATAAATATTTTAATGGACATATACTTGACATCTGGGTGTTTCATGGTGCATTTAAAATAGGGGTGTATTCTCACCTTAAATCCTCATACTCCATTCTAAGACGATACCTAATATTTTTAATGGCATTTTTGTGAAAAAACCTCGTCTTCCTTTTGGGTAAATACGGTACGTCATGGCATTGCTTTGCCTGAATTTTTTGGGTTTTATCTAACACATACACACTTATACATTCATACAGGAGGAAAAAATAACAAGTACCTGAAATCATTGCACATTAAAATTCAGTTTCCTGAAAACAAATAAACAACATATGTATTTAACTTATAAATAACTCTGGAATTTCTATTTGTGGAAAACATTACAAAAAGTTGGAATCAATATTCCATGAATTAAGCACTCAAGAAGATTGTACGCCTATGAGAATGTTATTATATTTCCAAGGTGAATTAGCACAAATATATGCAGTCAGGGCCGGCACAAGGGATGTGTGAGCAGTGCCCTAACACAGGGCCCCAATTAATTGAGGGTGCCTTAGAGGTTTCTAGCCATCTATATTTGGCACATGGTTCGTGGTGTGGGATTGGGGGACAAAAGCAGCTGCGAGAGAACCCGTAGTTTATATATAGAAAGTGTTGTCTTCACTGTCTGCAGTAGGGTGTTTTGAGCATTTAAATATCCAGGTCAAGTAAGGAATTTTAATATTTCATCACAAAAAGTTTCAACCAGGATTAAATTATTGTTTTTATTTTAAAACACCATACAATACTTTTTATTTATTGTATTTTTTGGAATTTTTCACTATTAATATGTACTTTTAAATGCTCTCACATCAGTGCTAAAAATGTAGGTCAAGCACAGGGGCATAACTGCTATGCAACCACGTCCGCCACCACGGATGGTCACAAAGAATCTGGGAGCCCACGACACCAGCCTAAGCATTTTTTATGTCATTACTAAAATTCTTATTTTTCCACCCACTGCAAACAGAGCCTAGCAGGCCGCTTGGCCTTATAAAGTTAATCATTTTTCCTTGAGATCCATCTGGATCCATCAGACCCATATGAAAGACGAAATGGACTTTTGTACTGAATTCATTAGGCATGATGATAATATAACGAAGAAGGCTGAGTTCAGCACTGTAGGTGTGAATATGTATGCCTGTTATGAACACGTTATTTCATGAAGCTAACCAGAAAACTTCGATTATTTTTTTGTGTCTTTGAGGAGGGAAACATTAATGTAATTTAATAAGTATAAAATATAATAATAATAATCTTATTGCATTATAAAGTATTTATTCATGTATGTTTTTCTACATTACATATTACCATATATGCAGGGCTGGATTTAAAAATCATACGCCCCTATTCAAAGCATCCCGACATTCATGTTTTCTGTAAGAAATGAAGAATTAAGCCATACGGACTTAAATATATGTCATTTGTGAAAGCTAGGATTTCTCACAGGTGATTAACAGAAACTTAATATAAATTCTTTTTACTGCATCTACCATCAAGGTGGCTTGCAGGGTATCATGTAGATGTAGATGAACAATAATCATCTCATTACTAGTATGCTAACGTCCCTAAGCACATTCCCACCTAACGGGAAATCCATCTTTGTACACATTGCATTTTAGAAGAAAATTTTTTTTTAATCCGGGAAATTGGGAAATTCATAAGTAAGAAAATATTTAGTTTATTACTTACGTATCAAGATACACTGCAATCATATTTATTGTTTTTTCTATTTATTTTGATGAAAAATTATAATCCAAGCACAACTAGCGTAGCTGCGAAAAAGACAAGGAAAGAAAAGAAGAACTCAAACAGAGGAACAATGAAAATGCTTAATGACTTGTAAATAAAACTATATATTTTATAATGCATTTTTTATTTATATCAACATTTTCTAAGCGAATGTAGAATGATTTTAGTATGGTTGTTAAACGGGGCCCGTTCAACACATTCGTGGTGGGGCCCAGAATTTGTAATTATGCCACTGGTCAAGCACCAAGTCCCTCTATAGTAATTCATAGGCACATGATGATCTTTGGATTGACATTTATGGAACATGATAAATATTGCTCCAAACCAAACAATGTAGGCATCCAATTATCTTGGAGATGGGACTTTTTTCATATTAAAAGAATAATCAAGCAGAGGCCTTGTCCGTGAGCGAGGTTTCTCGCCAATCCTTAACCATTGCTTACCCAGCAGTGCCACGGGGATTCATCTCCGATGACACTTGTACTCCTCAGGAAGTTTTCCAATTTGTTGTCACATAGTATTACGATGCTTGTTGTTCAGTGTCACATGTCTGTCAATAACTACTTGCTTGTGATAAAAATGAAAATGGAGAAACCTCCTTATAAACATAACAAGATGATCCAAACAGAACTTATGATGCCTACTTTCCATTTAATCATTTATTTAATACTTATATTGCTTTTAATAGCTTAAAAGTCATCGCGGATATGTAGCTTGTGTTTCCAAATTTCATAATTTAGCATTATAAAATACTACAAATACATTCAAATGGAATTTTAAATTGATCACGCATATTTGTGCAGCAAAAATAACGTGTACATATTACAAGATACCGAATCTGAGTCCAACAATAGTTGTTGCTATGGCAACACTCTTGTAATGAGTGATAAAACTGCAAAATCGCCAGTATTTATGCAAAATTCTAAGAAATACAATCGATAAGCAAAATTCTACGATAAAAATTAAAATCTTCATTCCTTTCCTCAGAGAATACTACAAAACTAGCTCCATTATTACAATTCTAAGATATTTTAATGTGCAAGAGAAAATTACCCTGCAGGATGGATTTCAGATTTCCCATGTAAATCAAAGGGGAAGGATAGTTCCTGGAATCGTACCCGAGACTTCAATCTACAAAACAAAAACTTTTCTCGGGAGCTCGGCCCATGTAGCAAGAGATTTCCACCAAGTTTCACGAAAATCAGTCTATTGGTTCAAAGGTTAATAGGGGGGGACGGACAGACAGACACAACGAAAAAATAAGCCTATTTCCATTCTGGAAAGTAGGCTAAAAATAATAATTACAAAATAAGTAGAAAAATATATCCAAGCTTAGGGGAAATTACTCCATGTCAGGAACCGAACACACACACACACACACACCGGGTTTAGGGGAACTACTCCATGCCGGGGTCCCTTGTTTACCCGTGCATGAATCATGCAAACAATAGACCATAAAATGTACTTCTTTTTTACAGAATCCCTAAATATGTATTTTGGAATCAATGATTCCATCCTCAGTAGGCCGATTGTAAAGATGAAGAAATGTGGTTTGTGGAGAGTATTTATACACCAGGGACAGTAGGGAGGGAAAGAAATGTAGGGAAGTGGGAGGGAAGAAGACGGGGGAGAGGTAGGGAGGAGGAGAGGAAAGGGAGGAAGACGGGGGAGAGGTAGGGGGGAGGAGAGGAAAGGGAGGACGGAGGGAGGAGAGGAAAGGGAGAAGGGAGGCAGGAGAGGAGGGGAAGGGAGGGGGAGGGAGAGGGTAGGATGGAGGGAGAGGGGAAGAGGGGGAGGGAGAAAGGGAGAGAAAGGGAGGGAAAGGGAGAAGGGGAGGGAGAGAGAGGGGGAGAGAGAGGGTAAGAGAGAAAGGGAGGGAGGGGGGGAGAGGGAGGGAGGGGGAGAGAGGGAGGGAGAGAGGGGGAGAGAGAGGGAGGGAGAGAGAGGGAGGGAGAGAGAGGGAGGGAGAGAGAGGGAGGGAGAGAGAGAGAGGGAGAGAGAGGGAGAGAGAGGGAGAGAGAAGGAGAGAGAGGGAGAGAGAGGGGGAGAGAGAGAGGGAGAGAGAGAGAAGGAGAGAGAGGAAGAGAGAGAGAGGGAGAGAGAGGGAGAGAGAGGGAGGGAGAGGGATGGAGAGGGAGGGAGAGGGATGGAGAGGGATGGAGAGGGAGGGAGAGGAAGGGAGAGGGAGGGGGAGAGAATGGGGTGGAGATGGCTGAGAGAGAGGGATGGAGAGGGGGATGGAGAGGGAGGGAGAGGAAGGGAGAGGGAGGGAGAGAGGATAGAGAGGGGGAGAGAATGGTTGGAGAGGGCAAGAGAGAGGGATGGAGAGGGGGATGGAGTAAGGGGGATGGAGTAAAGGGGAGGGAGAAAGGGGAGGGGAGGAGGGGGAGAGAGGGAGAGGGGAAGAGAGAGGGAGGGAGAGAGAGGGAGGGAGAGGGCGAGAGAGAGAGGGAGAGGGGGGAGAGAGAGGGAGGGAGAGAGAGGGATGGGAGAGAGGGAGAGGGAGGGAGGGGGAGAGAGGGAGGGAGAGAGGGGAGAGAGAGGGGGGGAGAGAGAGAGAGGAGAGAGAGGGAGAGAGAGAGAAGGAGAGAGAGGGAGAGAGAGGAGAGAGAGAGGGAGGAGGGATGGAGAGGGAGGGAGAGGGATGGAGAGGGAGGGAGAGGAAGGGAGAGGGAGGAGAGGGAGAGAGAGGGGAGAATGGGGTGGAGATGGAGAGAGAGAGGGATGGAGAGGGGGAGGGAGAGGGAGGGAGAGGGGAGGGAGAGAGGGAGTAGAGAGGGGGAGAGAATGGGGTGGATGAGGGAAAGAGAGAGGGGATGGAGAGGGGGATGGAGTAAGGGGGAGGAGAAAGGGAGGGGAGGAGGGGAGAGGAGAGGGGAGAGGGGAAGAGAGAGGGAGGGAGAGAGAGGGAGGGAGAGGACGAGAGGAGAGGGAGAGGGGGAGAGAGGGAGGAGAGAGAGAGGAGAGAGGGAGGGAGAGAGGGGAGGAGAGGGGGTGGGGAGGGAGAGAGGGAGGGGAGAGAGGGAGGGGAGAGAGGGGGGAGAGAGGGAGGGAGAGGGGGAGAGGAGGGAGGGAGGAGGGAGGGAGGGGAAGAGAGGAGGGAAGGGATGGAGGGGGGAGTGTGGAGGGGGAGGGAGGGAGGGGGAGGGAATGAGGGAGGGAGGGGATGGGAGGGGATGGAGGGAGGAGGGATGGAGGGGGGAGGAGAGAGGGGTTTGATGAGGGGAGGGAGGGGTGGGAGGGAGGAGGAGTGTTGGGAGAGGGGGAAGGAAGGGTTGAGAGGGGGTAGGGAGGAGGTTGAGAGGGACGGAGAGGGAATGATGGAGAGGAGGGCAGGAGAGGGGTAGGGAGGGGGATGGAGGGGGAGGGAAATGGATGGAGAGGGATGGAGAGGGGGAGGGAGAGGGATGGAGAGGGGGATGGAGAGGGGGGAGAGGGATGGGGAGGGGGAGGGAGAGGGTTGGAGAGGGGGAAGGAGAGGGTTGGAGAGGGGGAGGGAGAGGGTTGGAGAGGGGGAGGGAGAGGGTTGGAGAGGGGGAAGGAGAGAGTTGGAGAGGGGGAGGGAGAGGGATGGAGGGGGGAGAGGGATGGAGGGGGGAGGGAGAGGGATGGAGGGGGGAGGGAGAGGGATGGAGGGGGAGGGAGAGGGATGAAGGGGGGAGGGAGAGGGATGGAGGGGGAGGGAGAGAGGGAGGGAGAGAGGGAGGGAGAGAGGGAGGAGAGAGGGAGGGAGAGGGAGGGAGAGGGGGGGAGAGAGGGAGGGAGAGGGGGGGAGAGAGGGAGGGAGAGGAGGGGAGAGACTGACAGACAAACGACTTTATTAGGGCGAAATTGAGACTATGTAGTCCCTTCTTACATTTAACTCTTTCGTCATATAAGTAATTACAATATTTACAAAACAAGAGGAATTAAATACATACAGATTTTAACAAAATACAAATTAATTACAAGTTAATATATTTGTTTGTAGATAACAGAGCATTACCAAAGAATGTTAGTTTTGTGGGTCATAAAAAACTGTGTATCGGTTATGTTTTAACACAGAAAAATTCCCACTGTGGAAAACACCAACGAAGAGAAGAGAGGTGTAAAAAACCGCGAAAATTCCTAAATAGTTCAGGGGAAGGAAAAGAAAAAAAATCAATTATATGAGAAACAGAGAGAAAAAAAACATTCATAAATACAAACATATGTACATACATTTATATCCATATGAGGGAGGGGGGTGAGAGGGGAACAGGGATTGTAGGGTAAGATATGCCTGGGAGAGTACATCGTCATTATGATACAGGAAAAATAAATTAAATAAAATTATAAATTTATGCCTAATAAGCGCAATATTGTGACAACCTGAAAGAAAAGATAGAGTGTGGTTCAATGCATGGGAAGTGAGAGAAGATGCTTGTAATACAAGCGTTTAAAAGTGCTTAGAGATAGAGTTTTTTATTAACGTTGGAAGGCCATTCCAGAGTTTACAAGCAGTGACAGTAAAGGATTTGTTGTAAATTTCTGTTCTATGAAGTGGAGTTAGTAGTTTATCACATCCTCTGGTATTGCAATGGTGAACTGTATTAATGGTGACAAAATTAGATGAAAGATAACAAGGGATGTTGTTATTTAGAATTTGATACAATAGAGAGAGAAGGTGAAGGTTTCTTCGAGAATCAAGTTTTAGCCAGGAGAGTCGACGGAAGTATTCTGAGACATGGTCAGATTTTTTAAGATTATATGAATCTGATGCAGGCGTTATGAGAACGTTGTAGCTTAATGGCGAGTTCCTTTGATAAGTCCTGGTATACAACATCACAATAATCGAAGTGAGGAAAAATTAGGGAGGTCACTAGCTGTATTTTTAGTGACGAGGGAAGAATGTTAACGAGAGGCCTTAGAGTGTGTAAGGAGGAGTTTACCGTCTTGCAGATTTTTATTATATGATTATTCCAGGTGAGCGTTTCATTAATTAGAATCCCGAGATTTTTTACGATTTTGCAATAGGGTATAACTGAGCCGTTCAAAGACAGAGGAACTTATTCTGCAAGGTTTATAGATGCCAGTAGTTTCGTATAACCGATTAAAATGGCTTGAGATTTCAAGGGGTTTATGGTGAGAAAATTATCGTAGCTCCATTCTTGAAGT